>CM045446.1:20888631-21337943 GCA_024666655.1 Dascyllus trimaculatus
TGAGAACCACTGCTGTATAGGGTATCACTAGTATTATAATTATTAGATTGTTATTCCTCATGTACTAACGTAAAAGCAGGATTTATCTGTTTTAGTGAGTCTAACCACCTGCCCCTCAAAGAATCAGAAAAAGAATCATTAAGAACAACGATCAAAAAGCAGAATCATCAAAATAGAATCATCACCAACCCTGTTGCTACCTGCTTCGTGTACTTTACTTACTTGAAGGGCTCGGCGACGCTGTGAGACTTGACGTGAGAGTACCAGTCCTTCTTCCAGCTGTAGCACTTCCCACAGACCTGACACTGGAAAGGCTTCAGACCCATGTGTTTGTTCATGTGCTGCTGGAGATCCTTTGCCTCGTAAAACCTCTTATCACAGCTGCGGGAGGAGACGAGGCGACATGAGTCAAACTGCATTTGAATCTCACCTCTGTTCACACTCTGATGTGATGATGATGATGATGATGATGATGAAGCAATACTCACTGAGCACAAGCGAACGGCCGGACGTCAGGCTTGGGTTGGTGCTTCTTCAGGTGTTTGCTCAGAGCTGAGGCTCGGTGGAAAGTGGCTCCACAGGTGTTGCAGAGATACTTCGACTCGCCTGAACAGAAACAGCAGCATTATCAGAACTGGTACGCATGAGAATTAAAGGGTTAATTCACATAAATTACCAACAACATAACAAAAAGACACATTACAAGACAGACAATTAAAAGACAAAGGAACCTCTAACACATCTATTACATGAGGCAGGTGTGTAGGTGAAGGAGCGATGAACTGCTTCTGTTTTCTAAGTGTAAGTCTCCTGCTTTGTACTAAACATAATTCCTTTGGGATTGCTCGTCCAGTTCGAGACAGTCAGGGATATTTACATGAACATCCACACAAACATTCCCAGGTTCTGCTGCTGCTGTGAGCTGTTGATTGTGTTCATATATGCATGTAGAATACAACATGATACAATCAGCCTTATTTAATCCCACAGTGGGCAAATTTGCATTGTTGCAGCAGCAGAGCGGATAGTGCAAGTGTAAAAAATAAACCAGAAAATATACAAGTAGTGCTTCTTCCATGTACATCAATGCTGCAAGAATTCCTGAAGCTTACATGCTGACTGTATTTATATATGGTACTGGGTTGGGCCTCGAGGCTCTTCATTGATGTATACTATTCCTCTTTCCAGTATGTGATGTTATTTACTTATGTTGTTTACTGGGAACACACAAAAACATGGTGGTGGCTGATAATTGAGGTTCTCTGGGATAAACGGACGCAATTTGCACAGTATTAAACACAAGCTAATGTTTTGCACATGTGTTCTATTTATTGTTTTAATTGTCTGTGTTTGTCTTGGGCAGCAGTTCCCGGTATCCAAAACAGGGGAGACAAATAAAGTAACCTTGAATTCCTTTACTGCAGTTGCAGGTTATTCTACATATGCGACCCTTTAAGTGTAGTTTTATGAGAGATGCAGTTTTGGCCGTTGATGAGCTTTAAGCATTTATATCCGTGGATATGTTGATAAGTTTTGGATATATTTAAGATTTTTATTTTCTTTTTCTTTTTTCTATTTATCATTTCATTAGGTGGAATGTGTTCCATTTAATGCTTCCCAATAGTGTGTGTAGTATTTAAGATGGCTTCTTGTCTTTGTACTAAAACATTTGCCTCATGAAAGTTTAACACTGAAACTTTGCTAATAAATGTATATTGTTAGATGGTGTGCAGGAGTCTGAAACTTTTGGATGACAGAAGGTTATGAAAGTTAAATCTTTAAAATAAAATGTGAGGATCCACCGGTATCTAAAACGTTTGAGATCAGAGTGACTCCAGCTTTGTTTACATCCTTCTGTAGCAGATGGAGCCGCTGACATGATTCATGTGAACAGAACTGACTGACTGGTGAAGACGTGCAGTTTTGGTTTCGTGATCCAGAAAAAGGCTGGCAGATGTTTTTGTCATTTGTGGAGGTTTGGAGGTGACAAGCTCTGACTTCCTGCTTCAGTTTAGTTTTGATGCTCACTGCTTTGAAAAGAGGCATTTTTAAAAAGCAGCATCTCTTTTCCAGAACATGTTACTCTGGATAATCTGGATTTGTTTTTTCTGCTGAACTAAAAACAAAACTAGAGCTGCAACTAACCGTTACTTTCATAGTTTGGTAAACTTTTTATGATTTTCTCAATGAATCGTTTCCTTGTTTGGTCTATAAAATACCTGAAAATGGTGAAAAATGTCCATCAGTCTAAGATATCAAATGTCTTGCTTTGTCCACTACCCAAAGATGTTCAGTTTACTTTCATAGAGGAGGAAAGAAACCAGAAAATATTCAAATTTAAGAAGCTGAAATCTGAGAATTCTGACTTTTTCTTTAAAAAAATACACAAACTGATTAATCGATTATCAAAACATTTAAAGACTATTCATTCATACTTTTAATAGCTGACAACTAATCAATTAATCATTGCATCTGTAACCTAAACTGATGTAAAAACAGGTCAGAATATCAGCTAGCCAGT
Organism: Dascyllus trimaculatus; assembly: GCA_024666655.1. Lineage (NCBI taxonomy): Eukaryota > Metazoa > Chordata > Actinopteri > Pomacentridae > Dascyllus > Dascyllus trimaculatus. The sequence goes on from CM045446.1 coordinate 20,891,153, forward strand.
CAAAAACAAGCAGCACTAAGCAGAGGTATCAGAAACAAGTTTAGGATACTGAAACTTGCAGCACTGACCTGTGTGGATGCTCGTGTGCTCCTCCATGCTCCTCTTGCTCACGAACGTCTTCTTACAGAACTCACACTGGAACTGCTTGGTGACGTCGTGCAGCACTCGGTGCATCTTCAGGCTGTGTTTGTGGGCGAACGTCTTGCCGCAGACCTTGCAGGAGTGAGGTCGAACGCCGGTGTGGTTCAGCATGTGGATCCTCAGAGAGTAGAGCTTCGGTAACGTCTTCCCGCAGATGTCGCACACGAACTCTCTTCTGGTGAGCGTCGACGCCGTCTTCTCCTCCAGATCGCTGTCAGCTTTGCCATCTGGGTTCGGTTCTGCTGCAGGTTTGACGACGGGAGCTCGCTGGCTGCTCTGCTGCTTGTGTCGGGCCAGATGGGCTCGGAGCGAGGCGGCGTACTGGAACTCTTTACTGCAAAGCTACAAGGACAGAAACATCACAGTGAGAGCCTGAAGGCAGCATTAATAATGAAACATCACGCCAACAGCAACACTTACGCTGCACTTGTATCCACGAGCTTTCTCATGTTTTAACGTGTGCATAATGAGGGAGTAGCGTCTTTGGAAGGACATGCCACACTCGGAGCAGGTGTGTTCTCCATCCACGGCACTCCCTGCTGGGGTTTGGTCCTGCTTGGCTCTGGCCTCTGGATCTGTTGCCTTTGTTGTTGCCTCCTCAGTGCTGATCTCTGCTGTTGTCGTCGTCGTCGTCTCCACAGCGCTGGCTTCAGGATCTGATGCAGATTCAGACACCGTCTGGCCCTCCACCTGAGTCTCCACTGGCTGCTTTGGTGGTCTTCCTCTCTTCCCGGGCCGAGGCGCCATCTGAAAGCACACAAATCCACACCAACAACTTTTAACACAACATGTGATGGAAAAAAAAAAGTTGCTTTCCAGTCATTGGTTTACCCTCTAAAACTCTTCTGGAACATGTCAAGTTTGTCGCAAAGAATCTTGGTGTCTGGTTTGACACTAAGTTTTGAGCAACGCGCCTCAAAGCTTATACAATCATGTTTTTGTATCTTAGAAATCATTCTTAGCTTTTAAAGCACCATTTTGCACAATTTTACCTTATCACCCCTGGCTGACTGGAACAGCCTTTTTACCTGCCTGGAATAAAAATCAATCAATCGACTGTACAGATTTAGTTCAGCTGCCAGGTTTTTACCAGAATGTAGAGTCATGAGCACAGCACTCCTGGTTTAGCATCTTTACACTGGCTCCTGGTATGTTTTAGGACAGGTTTTAAGATTTTTGGGATTACTATTAAGGCTCTTCACGTTTAAATCTTAAGGGTAATGTTTTCTGTCTGCTAAACCTGAAAACTAAAGTGGACAGAGGGTGTGTAGTCGGGTCCTTGAGGCTCTGAAACGATCTGTATCTTTTTGCCTTTATCAGATGATCTTGTCTGAATTAACTTGAGTTGTCTTTTATGTCTTCTTATTTGCGGTCTTGTGAAGCACTTTTTGACTTGGTTTTTGAAAAGTGCACTATTTGCATATTTACCCTTTTTCCAATGAAATGAATTCCTTCCTCTCTTAAAATAAAGCTCAGCATAACAGCTCATATAAGACTCTGTTAAAATTACTCTGTACTCAACAGTGAACTGCTGTGATACTGACAGTCATACATGTCTGAACTGCAAACTGTTTCTCAAGAAGAGAAACATACAACAGCTCCACCCTGCAGGTTGACAGGCCAAGTTCTTTGTGATTGTTAAATATGAAACCTTGGAAGTCTGAATGTGTGTTTTTGAGGCTGCAGTTTCAAGGAAAAACACAACCATGGTGTTAACTGATGATTTCATTCATGATGTGTCTTCCAGCATATAAAAACACCACATGGACGCCTAACAAGGTGAGAAACTTGATTTTCACCAGAGGGAGTCTGTATTTAAACTATAATTGTGTACCTTGGCAGGTGTGGTGGCCCGTGGTGGGGTTGAACCTTTCTTGCCCTCCTCTTCATCCTCCAACCCCATATGCAGACGAGCGTAGCCGCCCTCAGCAATAGAGCGCTGCCGGAGTCGCCTTTTGTTTGGGTCATCTGACATCAGTTCCTGCTTGTCTGTGTGGCTTTCATCTGCAGACGGATCTTCCTCCTCTTGTGGCAGGAACTTCTCCACCTCCACCTCCTTCTTCACCTTAGCTGGACGTCCACGTTTGCGGCTCGGTGGAGCAGGCGTTGGTTCGACTCTCTGGAGTTCTGTAGTTTCTTTCTGAGGCGACGTCGCTGCAGATGGCAGCTTGGCGACCTCAGAGGGAGTCACTTTTTCTGGATCCACATTTATAACAAAAGTTCCTGCTTCAGCGACCTGCGGCTGCTCCATCGCCAGGCAGGCCGACACCACGGCGAGCGACTCGCTGGCTCCGGCCTGCCCACTGTGGGTGACCACGGTCATCGTCTCCCCCTCCAGTCCTTCTGCAGTGCCTGAGATAAGAGTGACAGTCTCTCCTGGCTCAGCCTGACTGCTCTGAGTGATCAGAGCCACAGTCTCACTCTGTCCAGCCTCCTCACCGGGAACTTCGCCTCCCTCCACAGCATGAGTGACGACTGTCATCTGCTGCTGGATGTAGGCCTCTTTTGGAGCCGCAACAAAAGCCAAAGACTCGCCTGATACAGCGACTCCACTGTGAGTGACGACCGCCCTGCCGTCGCTCTCTATGGTCACCATGTAGGCGTCAGACTCGGCCTTCGACTCCTCCTGAGAAGTCAGCTGGCTCGACACCACAGTGTGCACGTCTCCCCTTTGATACACTGTCAGCTTCTGTTCCTCCACCTGCTTATGCACAGACTCACATATCTGCAGCACCTCCGTCATCAGCAAGTGCCGGGCGAGGTTGGCAATGTCCGCCATTATGGAGAAGTTAAACGTAAGCAAGGAAGTGTACGCAAAGTCTAGCAGTGGGAGGAAGCTGGCTTTCGTGAAACCTACAGAGAGAAGGAGGATGGTTAAACACTGAAGCAACTATGCAAAACACTCGGTACAGAAACAAAGAAACAAAAGTCTCACCGGAGAGATCAACCACAGCCTCATGTGTGGACGCAGCTCCCTTCTCAAAGAAGAGCTCGTTGAAATATTCGCTGCAGGCGGCCAGCACAGCTTTGTGAGCGCGATACTCCTCTCCTTCGATCAGCAGCGTGATGTCGCAGAACTGATTACTGAGACGCTGGTGGTTGAGTTTGTCCAACATCGTCTGGCTGTGTTTGGGCAGGAACTGATTCACTTCACCCTTACTGTCAACCTTGAAAAAGCGCAGAACAAACAAAAAACACATTAAACGAGGAATTATAATTAGTTTGATCTCAATATATAAGGTGTCTGAGACTTACAAAGACCAATTCATGTTTAGCCATCCCCTTTGCCATCTTGGATCTCTGCTGGGAGGAAGAATCACCGAAGAATAAACTCTCATCTCCATCTTCTTCCTCCTCTTCCTCATCCTCTTCATCATTCATGTTGGCGGCCATCTTGCGTTTCCCCGGCCGGGAAGACGATCGAGCTCCAGAGCCGTCATCAGCGCTCCGCCTGCTCTGACAGTGAGCACATTTTCTGATGTGGTCTTTGACATTTTTCAGGATACCTAGGAGAGTCAAAACAAAAAGAACACAGTTACTGAGGACAATAACACAAATAAAAGGAACAGTGAGAGGTTTTTAATACATTTATATTAATATCATTAGGGCTTTAGACTGTGACCAAGTAGTTGCATTTTGCGTTCACTTCTGCAGACAGTAAATACTAAATTGCAAACATGCTCCTCGTTTATTTTCCTTTAATTTTCATTTTTTCTAACCAGTGTAGCCTTTATCATGTGAAACACCAGGAGGGAGTGTGTGAGATAAACACATCAGTGCTACCAGTGGAAAGAGTCAGCCTGAAGCCCTAAATACTAATAGAAATGCAACCAATTACTTTGTTTGGTAATTGTTTGTGTAGAAAATTGAGAATAACGTCTATCAAGATTCCCCAAGACATCAAATTGATATGTATTGTTTTGCAGTATGTGTATAAAATCTACATGAATGGCTTACTTGTCCCCATGTACTTATCTCTTCTGTGTATTTTTGTATTGTGTGTAAGTAAACTAGGAGAGACTAGTCCCGGAGTCAAATTCATCTTATATGCAAACATACTTCACCAATAAAGATTTAATTTAACAGATGTATTTATTGTTAGAGCATGAAAACACATCTGAAGCAGTTTTTTCTTACCCTCCTTTTTTATATGTAATGCCAATTTATGTCAACCTTTATGTATAACTTTTCAACCTGTTATAATTTCTGTAGAATTACAAAGTGTTTGAAAAGCGTAAGTGCTGCACCCACTTTCCATCACATGGTCATTTAATATATTTATTTAGAAACTTCCCGTCCATCTCCCGTTCATTTAAAATAAATGTTTGCAGCTGCAGTAGGGCTGAATAATCAAATCGAAATCACTACTTAAAGCAATGCAATTAGCTGATTGCAAAGGCGACAGTTGAGGACATAGATTATGCAGCACGTCTGAACAGTTCAAGAGCCAGACAGAGAACTCCACTGGGTTTTTACTGAAGCCTTTGCTGATCTGGACAACTGACAATCTACACAGAGTTGTATTATTATTATTACTATTACTTAAATTAAAACGACCGCAGTGCCGGGCAATACTTACATGCAGCTCCGGAGCCATGACTAATCCGACTATGTAAATGTCAGAGATGTTTACAGAAAGGTTCTATTATTTTCTTCCTGGAATAACTTCATTTTTAATAGGATCACTTTGGTTGTTTAACTTAACACAGTCAGCTTGTGTGATACTTCTTTTATATCCACTGCCCTTTAAAACGCAAAAAGCAATTTATATCTTCTCACATTTAAATTAAAATATAGAAAAGTTAATGTTTTGATGGCATCTCATGTGGTAAAGCAAGATAAGATGCAACTTTGATCTCCAGGGAAATTCTTGTCCCAGAAATTGCTCATAAAAAATACATAACATGGGAAAATGCAGAGATTTGAAATAGTATATGCTACTAAAGGTAAAAATAACTCAGTTAAAGTAAGAGTAGAATTGAAAAATAACAAGTAATACTGGAATTGGTACTGAATTAGTAAAATAAAATATCAGATGATGATCAAATACTGCATATGCAAATTAAATTTTGTACATAAAGTTAAAATAATGCAATATTAAGAAACTGATATTGTACAAACTATTGAGAAAGTAATACTGCAATGGTTTGAAATCTACGACACTGTAAAGTAAGCTTTGGATTAAATTGTAAATTACAAAATAAGTCAGGAAAATCACGATTAGCTCTTTTCTCCAAACCTTCCAGTCTAAACAGAAGGGATCACAAATAAAACTCAGAAACAGAAAACAAACACTCGCCTGACCACTAGATGGACACATGGAGTCGGTGTGTGTTTGGAGGTGACTGTGGCGTATTTTTAAATGTGCTGCAGCTTTAAAGCGGCTGTTTTAACCACCTCACAGTCCACCACTAGTTAACCTGGTCATCCTGGTGACTAACCTCTCCACCAGTACTTCTGAGAGATGACTTCCCAAGTGAGCTGCTGGTTCAGGTGCTCCCCTCCGACAATAATGTGCGCCTCGTTGATAAGTTCCTTCCTCCGGCCGGCCTGCAGCACCACCTCCAGCTCCGTGAACTCATTCTGGTCCTTCAGCCGACGCTGGTAAAACAACGTCCCGTTCCGCACAACGTAGCAGGTCGCCGCTTTGCGTATTTTTCTCTTGGTGTTGCCGGACGTCCCCGGCGCGTACGGCTCCCGCTCATCGGTCAGATAGCGAATGATGGCCAAGTAGCTCTCTTCACACGACATGTCTAAGCCCAGCCGCGCTTCTCACGCCGAGTTACGGGTTTATTTCGAAGAGGAGGGCCCTCCTCCGCTCCTGAAAGACGGATATTTATTTTATGCGGCGCTCAGACAGCAAATAACGCGAAACGGAGACGCCACAGCAACATTTCAAATTGTTTGTTAAGGTGGAACTGCAGTTCGCTGCCGTCAGGGGAGACCCGAGCAGACAAAATGGCTGCTGCACAACCGGACGTTGCGTACGCTGACGTAATGATCGTCTTCCGCCACACGAGGGCGCCACGTGCAAAGTTATAATCCCTTAAACTGTAAATAAAACAAATATTATGTACAGTTTGTGGTTATAACCCTGTAAACTGTGTATAAAATAAAATTAATATTTATTGTCTGTTGTTATAACCCCTTAAACTGTATATAAAATAAAATGTATACACTCCTTAGGTATAACCCCCAAAACTGTATAAAAAATAAATAAAAATAAGGAGGCTGTAAATAAAACCAAAAATATTTTATACAGTCTGTGATACCGTATAGAAAATAGAAAATTATATATGTAATCATAGTTATAACCACACAGTTAATACAATCTATGATTATAACCATACACCTTGCATATAAAATAAAAATACGTACCTCAGTTTAAATTTTTTACAATTACAGCTCCACTGTTGATTAATTCATAAATCTTTCTCTATATTTATGAATTCAAAAGTTTAACTATTATTTTTATTTTTTAAGAAATAAGTATTATTATTAGATTTTCTGGAAGTTGTGTTTCTCAGCATAATCAAACTAAGTTAATGATATATTTTATGGCACATGGTTACATTTTTTATCCTCCAGATGTGTTTCTAATTGAAATATACTTTATATTACAATTTCTGTTTAATCCGAGTTTGGATTAAAAAGTCCAGTTAGCTGGATTTAAATTCTCAAAACTGCATCTCCCTTGTTGACAAATTTACTAATTTATGAAAAACTGAAAGTAGGATAGACTGATATGTTGTTGTTTTTGTTTGTTTTTTACGGCTTATGCCAGTATTGATTATTGGTAACCAAGGACAATGACAACAAACAAAAATAAAATATTGGGGGAACAACATAAACCCCAACACTAAACCTTGCCTTCAGAAAAGCCTTTGTTTACTCATGTTTTACATGTTTCATTAGAAGAGAACGGTTGAACATTTATCTCTCAGTGCTGATTGGCTGGTATTGGTGATGTGTAACTAATCAGATTTTGCTGTGGGCAGGACATTGTTTAGGACCACAGAGCAACTAGAGATAGAGAGACTGATTCATTTTATCAGGAATTAGTTACATTAACAATACTGACATTTGAAAAATGCTGGATGTCAGATCTGATAGTTTGAAGATCTGACAGATCAGATAATGGTTAACTCCTCAGTGAAAGCCAATGGCTCAACCAAAACACATATTTTGAAGTTGGGGGGAGGGAGTTGCTTTAAAAATAGTAGTTTGTCATATTTTATCACCCCAGCAGCTTTTTAATTATTGTGGGACTCTTGGTCTTAAAGTTAGATGGCGTTAAAATGATATCCAGGCATAGTGAAATAAAGACATGTTATTGTATCTGAAGGTATATTCAATTTGGAGGCAGCCAGCACTAAACTGTACTTGAAAAGTGTGTAACTAATCTCCCAGTAATAGTAAATTAGTATAATTTTGTTACCTTTCAAATGGACTGAATTGTGCAGCCTTCTATGGTAGTCATGTGATTATTGTTACTGCACACTCTAACTAACTATACCGCTAACTGTGAAAGTGGAGGAAAACAAAGGAGCTTCACTATGCCCTTCATGAAGGCCTTGGATTAAATTGCATGTATGCAGAGTGAGATAGTTAACATTTAGCTCCTGTCACTGACCTTTAAAACAAAGGAAAGTTCACTGGAGTTGAAACAGCAGTTTATTCTTCTCATTTCTTCAGCCTTTAGTCGCCAGTAAACTCTGTCTACACCACCTACACCTTCAACAGTGCTTTAGTCAGACTCTCCTTTTCACTGTCCAAGTTAAAATCCTGGGATGATCAAATGTTTTCCGCTATTACCTCCAGCTGCAGAGCAATCACTGCACCAAGACCTGCTTCACATTTGATTTCAGTCCACACAACCCATTTAATTTAATGAAGTTGACATCACTTGATGCCATTACGCTGGTTGTGCTTTTTTACTTCTCAGTGTTTTCCTGTCTTTTTAAAGCGGTCAAACTCGTGAGAGAACCAAGAGAAGGTTTTGTTTCACTTCCTGCATGAAAGTATCGTTTTGTGGCATTTGTCAGAATGAAAGCAGGTTACATCAGGTTTTATGTCTGCCGTGCCATCTTTTAAGTTCTTTTACATGTTTGACATCGTTTTAAAGACTACAAGTTTTCCTGACAAACACAAAAAATGAGCATAAATTGAGATCAGACCTTGTTTTACATAAACAGACGAATAGATGATTGTAGATAAGATTACTTCCTTGGTGGTTCAGATTATGTTTAATCGACAAAGCACAGTCTATAGTAGCTCATCCTCAGTGTCTGTGGATTAAAGTGCAGCTACCTGAGATTTGTGAGAAATAAAAGATAGTTAACAGTTTACATATACACCAAACATCATGACCACTGACAGGTGAAGTGAATAACATTGATCATATTGGTACTATGTGGTGTTCTGATGGAAAACCTTGGATTTTGACATTCATGTTGATGAGACTTAGACACCCAAATAAACATTGTCCCACAACAAGCACACTTCCTCATGTAAATGGAAATCCTAAATGTCACTGGCCTACCCCCGCAGGAAAATGCACCCACCACATGGAAAAAACATCAAACAATCAGGAACATGTTGAGGAACATGACAATGGCCCAACATGTTGATTTGACCTCCAAACTTCCTACACCCCATTCTGATCAAGCATCAACAGGATGCAGTGGAACAAGTTTGATTGACAGAGGCCCCACTGCACAAGCCAGAGTACCCAAAGGATCCAGTGCCAACATCCTGGTTCCAGACCCCATTGGACACCCTGAGAGGTCCTCTGGTCCATGCCCAATGGTTGAGAGCATTTTTGAGCACATAAGGGGGACCAACAGAATATTAGGCAGGTGGTCATAATGTTATGCCTGATTAGTGTGGTATACTACACAAATGGGGATACCTGCTTCTGTACATCTGAGAGAAGATTCTCCCCTGCAAGATTTTGAGTAGAGACATGTAGACCATGGTATGTGCCATCCTGACTTCCATCTATGTAGATTCAGTACAAACATAACTTTCCTGGATGTCAGAGAAAATAATTTCCTCCATCACTAATGTTTATTTGAATGAGGCTCTTATAAACAGCTTTCTTTGTTACCACACATTACATCAACATAAACACTTTGTTTAGTGCTTAATCATTTAAGCTGTTGCAAAGCTAAGCATCCATGATCATGCACTGTGTAAGGCTAGTGCTGCTTTTAGTGAAATGCTAATGTGGCCATGCTAACACACTCCTACATATTCCCCAAACCTCAAGTGTATGCCTATTATTGAGAGACATATGCAAGCAGAAACTGAAAAATGAAGCCAATGTGGAGGTGCCAAAAACTGCACTACCTAGACTGGCCACTTGAGTTTGGTTATACAAGCTAGCCAGTCCCCATAGACCCCCATGTTAAAATGTCCAACTTTGCCGTAGAAATAAGCATGTTTACATTCTGGTACAGATAAAAGGTTTAGTCTCCAGAGCATGTCTTCCTGTTCATGAAAACTATACAGAGGGTGATTTTTTTAAAATATAGCTCAGCTGTTTAAATTGTAAGTTATGCATAATTAAGGGCAAGGTCACCTTGTTGAGTGGCAGGTCAGTACCTGTTTATAGATGTTTAGATGGCCTACCTCAGGTCTACTCATGCTCCACCTTTTTTCTCATTATTGGATCAAGACTTCTTTTCACCAAACCTGTGGCTGACATCATGGAGGGTTTATATACATTCTGTCGCTATAGAAGACAGATATCCACTCTGACAAGTTCCCACAACAGTCCATGTAACATTCTACGAAAACAGAACTAGAGAACAATAGACTGTAAATAAAAAATGGACGTAGATCAGGGGTCTAAAAGTGAAGTCACACAAGTGACTTTACCCAACCAGCAGGAGGAGACTCCTCTAGTTGCAAAAAGAAGCCCAACTGTATAGAGGTCTATTAGAAATGACTCTACTTGTCACTTAATTTATTACCTCAGTAAACAATTTCCTAATAGTTTATGGTCTCAATCACTAGTTTCAAGTCTCCTTCAACCCAACATGATGGCTATTTAGTAGATTATGGTCCCATTTAGAGTAAAATAGATAATAAAACAGGGGATGCTTTAGGGTGGGGCTACCTTGTGATTGACAGACTGCTACCACATCATCTTGCAATTGTTTGTTACGTCCAGTTTCAAAAGACCATTATGGAACCCTTAAAGTTTAAAACTTTAAGGGTTCTTTTATTTCCCCACATAGACTTTTATATACACTTTATTGGCGAAACATGTTTTTATGTTTCCATTATGTGCTACATAGAGCTCAGGAACACATGACTTCCTCACAGTAACAATGCCAATTTGCTGATGGTTAGCAGGCACAAGGTAAACCCAGCTCACTGTCCTCATTTGGCATTTTAACACGCTAAGCATTTATTAATTAGCAGTGAACACAAAGTACTGTTAACAATATCATTGTGCAGGTGTGAATTCAATTTTTGCCTCGCTGTCAGTACAACATTTTATCTAATAGTTGTTGAGACATTTCAGTCTGGATCAAAATGGTTTTGATCAGTTCGGTTGACTTACATTACTAAAGCCACACCACTATCAAGGCTAAAAAGTCGAAAAAAGTAAAACAAATTGCTCAAGTTGACTACTTTAGTTTGTTCTATTTTACCAAACATTCAAAACCTCAAAGATTTTCAGGTTATTATAAACAGAGAGAAGCAGTGAGTCCTACATGTGGAGAGGTCAGAACCAACACAATTCTGGTGTTGTTGTTCAATAAATGAATGACTCATCACTTATCAATTTGCTGCTGGTTGTCATTGTGATTGTAAATCAGCAAATCCAGTGACTGACTTCATGTTTTTGCAGTTTCTGGAATCCTGCAGTTACATTTACAGGAAACAAGGCCTTCGGCAATTCACAAAGCTTTGTAGGCTCCCAAACAACAGCAACAAGCTCCTCTCTTATCTCCCACAGTCAAATCCAGAGGAGATGAATCAGCCGTCCATCTATTAGTCACACACACGAATCTGCTGGACAGAAACGCTGCATGTCAATCCTCTGAATTACACTGACTGGCTTTAGTCAGGCACTGCAACACTTGGATAATAGTTCACACATAGAAGTTTAGGTGTCACTGCTTCCGAACTTTAAGTACTAATGTGTCTGGTGCTGACATAACAGGCCTGAAGGGGGCGCTACAGCAGTAATGGGCTTATTCAAGAAGGAACTGTGCATCTGAGCAAGTCACCAGTGTCACATTTTCACTGAATTACACTGACCCCAAGGGGAGGAGCGATACTTAATTTGTTGCTCATCCATGTGTCACATACCAGTCCTGACATCAAACACTAGTCAGTGGTGTGTTTTACCACTGCATTCCTGCATTACACTGACTGGACTGAGGGCAAACTGCAGCCACGGCTCCAAATAAAAGGCCTTATTTGTTACTGATTGGCCTTGGGGAGAACATTTTTGGACAGGACATCCAGTTAATCAGAAAAAAAACTTTTATTCTTGCAGTTCTAGACTGTCTGGAAGCCTAATAAAGATACAAATCTAATTGTGAAGTGCAGCTGCTTCTTTCTTTTTGTCATTCCCGTCTTGTTTAACTTCCCATACAGAGCTGATTTGGTTCCCTCTCCAGTGAGGCAGAGATTTAATATGTTTTTTCTCAGTTGCCGCTGGCAGATACCCCAGCACGTGTTGCTGAGCGTTTACATGAACACTGGAAAAGAGGTTATTTGCATCCCGTCAGAGGACATTTGTTTGCTCTATCCAGGCGTCTCTTGAGGTTTAACAGCACATCAGAGGTTGCTCGAATCGGATCTGTACTAGCTCTGCAGCCCAACACTTCTGTTTAGTTCCACTGTTTAAATCCAGTTATCAGCCCACAGCTCTGTAGCTGCTCTGCACTTTGTGATACTTCCTCCTCTCTTGAAGTGTTGTTTGGTTTTGCACAGGTTTGCTGGTACGAAGACAAAGTCATCCAAAACAGGAAGACTAGTGTCTGTTTCAGCAGAGCCGGCCCTACTCAATGTGGCGCCATAGACAAGATTTTATATGGCGTCCCCCTCCATCGGTGATTTACATACGCTTGCAAAAGAAGCCGAATAGCATTGTTTTGTAGTAATATTAATTGGGCATTGTTTTACATTTGAATCAACGTGAGCTTTTCCATTTTCTCCAGAGTTTTCCCTCCAAAAACACTTTGATTACAATTAAAATTCACATTATCCGATTTCTCTCCAAAAATCCAAGGTTGGAGAAAAAAATCAAACAGTTTAAAACAGATTTGTGTATCAGAACTTTGTTTTTCGTTCTTTTTCTTCCATTAATCAGGTGAAAAACCTTCAGATTAATCTGTGATCCCTGGAAATAAAACTGGATATAAAGCTTGCAGCAGCTACAACAGCAACATGCCGCTGACACATTCATTAACAATCTAATGATGTCATATATAATAATATATCAGTCAGAGTGTCGCTTCAACCTGCGCACTTTTACTCAAAGCTTCCATGTGGTGAATACACATTTTTATTGTGTTTGTAATAAACTTGGAGGTGTAACATTAAAGCTTTTAAGATATGACAATGTTTACTTCTGTCCTATAACTAGTTAGCTTCTCAACTTTACAAGTGAGTAAGAATTCAACCCAGGTGCTGTCTAACACCTGACTAACCAATCATCCAGCTCAGACAGTGCATTCTTCCTGAAGGGGGCAGGAACAGCAGCAGCTTATTGGTTTTAGGAGCAAAATAACATATTTAGAAGAGCCTTAAAACCAACAGTTATATAGTCATGGTGAAATTAGGCATCTTTGCTGTAATTTGAACTTAAAGACGACCGTGAGTGACGTGCACAACTTGATTAATTGGCTGAAAAAGGGAACAGTATGGGAGCTTAAAGTATTTTGCATGCAGGAGTTTTACTTTCAACAAAGTAGTTTCACATTGTTGTATTGGTGCTTCTATTTCAGTAAAGGATGTGAATACTTCTTCCATCACTGCCACATTTTCTCCCTTATATGCTCTCCACACACCAAGCTGGGATTGGCTCTCTGTCAGTGTTCTGTCTGAAAGCCTCCCCCTGATGAGATAGATGTCTCCAGATTTGCATGTGTTTGATTCACTATCGAGTCCATCTCTCTTCACTTCCACTCGGCTGCTGTGTAACCTTTGCCTTTACTTGCTGCCCTCTTTCTCCATTCACCGGCCACTTTGATGCCCTTATCATCGATTTCTTCAGCTTCACACTGAATGATACAGAGGAAGTTCTACCATAAAAGCCCCCATAACAGCAATTTATATCCTCTCTTACCACAATTGTACATTTACACAAGTGGGCTCGTTACTACAAAGTCTTTTTTCATGATTTCATCAAAGGCCCATACACAGTAACAAAAATATCTGCCATGAACAGGGCATCTTGTGACACACAGATCCAGCCAAAATGGTTCCCACTTTTCACATGTTCTCCTCAGTGCCTAACCTTGAAATGAGAGTAGACGGAGCCTCTGGCCTTTTAGAGCAAAATAAAAATACCCATCAGCGCCCCTATTACCTGCATAGTTACTCATTTGTGGTTTTGGTTGTATATTTGCTGTTGAATCTTTTTCCACTTAAGTGTGCCAATATTGACTGTACACAGACACTTTCCCAAGAATAAAGACATTTCAGCTGACCTTGATGTGAAAATCATCTTATATTCATGATAAGATCACAATTACCGTCCTTAAATATAGCCTAAAGCTTTTGTTAATGTGGACTCTATAAAATCTGAAAATGTACTTCTAAAGCAAAAGATATTGGAGCACCTCAGAACTTTCCTGGCAATCTGCAGGTTTTTAGGATTTCAAAGTAATTTTATAATGTTTGTCAGGACAACCAATGGTACACAGCAAAATAATACAACTAAGTCACATAGTGAAGATTGATGACCACATTAAACTTTTCATATAACATCTGGATTTTGTAGGATTTTTTTTGTATAATTATGATCGTTAGTCATAATTACAAGATAGGGGTCTCCAGATGCACCTGTGCTTGTGTGATTTATGACTGTATACAAAGGAAATACAAAGGTTGAAGTAAAACAGTTGGAGTGAAACTGATTGAAAATTAGCTTCTACTGATTTTGGCTCAGTCGCCCAAAATCCAAACTTCTCTGTCTGTTTAGAAATCTTTGGTCTAATCTTATAACTTTGAGTCTTTTAAAAATCCCCAGACTCCTGATGAAGGTATTCCACAAGGATCAGCATTAAGTTTCCTCCTATTTACTCCACTGAGTCAGCAATGTCTGTTTTTATGCTGATGATTCCGCGTCATACCAACCTGCCTTTTCCAAGTTACAGCCTGTTTATGAGGAACTCCAAACCATTTTTATATACACACTTCAAGGTTGTTCAAGTCCAAAGAATCAGAAAATGTTCAGTCTAGAGTTTTAGAATTTGGTTATCGAGGGGATTGTCTAAACAGGTTGTCCCCAGAAAAAAACTGGACGCAAATTACCAGACCTATTTGAGTCATCAAGCTTCCAGTCTCTGTTGTTTGCTGGGCAAATTAATTTTATTTTCACAGAAAAACAAAAAATGAGCCAATTTTAATTTCTTCCTCTTTTTCATTTTCAGTTTAAAAATGGCAACAAGGGCTTGTTTTTCATATTTTATTTTTGCTTATTATTTTCCGTTCTTAGTGTAAAACTAATTGGCTTAATCAGCACCGTGTGAACTTGTTTGGTTTGAATGTGACAGACGTACCTCCCCGTCTGCTTATGGCCTGTAACATTAAACTTGTTCCCACCACATGAACCTGTGATGTGAAAAAAAGAAATCAGCTGTCTTTGAGGTCCAGATTTGTAATCTACTATCTGTCCTGCTACAGTAATGGTTTAGAAGTGGAGCTCTGAGGCAGTCAGAAAGATCTTGTGTCTGACCCAGACTCCTGGTCGTGATAATGGTATCAAACACAGCTGGAGAATGGGCAAGTGGAGACTGCCTTATCTCTCATTGTCTTGCTCTTGCTGTGCCCAAGGCCAGACATAGTGATAGACGGCTTGTTACAGCTCTGCTGGCAGTGGAGTACTTTTCCATTACACTCTGCCTGAGGAGGGTCTCTGTGCCACAGAGAGGCAGTCAAGATGTGGACACACCTGGAGATAGAAATCTATCTCAGAGTTTTATCAAGAAACTTTTGTATTATAATTTTTCTCTAATCCTTCTCTGTGATACTGAACACGAAAGAGAAAAGTCCACAATGGAGGCTGCTGGCAGTCAGGCACAGCTTGTCATGGAAACCAGCACAGAGGCCATGAATGGATGATGTAAGAGCTCACGATCACGGCTCTGCTTATGTCACCGCTTTCACTTATCCTTCAGTGCTTTGTTGTCTGGCTGGCTAAGAGGCGGACACTTCACGGCATTTACAGGAATAAGACTACGGAACAGGAGGTGAACTTGTTTCTCAACAGGCCTTAAAAAGTCCTGTGTTCTCCTGGCAGCTAGTTTAACTGCACTGAGGGAGTTTTGAGGGAAATGCACTAAATTTGACCTGCAAATAATGATGTGCGCAATACACCTGTCACATATGCAATTACGTGTTAGGGCCCAATAGCTTCTAAAACAAACCAGTAGATGTGCAGTCCCTTTACCTGTCAGTGAATGTAAAACATAAATGAACATGACATTTTAATGAAGGATTGTGTTGGAGCTTGTGTAAATGTAAATATCTGCTTTTGAACCAATGTTCTGTGAGAAAACATCAAAGAGTTGAAGCCAGAATATTTTAGACTTTCAGAATAATTACAGCCGACAGCGCTTGGCTTCTTTTAGTCCGTTTTCTTTTGTCCAATTTGCATGTAATAACCAAACTGCTTGAACAACTGCGACAGTGAACGGATCTTAATTTAGCTGTTCTTCATGTCAGACAAGTGTTTCACAAGTATAGAAACTGTCATGTTCAGAACGTCAGTGTTTGTTCTGTGAGCACTGTTCTGTACCTTGAGATGTATTTTCTATATCCTGAGAACCTCCTGCAGTGTATCTAAACTCTGCGTCACGGTTGGGTTCCACACAACTAAGACACAAGCACATGGTCTGTGGTGTGAGAAGAGCCTGTTTGGTGTAACACAATACTGTCAGAGTCCTGCTCTTCTCTCTGCCTGGGCCTCTGGGCAACAGACACATTAACGACACACAGACAAACCTCAGCACATCTCACAGCCTTGACCTTTCACCTGCAGGGACAACCGGTAAAAATAAGCTCTGACACCTTTATAATAAAGACGCTGCTCTCTGTGGCACCATCTGATTCATTCTCAGGCTGGGAGGGCAGCTACAAGCTCATCATAGCTAATGAGACAGAGACGGAACTGCCACTGGAAGTGTCGCGGCGAAACATTTCCAAGTCTGAGTGACCGGAAACATCAGCTGCTGCTAACTCGTCATCGTCCATTCAGCTCCCTCCATCGCAGCCCATAAACCGTCTAATTTATTCTGTGCCGTTGTTTCACTGCCGAGAATCCACCAGCAGCAGAATCCAAGAGCAATAATGATGCTTTTGTCTGGAGGTGCGCTGCAAGCAGGGAAAGTGAGAAAACCAAAGGGAAGGCTGGGAACCAGTAGGTCACTGAGCTCACCTTACACCTCTTGTTCCCACAATGCTTTGGCTGCCTTCCCACATCACACACTCTTTTCGCTCCGCACATCCAGAGGGGGGGGAAAAGTGAGTAAGCTGTTGTTCTTAACTTTAAATCTCAACCGGCTTCGATTATCCGACACCGTCATTTTGTGAGTGCGGGTTGAGCACGAGGTGACTGTGTAAACACAAGTGCAGAGCTCCCTCCTGAGTCCTCAATGCAAAGAACATTTCACAAGAGCCAACAGTCGGGAACCGCAGCAGTCAGAAAGCAGAGGATCCAGCTTTCTGTTCAGGTTTCTTCCCACAAAATGAGGAATCAGTTTTAAGAAATTCATCTGCTGATTTCAAGTGGTGGATCTCAAAATCATGTCGCATTAGTGGTGAACTATGGCTTTAGCTGCGTTCAACTATCATTAATCAAAGCTACACAAATAAACTTCAGTCAGAATTTTTATTATCTATATCAATGGCAATAAAATATCTATGTCTAGTCGGAATTGTTGTGTATGATGCTGCTCATATGAGACGTCTCATTGGACATGGTTCCAACATAGCATTTGAACAGTGTTAGCAGAAGCAATGGCAGCTGCTGTGATGGATAAAAGCTCATCAGTGAGGAGTTTGTGGAGAAGGAGAGCTTCGTTAATGAGAGAACTGTGGTTGAGATTTGCACATGTTGTAAATTTTCTTTCTGCAGACACAGTTGAGGCCCTACGGTGAAGTCTCATTGGGTTTAGAAAACTGAACTCCTAGTGATGAACAGTTTGCCATAAGCGGTTATAGTATGAGAAGACATTTTAGCGATTAGTGACTGGACTGGATATGAATCACAGATATCTGTAATTCAGTCCTTCCTAGTGAAAAAGCGCATTTCAGATATCTACATCATCAATCTTTCAGGACAAGTGATGCCACTTTTACCATTCATGTGTTTGGGGTTCCTCATTAAAGAAATCTACAGTTCAGTTGTAGGGATCTGTAATGTGAATTGCAGATATCAGTTTAATTCTGACAAATCATAATTCAAGTTTAGGATATCTTTAATTCCCCTCAATTCATGATACCCTACATTGTCCTTTTTAGAAATCTAAGTTTGAATTAGTCAGGATGATGTTGAAGATAAACATCAGTCAGTCGCAACTGGACGTGACCACCTGTTTACCACAATGTCAGAGCAGCCTGAGGACAAAGTTCAAGGACATATCGACCGCAAGAGGCTATTATACAAAGATCTTCTTCTCCACAAACTCCTCGCTGATGAGATCTTTCGTTTCACAACGGTCTTATCCAAAACAGCAGCTGCCATTGCCTCAGTTAATACTGTTCAAATGCTTTGCTAGGTCGATACCCAGTGCGAAGCCTCACACAAGCCTCGTCATGAACAACGATTTTGACGAATTGTTTCTAGTCACAGTATAACTACGACTATCCAGAATGCAGGTTTCTTTCTCAGCCATTAAATGTTAACACGGTTTGCCACAGTTTCAGCTGTAAGGCTGAAGTATGTTTGAAAAGCAAACTGCCTCTGCCTCCCTCTTGCCGTAGCTTTTGACATAACTAAACATACTGCAATGCTAATTTAGTCAAAACTCTAATTCAAGATACCTGCAATTACATTCTGACTAGTTATTATTCCAGTTCAAGACATCAACAGTGGCATTCTGACCAGTTCCAGCTTCATTTAATCAGCTTATCTTGTTGTCATAATTTAACTGTAGCTATCTTAAACTGCAGTGTGAGTTGCATTTATGATGAGAAGCTCCACACACATGAATGGAGACAGTGATATAATTTGTCCTGGAAGAATGCCATTGTGGATAACTGAAATGTTCTTTTTGACTAGGAGGAACTGAATATCTACATATCCAGTCGAGGCAATAAATATAAAAACAGCATGCCATAGAGGACACACCCATGACTATTAATCTGTGCCCTGCAAAAACAAACTGCAGGTTTCCACATGCTTCCTTTTGTCTTGAACCCTCCCACGGTCAACAGCGTCTGCGTGATCCCACACCGCCAAAAACATCCATAGTGTAAGGAGTGTACTGAGCAAGCTGCCACATGTGGACCAGGTCTTACCGACATCTGACGTAATTCAAAAGGGGAGACACTACAGGTAGCACAGTTCTAACAGACAGACATCACCATGAAATTTCCCCAGTTGATCATTTACAATAAAACAATGATTTTTTGTATTACAAGTTTCCTGAAATTCTAGGTTTAAATATGCAAATGTGTCTTTATTTACCTTTATATGTGCCAAGTTGCACAGACAAAGCCAGCTTGTGTCATTTGTTGACATATTAGAGTTAAAGGTTTCACTGATGGGATTTTCAGTATCTCTTTTTATCACTCCATTAATCAGAAATCACTTTTAACGGCCTGAAAATATCAATTTTTGCCATGTAAATAGGAATACAACGTTCTATTAATCACACAATGAATGCTTTATGAACTGATCCCTCCGTAAAGACCTTTAGAATACATTTAGGAAGAAAACTGTTCGGTGTATATAAATGCAACTGAGGAGGAGATTTCTGGCTCAGACTGGGAGGAAAAACTCACTTTGAGGAAACAACCTTTAAAGATATGTATTATAGGTGAAATCAAGACTCAAATAGACAAAGCACGGTAAAATAAACACCAAAGCGTGTAACTTAAGTGTTTTATTTCCTTTAGTCTTGAAAGAAGACATGTTGTGGAAGCAAAATAGCTCACAATTGACCACTGAATGAAAAAAACATGTTTTGCTGTAGTGTCTTGCCATCTATTAAAAATGCATGTTATTGGTCATATTAAAGCAGCTATGAAAGTGATGCTTTGTAGTTTCTGGATAAAGAAATAACACAATTGCCTTCCTACAAATAAAAAGTGCAACTCATGAGCATTAGAAACCCTCTTTCTCAGTTCAGTACAGTCTGAAGTCGGTGGTCTGACTTGGTGTGTTTTGGCCTGTAGCTTGTGATGGTTGAAACCTTTATGGTGTCTTTAAAGCAGCTGACTCTATAAAACCCTAGAATGAAGGGAAGTTCACTGTGCCATTATCCTGTGGTCGACCTTCTGCAAAATTTCCATAGTCCTGTTTCAGCAAAATCTGTTTCTTCACAAAAAAATAAAAGCCCAAACCGTGTCTTTGACCAAACCAAAAAATTCAAAAACCATATATCCTACTTACCCACAGTGGTATCTGGTCATGCTGCCATGGCGGTTGTGGTGAAACGTTTTCACTTCAATGACTTTCGACAAAAGAAACAGTCCCTATTAAAATTCCTGAGAATGAGGTCTGTGGATTATCCAGAGTAACAAGGATGTTGTTTCTGGAAAACAGTTGTTGCTATTGAATTTTTCAGATGCCATTTTTTTTACATGCATTATTCTTGTGACAACAACTGCTTTGGATGGAAACAGAATTCCCAGAGAGAGATACTTTGACGGCATCGACCCTTTAAACTGATCACAGCAGTCTGATGTTCTCTGTTGTGCACGTATTTATGATTAATTCACATCTACATGATGTCAGTGTTGTTAGAAATGTGGTGCAGTCCTGTTTTGTACTGAAGTTGTGTTTAGATTGTTTTGGTGGCTTTGAGCTGCAGCGCTCCTCTTGTTTTCAGACATGAAACGAGGCAGCTGTTTTTGTCCTCGAGTGAGAGCAGTGAGAGCGAGCAGAGGCTCCCTAAAATAAACAGGCTATCTGTGCAGCCCCGGGGCTGGGTCGGGGTCACACTGCATGGTGCTGCCTCACTGGTCTGTCCTGCCCACCTCCAAACAGCCCCTCACTTCTTCACTTCTTCACACAACACTGCTCTGAATTACACTAGAGGAGAAGTTTGCAAGAAAAAAAGTTTAAATTAGGTGCAGTTCATCCCTCTATAGTTCCTTCTAAGCTCACATATTTGAGAAATGAATAATTTGGTGTATTATTAACATGTAGCATTAATGTGTAGGGAATAATTACAAAATCTATTCTTATTTATGACGACTTGTTCCTTGTTCTGCCTAAAACATACTGTGATAGGCCGTGCTCCTAATTGTAGAATCAGGCTTAGGGCAGCCCTATCTAACATCTACAACATAAATAAACACAGATAAACAATATAAACCGATTAGCCACAACTACAAACCCACTTGTCTTATAATGTGTAGGTTCCCTCATGCCGCTAAAACAGCTCTGATTAATCTGATCATGAATACAGGACCTCTGGGGAGTGTGTGATGTCTGGAACCAGGGCATTGGTAGTGGATCTTTCCGGTCCTGTGGGGTCTTTGTGCATCGAGATCCTGCAAATGCTCAGTTTGATTGGTTCAGTGGAATATGGAGGCCCTGAGCTCTTGGTTGTGTTCCTCAAACTGCTGCTGAGCAATTTTTGTTCTGGCCAAAGGTTTCCCAGCAGAAAACTGCAATGTTACAAGATGATTGAGTTTGTTTGCTTCATTTTTACTTTCTACAGAACTATAAAGTGTTCAAAAACTGAACTGAACTGGTCTGAAAACTTTCTGAAGCAACTGTAAGAGATTATCTGAAAAGACGTCACATGAAAAATAGGAGCAATCACCTGGTAGACGACTGCATTTGACAAAATTTTAAATACTGAACAATGATGAAAGTACATACAAAGGATATATCTGATATCTGATATATTTAATTTAACGAGGCTACATATTCAATACATATCAATAGGACCCTCCTCCTGAATAAAACAACTTAGAGTCTTCAGGCATGCTAGCAGCTTTGTGATGCTAACTGCTAACTTACATCACAGCAACATATAATATAATAATAAACATGCACATGATGTCAAAACTTAGCAAATGTGATGTTTAACCATGCTCACATTTTAATCTAGCAAGCTAACATTTGCTAATTAGCACAAAAAAGAAAAACAGCTATTAGTCTACACAGTCTAATAATATCATGTCCTGGCTAGCTTCTGTTCCTCTAGCTTTTGTAACTCGAAACTGTATTCCACTGAGCATGGTTTCATTTTAATATTCAAAGCAGCTAGTTCCTTTGCGAGCATATAAAAAAACTACAGATCCCAGGTACTCACATCATCGTTGTTGTAGCTTCTCTACTTAGTAGTGGATGGAGAAGGGCTTATGGGAAATAGTGTTTGTTAATTAATCAATCAGACTTTATTTATAGTCTACAGCACATCGTGTCTTAAACATAATAAAAAAGTGCTTTATACAACTGTGAAAAAACACTAAAAACAGTGAAAAATGCACCTTAAACCCTTCATAAACAACAGTGGCTGAGAAACTGAGGAAATGTTGTATAAATAAATCCCATACATTTCAAAAAAATTGTAGTGAAGACACACCAGATAGAGGAAAAGTTTTTAAAAAAAGTCTGAATGACAAAATGAGACAGTAGTAGAAATGTGAAGCGTAAAAAGATCAATTCTGCTGTGTTAAAATAAACAATAACACCATCCCTATTTAAACACTGGCACACCATTTGACATAGCAATGAAAAATGGTGCTTACCTTACTAGGACCTGTGTTTTCCTGCTATAACAGTTGACTTGTTGCAGCTGCTGGTTATCAAGCAAGTTTCTCAGTCTAGTATGCACTGATATTCATAAGCTATTGTCACCAGTAGGAACACAGAAGTAAGATCTCAATATAATATTGTTCAGCTCTGCACTCACTCTGACCCCCAAGCAAACGTGGTTAGGAACACTAAAATTAATTTTAAAAAGGATTTCAGGCATGACTGCAGCAGTTTGTTATTCTGAGAAGCTGTTATTTGTCTCTTTCCCAGCTCCGGCACCACAAAAGCCTCTCTGGATCACAGCTAATGAACTCAGGCAAAAGCTCAGCCAGAGAAAAAGGCGCTCAGGGATTCACTGTGAGTACAAAATCATCACATGCTCTCTTTTTTTAATCATAAATGATTGGTGTTTAATGAGAGAAGTGTCCTTGGAGTCGATCATTTTCAGGTTGTATAATTGATACAAGTGCTTTTCTTCATCTCATCAGTTGCGGTGGGTGTTTTTGTGGTGCTTTTAGCCAACCAGCATTTCTGTAGCAAAGCCCTATTGTTATACTGAATAATTTATTGATTTTGTTTCATCAGTATTGGTCTGGAGATGTCAGCTTGTGGGTTCACCACTTTGATCCAGAGTGATTTTACATGCGCCGGACAAAATGAAGCTTTGTAAGATGTGGTGAACAGAGTGACAGGGCGTATTTTAACCCAAAACCATGATGCTTTTCTAAACCTAGCCAAGCAGTCTTCATGCCTAAACTTAACCAAACACCAGCTGAACAACAGCAAGTGAAAGCCAACGTCAAAATGAGACTTAAATCAAAGAATAATGCTGTAATTATGGTCTGAGATGAGACTTTGACTCAAGTCTCCTGGATGAACGTCCACCGACTCCACCACCACCATCCCTCCAACCTCACTTCTTCTTTTGTTGTGCTAAATTACAGCTGCACCACCTTTAAATGAGGTGATAGTGCAGCCACTGAGTCCACTGGAAGGTGAAAGAGATCCCTATTGGCCCATATGCTTAGGAATCACCCACAATGAGAACGCCTCCTGAATGGGATGATTACATCCAAATCAGGTTACTATATATAATGATAGAAGAGGTGTCTCCACTTCCTCCCACTGTACAAAATGAAGCCAAAACCTTACGAAGATGGGCGTTGAAAGGTGAAACATTTGCAGCTGGAGTCTAGTGACTTCATGAAGCTGCCACAATAACGTCTGTATTGGATGCTTACTGTACATTTATGAAATTGTCAGTACAAGTGTTTAGTAATTGCTAGTTTTTGAGCTAGCGAACTACATATAAACATATTTTCCCATAAATTGGTCCTGCTCTAAGCTCATCAGGAGAATGTGGGACCTTAATCTCACATCTATATACCCCAGGTCACTACTGCATGGAAACTTGTTGCAAATACGGTCACTAACGCAACACGTCAGCTTTTGTTTCTGAGATATTTTGGCATCACTTCTTCTTCATGTCGTTCATCTTTAGATACATACTATAGTTCAGACATTCCTGTTCTATTCCAGGACATCATCAGTAGCTACATCATCACGTCAAAAAAGGACAAATATGATACATGTCTTCTTCTGAACAGTCAGCAGGGGGCGACTCCTCTGGTTTCAAAGATAAGTCAGATTATATAGAGGTCTATGAGAAAATGACCATATTTCTAACTTGATTTCTTAGCTCAGTAAACACTTTCCCTAATGAGTTTAGCATCTCGTTTCAAAAGGCCAGCGTGGCGATGGCCAAAATCCAACCTGGAGGCTTCAGAACAATGCTCCACAAAGGAATGGCTGGCGTCATGGCAGCTACATCTATCTTTTATTTACAGTTTATGCGTTTTGTGCTAATGAGCAAATGTACACCTTCTTACATCAGTATGTTAGCTTTGACACTACGAGCATGTTAACATGCTGCTATCGTCACTTATTTCTAAGTAGCTCCTTCTTTCGCCAAGTGACGCTGACCAGCAGCTGTTTGCTTTTATTTTTGATATACTGTCCTTACATGTGAACTTTTACAAATTACACAGGTCCTCTGAATGTAGATTCACAGCTACAAGTGCAGCAATAAAGAAGTGTCATGAAATCCGCATGCATTGTGAGCTTTTTAAGCATTAATAGTTGAGGCATTCTGTTCTAAACAGAAGCAGATTTTAATCAGAACTTTAATCCTTCATTGCTTTGGTGCGTTGCTGCCATAAATGTATACTTAGCTCCAGATTATATGGTGGCTAACTACAGATTCCAGAAGTGATTGCAGCAAGGAGACTTTAATAGCTCTGTGGCTCCTCCTACGAACTCTAATTACAGCCAGTGTGAGTGTAGTTTTGAAAGGATTGTATTTCATCTGGCTGTAATGAAAACGTGTTGGAGGTAGGAGAGGACGGAGCAGGGCAATATATCTCCAGTTCAGGAAGGAGGCCTCCACCACAGGGACCGTGGTCTCTGAGGGCAGGAGAACGCTGCAGGCTCGTGGCTCGCCACCGGCCGCTGGCTCAGGGGACAGCTGTGTGACGCTGCGGCGTTTGGCCTCCTGCCCCGAGACAGCAGCTGCCATAAACAAACAGCGCTGAAAGCTACTGGCCCGGTCCCCAGCTCTTTTCAAGACGGTGCAGCAGCCTGCTGACCTTTAACCAGCTCACTCCATTAGGTTTGAAAAGATTTGGAAAGTCGAGGTGGCAAAGAAAATCCACAACAAGTGGAAAGAGAATGAGCGTTAAGTGGCCAGCAGGGACTTTATTTGCCAATATTTGTTCTGTTGGTACCGACCCTGAATTCACAAGGTACTGCTATTTGGCAAAAAACAGATTTAACACAAAGTTTAAAGGAAAGTTGGTTGATGAAGTTAGAAAGTTGAGAAAATTTTGCTACTTGAACTTTCAGCTGCACAGTATACAAGTTATATGCCATTTGAGGGCAGGAAAATAGACATATAAAGCTCTCACCTGTGTTAAAGGTAAAACTTTCAGCTAAATGGCATGGTTGAGAGCTCTGAAAAAAGCTAAGCTTGAATTGATATCATAGTCAAAAGTTAAGTTCAAAGTGAACATGCTTTTTTATGCATTTGTAGCATGAAGATTAGCATGATTAGCAATCGTTGCAACAAGTTTCTTAAAGGAATATTTTACATTTTGGGGGAATTTGTTATTGTGTCATTCCACATTTACCACTATCATATGAGTCTGTCTCAAATGAAGCTGCAGTCAACAGTTAGCTTAGACAAAGGCTAAAAACAGTGAGCACCAGCTAGCCTAGCACGGTCTAGAGGTCAGACGGTTCATCCTGACCAGGAATCTGGCAACCCGTCTCTTGTGAAACCACAATGTTTTATGTTTCAGGCTTCCTATAGAAGAAACTTGTTGCTTACTGAGCTTTCTAGCTGCTAGAAGGCAGATTTTCTAACCTTCAGACAGACCCAGACTTAGGCCCAAACCCAGTCTCCACCTGGAGTATTAAACCCTTTATGGAGCTTTTTGATGAAACCTGGTAACTGGTTGAGTGTGAGAAGCTGCAACAGTTCGAAAGGCTTTATGTAGGAATTAGACAGCACTTTGCAACATATCACATTACCCTGAAGACACCAATATAGGTTTCATTCTACTGTTGATTTTTGTTGTTTTACTTTCTTCACAACCAAAATACTCATATCACACAAGTGTGTGTTACAAACATGTAAATATATTTAAACTAAAAGTTAACTTGTGTTTTTGATTTCATCTTAAATTCATATCCAGCTCTGAATCAGCACATCCTGCTATCATTGCAAACTTTGTTGCTATTCATTCCTGGTGCTGCTTTAAGCTTTAAGGAAATGCATATTTGGAGAAACAGATATCCCATCATAGGACAAACAAGTACACAGCTGTGCAGTCATGCTTACATGTAAACCTCTGGAGCCTATCCCAGCCGACGAGGGGTATTTACTGAATAGTCTCTGTGATAATTACCCCAATTTTGTAATCCGTTTTATTAGCTGCAGTTTAAAATGGACTTCAAGACCAAACATATTTATGTGTTTTCTGCAGCACCAACCAAATGCATGTAGGTTCTCATGACAACAGGACACAGACAGTTTGCCAGCTGTAACTGCATGGCTTCGTGCAGTGGTTTTAGTAACATACAGCTCAGCAGGTTTGCAGACCTAATTTATTCCCTCAGCGGAAAATCTGTATTGCTAATTGAGAGCTGTCAGGAAACGATTTGGTGAAAATGTGGCGACTCTTTTGGCTGATTTAAATCTGAAACGTTGAATGGAGTCACCTTTGGAGCTGGTTAGCTGTGCAGCATAAGTTAACATGGTATGTATACACGGATTAGCCACAACATTCTGACCACTGACAGGTGAAGTGAATAACACTGATCATATTGGTACTATGTGCTGTTCTGCTGGAAAACCTTGGATTTTAACATCCATGTTGATGAGACTTAGACACCCAAATAAACATTGTCCCACAACAAGCACACTCTCTAAGGCAAATGGAAATCCCAAATGTCACTGGCCTACCCCTGCAGGAAAATGCACCCCACCACATGGAAAAAACATCAAACAATCAGGAACATGTTGAGGAACATGACAATGGCCCAACATGTTGATTTGACCTCCAAACTTCCTACACCCCATTGTGATCAAGCATCAACAGGATGCAGTGGAACAAGTTTGATGGACAGAGGCCCCACTGCACAAGTCAGAGTACCCAAAGGATCCAGTGCCAACGTCCTGGTTCCAGACCCCATAGGACACCATGAGAGGTCCTCTTGTCCATGTCCAATGGTTCAGAGCATTTTTGAGCACATAAGGGGGACCAAGCAGGTAAAACAGGAAGAGAGCCTCCTTTGTGACACTGAAAACTCTGGCTTTAGGCTCGACATACCTCACAAACCCATTAATCTTGCACCGTAGCACATCCCTCTGGAAACCTTAGCATCACAACAATATTAATTGTAGGTAATTCCCTGAGGCAAAGTGTGTTTTAAAGGGTTTTAAATGTCTGTGAGAGACTCCTGGTATACTTGATGATTTGACAGCACCAGGCCGTCAAGAGGAACCTGCCTCAAAATCTGACTGGGATTAGGCCTTGCTGTTTTCTAATGTTTCTAGTCTTAGCCATGCTAAGCTAACTGGCTGCAGCTTTAGTCTTAAATTGAACAAATAAATATCAGAGTCAATCTTCTCTTTCAAGCAACAGCAGGAAACTGTGCTTCCAAAATGTCAAACTTAGTCCTTGAAAATGCCAAATTTAGCGTTTTAAGTTGCACAAGATGTATTTGTTCACATTTTTCGTCCATGTTTTCATATTTGGCATAATATCTCCTCACAGAAATTATGAGCTGTTGATATGGTAATCTCTGATGTCAGACCTTTCTAAGCAGCATGTGAGCACTCAAACAAAATCAGTCTCTGAGCTGTGTGTTGTGGCAATAGCACATAGTGTTGAGGGCTCCATCAGCCAAGTTAAGCCCCAAGGAGCTGTTGATATCGTCATGGCTGAGTTCATCTTCTTTGGGCTTTTGGAAGGCTTATACTCTCATATGGCTACATTATCCTTCTACCACAACATTTTCTGAGATTGTATCATCACGCTCAGTTATTATAATGCACATGAGATTTCACTTTCGAACATTATATCTTGTTGTCCTGCCGTAAAGTGAACACAACATTGTTTTATATTAAATAAATGATTTTTAATCCCATTTTCACACAGTACAGTTACATGAGTAGACATACAGTATGTAATTGCCAAACCGAACAAGACACTTCAACAAAGAGTGGATGTGACGTCACACTTCATCGCATGCAAAGCTGGTGTTGCCAAGCGACTCAGGAAGAGCTTCTCATGAGTCCCGACACGAAGTGCTACTACCAAGAGAATATCCCAATCAATCAGCTCACTGAAGCTCAGAGATCTTGGAGCAGAGCCTGACACACTGTGTTTTTCCAACACCATGAACCCAGCATCAAATAATTGAGTTTGTTTTGGAAAACCACTTTAACTTGCTGCCAGTAGACTTCCAGTTGTTCCCAACTAAATGAAAACACTTAAAGCTGTCCATCTGCCTGGTGGACGCCAAATCCCCAGCAGATCCACTATGTAGATGTTTGTTTAACTGTTACCTTTATATGATATGAGCCATTCTGCATGCTGGACTAATAAAAACAGTGATTATACAGGCATCTATCACGTGCCCGTGGTTGTCTGTTTATTAAAAGCAAATACATGAATGAAAACATGAACCATATCAGTTATGTTTAATATCAGTGTTGCATTTCTGCTTATATGAAAGAGTGAATATGTATTAAATGTGTTTATGCATGTGTAAAATGTCCCTTACAGGTCTATAAATTCTCAAATTCACAGTCAAAGTCTGTCATTCTGCACAGGATGTACTTCCACTGTCGATCTCTGAAACAAAGTGCAGGAAAAATCAGTCAGTACAAAAATCATAAATTACTGAAGTTTCATTGTTTGTTCAGCTACTAGTTTGATCTGCCAATAAATTCTCACAGGCCTCACAAAACATTTCTGGACAGATTCTAGGTCCAAGCTGCAGCCAGATGGGATGAGAAATTAATCAGGAAGAGAAAAAGCATCTGTTTGTACAAACCTTAGCACTCCACTGAAGGTGGTCTGGGCACCTCGGATGAAGTAGCCGTAGCTGGGAACAACCAGCTCGCCCTCTTCTCTGTAGTATTCAGGAACGTCACTGGTTTTCCTGTGGAAAGCAACAAAAGGTTGTTTAATGTTTTGATGAGTAAAGTATTAATGTATAAATTCTTAATAGCGATAGTTTTGGGAAATATGCTCTTCCCTTTTTTTGCTGAAAGTTAGAAGAGAAGCTTCCACTCTCCTGTCTGGCAGTTAAATATGAAACTACAGCCAAGTTGGCAAAGGCTGAATAATGGAGCAAACAGCTAGCCAAGATCTACCACTAGCTCTGTAGGTTACCAATGTTTCATCCATAGATTGTGTTTAGAGATACGTAGCCTTCGGGTCTGAAAAGCCAGTAAAATGTAGACCAACTGTATAGAAGTCTATCAGACAATAACCCTAGTTATCGCTTAATCTGTTACCTCACTAAATATTTCCCTAATCAGTGTATGGACCCAATCACTACTTTCAAGTGTCCATCAACAAAGCACGGTGTAAATTTAGTAAATTATGGTCCCATTTAGAGTAAAACAGACAATAAAGCAGGGTATGTTTTAGGGCAGTGCTATCTTTTGACTGACTATGCTAGCGTTTGGATGTCTCACTAAACCAAGATAGCAAAGAGCAAATTTTGAACTAGATTGGACAAGCCAGTGGGAGACATCATGGTGGTTACGTTTTAGCCACACAAAAACATACATGTTTCATTGGTGGTTATGTGTGGGACTGTTTCTTGGCGGGAACTGTGACTTCTTGGGAGTCTCTACAACATACTCTGGCACAGAGCTCATATGAAACCAAGAGGGTGTCATTTCAAGATCAATTCATGGTTTCTGACTTTGAAAATGGACGCATGCGTGGATCTAGTCATACTACAATAGGCGCACAGACTACGACTACACAGACTGTCTCAGTTATCTTATCATTGGCCTTGTTTTGAACACAGAAAAACACATGGGAGTCCCCTGGATGCTTTTGTCAAGATTAAGCAGCTGGTTACAGATTGGGCTGTAGCTTTATCTCAGTGATTATTTCATTCTGGAGATTTTAGAACTTCCTACTGTGTTTGGGCGCCATTAATGGAAAACCTGTACAAATCAAAGCACTTCTGAAGCCCAGCAGCAACTACTTCAATTCCCACTGACAAATTATAAAGGTGTGGATTACCAAGAATCTCCTTATAACAAACATTTGTTTTAAGCATGCTGATGTCCGCCTATGGGCCCTTGCAGACACGGAAAACCTTTACTGTTCTGTTTGTGTGTGGAATAAACAAAACAACTAAACTAGTATTCATTAGTATTCATCAGGTGCTCAGTGGCATGCTAACTGCTTCACCTGCTTCCAGTCTTTATGTTCAGCTAAACTGTCTGCTGACTCTTACAAATTTGAGGTCTTTTTTTTTAATTTTAGTCTCAGCAACAAAGTAAATATTTCCCAAAATGACAAACTACTTGTTTAATATGTCCATAACAGTGTGAGGACGTACAGGCAGGAGTAGGGACAGCGGCGTTTGTAGTAGCAGCAATAGAACTGCCATTCACGGTCAAGAACGGACTCAAAGTACTTGCTCTGAACACCGGCTACCAGGCCATTTCGGGTGCATGTTGAAGTCCTGCAAAGACAAACAGGAGTCATTAGGTGATGCACACTTATTTTAAATTTCTCTCAGTACAAACATGAAGTTTACTGTTTAGATAACCAAATATGAATGTTTTGTTTGTTGTAAATACAAGTTGGTTAATGGTGCCATTTGTTTATGGCCCATACACTTCACTGTCACCACAACACTCCAAGAATACCAGGTCCAGGCAGCAGGGGATGCAGCATGTGCAGACGTTTGTCATGGCAACATGGACACAGCCTTCAGCCATTCGGCCAATGGGGGTAGTTTCCCTGCAGGGTAATGTCCTCGCCAGTGTAATTCAAACAGACAGCTATGTTAAAGAGAGGCAGGCGTGGCTGTGATAAAGAGCATTCAGTGTTTGCCATCGAATTAGTGGGCTGGGTGCAGCCAAGCTCAACTCAAAATAAATCCGCAGAGAAGAAAAAGTCCTCAGAAACCGATATATCAGAGTCAGCGGCGAGTTTAGGTGTATGAATCAAAGTGCTGTTTACAAAAACATGTCAGGCCACAATTCTCCCTCCTAACAGGTTTTCTGAAGGTTTATCCAATCCTTTAATTAGATCAACCTTTCAGTGAAGCTGATGGTTAGTGAAGCGTGCTTATGTGAGGTTGTGGCGTTTGGAAGGAGGTAAAACTATAAGTCATAAGAAGGAAATTAAAGACAAGCACAAACACATTTTTTTTTCCTTTTTTTCTTCTTCCTGCTTCCTGGCTGAGCCTGTTGTGGATTACGGTTGCTGTTCACTGTTTTTACAATCCAGTTTTTGTGAATGGTGTGTTGCAAGACTTCAGGAAAATGTTGTACCGTGTGGCCTGCAAGATACAATGTGTTTTCCTGCTTTGCGAAGCTTGTTAAAATTCACTGAGGTTAGTCGTGTTCCCAGGAACTGACAGCCGAAGACACTGTTATGGAGACAGTCTGTGATTCATACAGGCGCAGGAGGACCTGGCTTTGTTCCTCTGAATGAGACAAGTTCCTCTGAAGTGGACAGAATTCAAAATTTCATGAAAGTAACAAAAGATGCACCTGTGGAAAGTCTGAGACAGAGCTTTGCAGGCTATCATTATGGGCTAGCTTTGAGTGTGAAGTCTTTAGAGAAAGTACAAGTCTGCCTCGACTGTCTTTTTGCACCATCATTACGTCTAGTCATGTCTTCACATAAATTCAAAAAAACACAACAGAAATTTGTAGCAACTCCAAGCAATCAGTTACATACAACAGTAAAACTTTTTAAAAACTACCTTCATTTTTTATTTCTTTGGTTGGGCAATTATGAAAAATGCCTGCTTGCACTAAATAAATGTTTTTTATCCGTGCATACATTGACAAAGCATGTTTCAAAGTTAAGCTACAATTACTTCTTTGTGCTGTACGTAGGCAGCCTAGCGTGGGCACAAAGGGACATGTGAATGTGCTGGTTTCTTTCATACTGCAATACATTTATGTTTTAAAAGAGTCCAGTCAACCATTCAGGTTCCTTGATGTGTAGATTAACACAATGTGTTTCTAAGATTTAAAAGATGCATATTGGCTCCTCCACAAAATGTATATGAAACCAAGTATGAGTGGTGTTCAGAAAAAATACCCCAAGAAGTGTCGTGTTTATTACTTGTATGTAGAGTTGTTTGCATTTTCACTCAAATGCCCACATTGCATTTACAAATGTTCATCGCTTTCCTGACTTTTGGTAGTTTTCTAAAATGCAGAAACACTGTAATGCCACACGCATGAATTAATCAACTGAGCATCTGATCAAACTGTGAGTCTAAATTCACTTTTTTTATGCTGATGCAGTGTTTCCAATCATCATGAGTGTCCTATTCCTCCTTTTAATACAATTTCAACCTCTCACCAACTGACACACTCAAGAACTACAGTTGTTGCATCAGCTACGTCTGTGATAGTTTAGTGTTTAAATGTTAGGGTGGAGTTTGGGTTTGGGCCACAGTTACCTATAATATCTGCATAGCTGTCCATCAATACTAGTAGTCATATAGTTTAGAATGAGGGTAAAATATTCATAGATGTATTACAACTGGACTTGGTGCCACCACTCAGCTATGCTATCAATTTTGTTCCAGTGGTCACTTGTGGTATTGCACTGAAAACATTGATTATGGCAACTTTGCAGTGCTGTTTTTGTAGTTTAAAGAGCCCACATTCAGCTGTTTCTGTTTTTTCCTCTTACTTCAATGTGTTATATAGCTGCTTCTTTGTGCATGTATAATGTTTGCAGTCCTACAAAATCCAAAGACCATGTTATATCACACCGAAAATGATGTTTCTTACTTACCTTAAATGCTCTGTTTGAAGTTCAGACTTTTTTCTGTTACTTATTTACATCACCATGTAACACATTTAAATAAAACCTTCCTAGCAGCTAGTTCGGCCCTCAATCAAAGAATGAGCAGCTGCCTTGCCGTCTGCCATTAGAGCCCTTTCTGCTAAATCTGCATTTCTACACAGCAGAGATTACAGTTACAGTACGTAACCAACGTTACCTCCCTGTCAGAAGGTCAGATGACCAATCAGAGCAAACAGGATGAGTCCTTAACGAAACAGCAGCTAAAACAGAGCATTTCAGACAGAGATAGAGGGGAGGGGCTACAGCAATGTTTGGTATGAGGAAAATAAAGAGTTTTATGAACATTAAAGCATGTAAAGATATTCTAGTAGCCTCCCAAAATAAAATTAAAAACATGTATATATGTACAATATGGGCTCTTTAAAATTTTAGTTTACACTACTGTTGAATAAACACCATTTTATTTAGTGGTAAAAGTTTAGATTATATTCTCTATTAGTGACTGGATGTAAATATTTGCT
Organism: Dascyllus trimaculatus; assembly: GCA_024666655.1. Classification (NCBI taxonomy): domain Eukaryota; kingdom Metazoa; phylum Chordata; class Actinopteri; family Pomacentridae; genus Dascyllus; species Dascyllus trimaculatus. Next base: position 20,924,545 of record CM045446.1, read on the forward strand.
TTTTTTTAGCACTAATGTATACATGAGAACAGTTTGTGTGGTCTTAATTTAGTGATGCATAATCATCCACCTACTAACGAAACACTTAGAACAGGGTTAACGCTGAGCTTTGCTGCAGCCTGGTCTTTAAATGACCAAAGGCATCCTTCAGTTGGTGAATCCAGGAGATCTTCCATCTGTGTGTATGACACCCATCACCCACAACACGGGTGGTTTTGTTCATACAACACTTTCAGCAGCAAAGTCCACATCAGCCTTGTGTGGGCTTTTGTTGTCCACTAACAGTGGCCTTTAAGAGTCCATGTTGGTCAGAGTCCCAGAGTGAAGGGGAATAACTCTGTAATTTGCACCTCCTTCTGTTGATTGGAACAATAACTCTTAAACGGATCGTGTGCTTCTTACGTGGCTTTCATGCAGATTTGTCTGCAATCAATCTCCTGAGATGCTCTTTTGGGCCAAAATGTTTTTTTCTTGCGAATTTATTGCATGAAAGGGGCAAACCTGAACGTGTCCACAGCTGCTGTGCAGAAGTTAAAAGAATTTGTAGTGGAAAAATGTTCAAAGATATTTTTCCTGTATGCTTGTAATCAGACTCAGATGTTACCAAATGACTGATTTGTGTTACTCCTTTCGGTTCGTTTCCAATTTGCTGTAGTCGTACATCATTCTGCATCATTTATTTATACCATGGCAGGTTAAATCACTGTTAGCCAAATACAATTAGTGTACTGCTGTCAAGATTGCAAACTGGAGAAAAACCTACAGCAACAGTTCAGTGCAGCTCTGTATATAAGACTTAACATCCTTCAATTTAAACTATTTTCAAACGTGATCAATCTTATTTACAGGGTGTTAAACTTTAAATATACCTTAATTTCTATAGATGCAAGTCACACTCTCCATGATTTCACTGTAAACCCTCCAAAAATATGACTGTCTGCCAACATCAGTCCACAGCTGTAAAAGTCAGATAAAGTAGATAACAGGTGGCAACAAGTCAGGAATACACTGATTTAAAGCAGAGGACCCACCACTCCATCCCAGCTCGGTTGATGTCGTCCCACCAGCAGTCACTGGGCTCTCCCAGACCCTCAGGTGTGGGCTGACACTCAAACGTCCAGAGTCGGTCCGACCCGTCCTGCTCGCTGAAGTAGCTCCTGATGGCCACCAGGACCTCACCGTGGGGACACTGGAAGTTGAAGCCCTGCCGGTAGCCGTTGACCCAGCCCATGTCATAATGGTCCGGAGACTGAGCTTCCACTGTGGCCAGCAGTGACAACGCCAACACCACCAGAGCAGGATTCATGTTGAAGAGATCAGTCCTTCTGCAGAGCTCCCTCACAGCTGCCTCACTTTAAACTCCTACGAGCCTTTTGTTGTCCAGATGTTTTGTTTCCAGGAGTGATGTGTAATTTGCTGCTCGCAGGACAAATCCAAAAGTGCACCTCACTTCTCATTTTAAGGTAGACTTAGAGATGAAGCGTTGACTCAGTCTTCATGCAGATGAGGGTTTACCTTAAGAGACAGCATTTTAGCCATTCAGATATTTATGTGATGCTTTATCTGACTCTGGAGAATGGAAACTCACGTGTTAACTATGTAAATGCTCATGCTTTAAACCTTGCAGTTTGATGACGGCTCATTTCGTCTGAATAAAACAGAATATTTTAAAATGATTGTGCAGTGTCTCTGTTTTACATATGTTTGGACTTTGAATATTTGTTTCAGGCAACATGAAAATGAAAAAACATAATGCAGCTGGACTTCTCTTTTTAGTTCTTGAAGATGTTTCGTCTCTCATCCAAGTTCCACCATTCAAGTATTTACTTTCACCAATAAATCACATGGCTGTTGGCCCATTAACAACCCAAGACTCAAATACCTCGAGGTGCAAATGGCTGTGAAACTGAAAGGAAAGGGATGACTCAAGGTGTTAATGGTGGTGAAACTTACTGGGGACGGATCTCAGGGTTGCATTGTAAGTACCTGATAAGTGGAGTCGTAGACCACCTCCTCTATTTAAAGGTGGCTGTTCCAGCTTAACACAAATCACTTCCTTAACTGTTTTCTGTCCAGAATGTGGACATTTATCAAACTCAAAAATGAGTGTCATGTTATCAGTTAGGTTGATGATATTCAGTTTCTTTTTTGTTTGTTTTTTACTAGTAAAAGTAGCGTGAAATGACCAAAAACTAATCACAGCTTGCACTTTGTCAAGTTTGGGATTTCCTTGATTATTAATGTAGTTTGCGTGGAGTTACATATTAAGAGCGTACTATATGACGAATAGACAGACTAGAATAATTCTTCATACATACAAAGTCTGCATTTTAGTTTATTTTATTGACCTTCGAAACTTAAAGAACTGAAAGAGTGGGGAGAGGAAACTACTAACCCTACTAGAAACTACTAAAATTAGCATAAATAAATCACAACGTTGCAGTGGCTGACATGTTCCTTCTTCCCCATAAACATGAGCACTGTGAGCTAATTATGAGTCAAACCCACACACACACACACACACACACATACACACACTCACTACAGCTCCTTAAATTCACTAACACGACAAGTGTGCATAAATCCGCAAGAGAAAATAGTCCCTAAGACAAATACCTTTTACCGCTGCTTGTCCAGTGTTTGGTGGTAAACTACAGAGTCCAGCTGCTTTAGGGAATTATGGATCCTTCATACAAGAAAATTAAATATATATTTGAATTAGTGTAGGATACCCTTACGGTATGCTGAGTCTCTGGTTTCTTTTAAGAGCCAGCTAAAGACACACCTGTTTAGAAAGGCATTTAGGTAACTTGCCTGCACTAGCTCTGCATTTCCTTTATTTTTGTGTATTTTTGTTGTGCACTGTGTTTTTCCATTGTGTATTGTGCAGTTTTGCACTTTTAACTTCGTGGCTCAGGTAGTCACTTTACCGTTTAGTATTTTGCTGTATTATTATATTGCCTTTGTAAAGCACTTTGTGACCTTGGTGTATAAAGAGCGCTTTAGTGTTATTGGGATTGACTGTCAGAATATAGCAGAGTGGACTCGAGAGAGAAGCAGATTGGATTTGTTGTACAATATAAAGTCAGTCATATCTTTGAAGTTCAATTTAGCATGAAACACCACAGAAAGAAGCTCATTAAAACTACATTAGAATATATTACAATCAATAATGAGACACAATGTCTAGGTCTACATTACAGTAATGGAGTTAAAGGGCCAGACTACTGATGATCTGTGACAAACAACAGTTGACATGGCCTGACATTAAAGCTGTTACACACATACACCGATCACTGAGTGCTAACGTGACCCTTACATGTAGTGGGAACCAAATGGCTCAGTGACTCTGCACTGATCCCTTTTCTTCACTGTATCACAGGATAACAGCCATTAGACTTTCCACAGCTTCTCCTGTTCCTGTGAAACTGTGATCTTGTAAAAAGCTGACTGCCAGACGAACGAGGCTTCGTCAGAAAATGAGCTCATATTATTTATGGAGTGTGGTGTTAAGAATAATTTTGCACAGGTGTTACTTTTGGCCATGCCTGCATATTTTATGACCTAATAAAGGATTTCTCATGACAAGATGTAATTCTGATGATCAGGGATGAGTTCTTAGGGGTTTAATCAATGCCAGGAGAAGGTGTTTAATCCAAAGAACATTGTTCAGGATCCAGAGCTTTTATTTGTCGCATGATTCTTTAAAAATGCACAGTGAAGTGCACAGATGCAAACTCTTGAGCCTATGGTAAAAGGTTAGCATGCCATAAAGGGTGATTAATAGAGAGAGAGAGTAAAGAACATTAACATTAAAATAAGTATAGATTAGCAGGTATTAAGGTGGGCTGTGCATTTGTTCAGTGAATAAAAATATTTATATGTAATACAATAAACAATATAATCTGTTGTATTATATAAAAGTGTTTGTTTATAACATATATATTTATCTTTTCTACATAAAAATGCTGCATAAAATATGGAAATAAAAATATAACACAAAAACATAAACAGGATAAAACAATTTTATATGTAATAATGGAATATTTGTTCTTAAGAACTGTACTCAAGTACAATTTAGAGATTCTTTTACATTACTTGAGTATTTTCTTTGCATGTCATCTTATACTTTGACATTTCAGAGGGAAATACTGTACTTTTTATCCCACTATGTTTATTTACAAGTTAAAAGTTTTGGTTATCAAAATACACAGTTTTCTTGTAAAATATGACACTGTGTCACAAATTTAGGTACCCAATAATATACATACAAACAAACCAAAGACGATCATTGATTAAATATTATTAAAAGTCTTTTTTGATATATGTCAAAAGTAATTTGTTATGTAAAATGTCCAACATTTGATTGTCCCAGCCTCTTAGGTGTGAAGATCTGTACTTTTGTTTAACAATATGAATATAAATGCTACTTTGGATTCTTTTATTATAACAGTCAATCATTTAATTGAGAAATTAAACAGCAGCTCAATTCACAGTCTTGTATTAAATTGTTAAAATTCAAACAAACTACAACAATAAATTGCTGCTTACACGTCGTACAGTATATCACGGTCACTGGCCACTTTATTATGCACACCTGTGAAATGCAATGCAACACAATATTTTCCCCATAAATTCTCCTTTCACAAAACCTCTTTAACAGAAAGGTGATGATTCCACTCATGTTTATTACTGAGGTCACAGTGGGAGGTGCACTGGACTGCTTTACTTTTAAATGTGTTCTTAATATTTAGTCCACCTCGCTGACATACATGGAGGATTTCACAGGTGGGTCTAATAAGGTGGCTGGTGAGTGTATGTAAGAGTACAACAAAGACAGGGGACATTTTCTCACATTGAGTACTGCATTTATTTTTAATCATTATTAAGTATTTTCTTGATCATGCTAACCTACACTGTGATAAGATAACTTTACAGTGTGTTTTCAGCACTTTGACTTAAGGAAATGACTTGTTGGCTTTGATTTGCGAGGAGAGGAATCCATTTGATAACCGTGTGCCTGAGAATCTGATCCCATGCGAGAGATCATCCTCAAAGCATCTAAAAATAAATAACAGCACACGTTCAGGAATAGTGTGTGAGTCAGTGCGAGAGGAGTTCCACAAAAGTCAAAATGGAGCAGATCTGGGGGGGTATTTATAGACGCTACTGTCTATTTAAAAATCTCTATTTAGAGCATTGCTGTTGGCGCTTTGAGAATGTAGGGCTTCATTCACGATACTTTGATCTGGCTGTGACATACAGGCTCCACTGTGCCAAAGATCACACTGTGAGGCAGTCAGGCCTCCGATCGAGAGTCGCTTCACACAGCGTCAGTGTGTGAATCAACCAGCTGAGATCTGAACTGTGTCGAAGCCGTCTGGATTCAGATGTTGCTGATTTGGCAAAAGAAACACCAACTGACTTCACTGGCGTCTAATAAACAGCATGTAATGGGTTTTTTGATGCACTTTGGTGATGCGTAAGCGAATGAAAATAGCAACATCTTTGTGTCAGATGTGCACAAACGAACACCAGTCTTTTCTAAGGTAAATATTTGGAAGCTACAGTGCACATCTGCTTTTCATCATATCTAAACCCAGCGTTCATATACTGCTGGCTTCATGCTAACAAATACAGGATCCTACTCAACCGTATATTAAATGAAACTATATGCTTCTTGGGACTGTTATTTTAAAATATCATGGAGTTAACTGAAATGGTTGCAAACTCTTCAGTGTTTTTCATACTTTAATGCAACCCTTTACATAAAAGGTCACGAGAGCAACAAGCATCCCACTCGGGCATACTGAATGCTAATACTAGACATTTCTGCAAAATCCCTGATTATTTAGTCATACAGAATCCCAGCCTGGCTAAAAGCACTTGGTTATGGGTAGAGGAAGTTGGCGATCACAGTCGGGGCTGCACACATTTCTATGCAAACTACAAACGGATGCAAGCGTTCGCCGCCACGTTCCACACATGCGCACTAGAACATATGATGGCAACCTCCTGACAGCAAGAAGAAAAGCTCCTTTGTTTATTGAGTTTGGCCAAACATGAGAAAGTCAGTGTGTGTAACTGCTGAACAAGAGAAGGGCCAAGAAAGAGAAATACAGTACAAACATCCAGTTTATGATATGCATGAGGCTGTGTGGAAATGACCACACACAGTGCTACTCCTCGTGGACGTGGGAAGATGACAAATTTTTAAAATTTTTGTATTGCAGATACTTGTGAATACAGAAACCATGAAGTTGCTTTAAGAGTCTACAGTCATACCAGGAGCATGAAATTGTATCTAAGTGCAGCAGAGCGTTGAGCTAAAGTCATCATGGTGCTATATCTACCATGTTAGCATGCTAACATTTTCAGACTAGCGCTTAACACAATGTACAGATGTGATGTGATGCTCATGTCATTTGTTTTGCAGAGACTTGATCATCAAAGTTTGGACAGACCTATGGTTGGTGCTTTATGCTCATCAAAGCAATTTCATCAAGCATTTGAATGTAAGTCATCATCTGGAGACTCTGAACATTTTACAGCTGCCCATCAATAGTTGATGAGACATTTCAGTCCAAATCCAAATAAACTGACCCACCAACCAATACTACAAGTTTTCCCTATAATCACATCTACGGTGGCCAAGAGAGCTCAATGCAAATATGCAACATGCAGTTTTCAACAGCAAAAAGACGCCCCTGTGGCTGAAAGTCCAATTTTAGACATAACTTAAGGGTAAAACCTTTTTTTTTAAAACTTGTATTACACAAACTATTGAAGAACAATTTGGCAGGTCTATGATCAGTCTGCACTTCTGATTAGCTATTCTTTCTCCAAGCATCATAAGAGAGTTAATAAAAGTGACAAAGCCACAAAGTTCTAGGGAGGTCAGGGTGGATGGATGGGTCAGCAAGATGTTAGACTTTAACAAGGTAGCCTACTGTTTTCTACTAAAAGTCAGGGTTAGTTTCTTGTAATGACTATGATAATTCCCTAACTTTAACCAAGCAGTTTTTATCTTTAAGTAGCAACCAACAACCTTTGAACTGTTGCCACCAATGTGAAACAGAAACCCAAATGTCCGTGCCACGTTAAAAGCAGAGGACAACAGCCGCTTATGTTCTTTGCATCCCACAACAGCAGGACTATTTTTTTCCCGGTAGACTTTCGATAGTTACTCCAGTTGCGCTGCAAATTAATCATCATTTTCGCGAGAGATTTCCTACCCACAATTGATAGTGAAGGCAAGGCTTAAAGGAACCAGTGTGAACACTGACGGTCTTATTTATTTAATAATAATTAGATGGTGCAAACAAGATTTACTTCATAATGATAAGTTAAAAGAAAAACATTGACTTTTTTCACTTAAATTATGACAAATGTCCCCTAATCTTTAAATATAACCATGTTTGCCTAAATTTAACAAAATTGTTACTTCAAATCAAAGGACAGCGTATCCTGAAACTTAACCAGTTAATGATTTAACACAAGCATTTTTACCTAACCAAGACATTTTTGTGAGACCCCAAAGCTCAAACATAGCCATGTCAGATCAGATAATGTTTTTGTTTTTGTAATTGTTAAGCACTAACAGATGTCACTGTGCTGGTTGGTGACAAAAAACATGTTGCCGCTACCTCTAAAAAAACTGTGTCAGAGGCTGGGTGTAGGGGAAACTTTCAGGGTTTACAAGGCAGGAAGCCGCTCGTGAAAGATTGACACCTAAGTAGCACAAGGGTTTAAAGCTCAGACCATGAACCACAGCATCCGGCACTGGGGTTAGTGTTGGTGAGCTCTTTCTTGCATGTTCTTCTGCAGCTTAATCTTGCTTCTATGAATCTTGCTTGTTGCAAACATAAGCATTTTTGGAGCTTGAGCCACGCCACGGGCTAAAAGCCTGATTTTGACTTGCATCTCTTTCAAGTTCACCAATGTTTTAGAAGCGTAGTGCTAAATTGCAGGTGTATCCTGTTTTTAATGGCCAACCTGTTGAATATCAGCAGATCATATAAATGAGCAAATCCTAAAACCTGATGAGTCAGCACTGGGACAGTGTTAAAAGGTCATGAAAATATCTGTAGTGTTCCAAACACAATAATTGTGGATCTGATAATAATTACAACATGTGAAGTGCTAATTAACTGGCTTTGCTACCGTGACAACTTATTATACTGGTAGAAGTCAACATTTGCTGACCATTTCAAGCCCAAACCACAAGGTGATGAATGGCTGGAATCTTTGTGTGAATTATTAGAGTACTACGGTTTTACTATATACCAGTGGTTCTCAACTGGTCCAGCCTAAGGACCCACTATGTCTGTATTAATAACAGTTGCGACCCAAATTTTTGAAGTTTGCTGTTTCTGTTAACAAATTAAGTTTATTTGGGTGGAGTGTCAACGCATTTTGATACAACACAGGAAAATTTTGGCTTATTTTTTGCTCATTTTGGTATATTTGGACATTTTTACTAAGTTTTTGGGCATATTTTGGCCCATTTTGACAGATTCGGAACATATTTTGGTTTATTTTTGGCACGCTTTTAAGCATAATTTCTCCATTAAGCTGTCAGAGCCAAATCAAGAGGTTAATAGTGGGCAACTACTGGTGTCACCACCACTAAATATCCTGCTATTGAAAGCAAACGGTGTCATAAGAAACACTTCCTTTAAAATAAAAGACTTTATACCACTACTTTTTGGGTAGTGCTTCTGCGACCCTCTAAAAATGGCTTTGCGACCCACTTTTGGGTCCCGACCCACCAGTTGAGAACCACTGCTATATACCATATCTGCAATTGATTACCTACATATGTGTATTTTTACATGTAACTTTACATATATCTTTTTAGTTCACTTTTACAAATTCATACTGTACATTTTTTTCAGTCTATTTGCACGCTGACAATTTGTCTATACTTTTTGAAAACCGTGCTATTTTTAATTCAATAAATGTTAAAGATGTTAGTGGAAAACATTGTTCGATCATAATGATATTGTTGCTTGGCTTCTTGCAGTCTGTATTCCTTTATACACAATACACACTCTTAAAAGCATGAAGAACCATCAAAATAATTATCTTTGAAAGTATAATTGAAAGAGCCTTTTTTTAAAAAAAAATGAAAACAAACTATCAAAACTAATTCGGTGTCAACATCTGAGGCTATAATTATGAATGAATAGTGAGATACTTCACTTCTAAAAACCCAACTATCTCTGGTATGCAGGGTTACGCAACTGCCACTGTGAGGATGTCAAAAGGTCCCCCAGCATGGTCCGTTTTCCCATCAGACCTTTGCTGTTTAATAGCGCTTCACTGATGAAATTAAGGGGCCAGCCAAAAGGCCACCATAATAACGTCTACAAAACAAATCACTTTGCTTCGGGCTGTAACCTCATTAGAACAATGCGTCGTGGTTGCTTGGAGGATGCGTCTGAGCCGCGGCTGCCGAGGCAGGCAGGCACAGATAAGCCTCACTGACAGTCGTGATAATGGGAGAGCAGGAATGATTGCCCAGAAAATAATCACTCCCCGAGTATTTCAGGCGCATGATACCCTGCTCTCATTTATTTGGGTACGTGATGCCACAGTGTACCCCCCTCTAAGGCTTCAAGGTTATCTGGGAGATGAAACGCGAGGGTCAAATTGTTTCCCAGATGGTAAAACTGTCAAGAGCAAGTCATACATATGTATATTCAATCTTCAATAAATGAACATGAATACCACACAAATACTGCACTCTGACTTGTTAGAATTTCCTGATGATGTACAGCTGCGCTCATCGGTGTTTTGTATTTTCACACTGTCACCAACAACTTGAGTGAATATATTAGCTCTGCTTGGAAAACCAGCACAGTTCAATAACTCTCATCTCCACTGGCAGACCCTGGAAAGTCGGACCACCAGACCGAAAACAAACTCATTACCAGCGGCTCAGCGCTACTGCAGTAATCTCAGTAATAATTATTAAAGTCAAATGGAAATTTAAGATGTCCTCAATTTTTGTGTGAGGAAAGCAGACTATAATGATGCTGCCAGTATTGTATATTTTCTCCATTTTTCTAGATAGGATAAAAGAGTTTGATTCTTCTATGTAAAACGCTGATTAACACGTGAAAGTCGGTGCATCATAGCCCTGTATGTCCTATTAGCATGTTTTCTCTTCTTTTAGCACTGTGCTGTCAGTGATTCACTCAACATTTTGTCCTGTAAAGCTTGTATTTCATTCAGAAAGTGGGAGCTAATTACCCTAGCTTAACAGATTTAGCAAATATTCACACTTGATGCTGTTTTTTGCCATCAAATGTAGCAATTTTTACCCTAATTATGAAAGAGTCCATACAAAGGGCCCCCTCTTGTGGTTCTCATGACCACACAGGTGGAAAAATGTTTTAAAAAACTCATCTTTAGGGCAAATAAAGTGGACTGAATCTCCTCCTGAACCGATCTGTTCTTTTCTCAGTTCAGATGAGCTCTCAGTCAGTAGAACATGCAGGGATACAGGCAGTCACTGTGTGAGTAATTCCAGTCATTGATTAGTTCACAAGGAGTGAGTGTATCCTGCAATACCAAAACAGGTGGCTGGGATTGTCTCAGGTCCTTTCACTGCGAGGAAACAGCGTACGTTCGATGATTCATTCACTTATAGTGCTACATGGTGAACGCGAGTGGCTCAAACTGTCAGAATCAAATCAAGTTCATCAGCAATGTTGAACTGTACAGGAGTTAGAAAGACCTAAAAATACAAAAAAGAAATTTTAAAAAACTGCATTCCTCTCCCATATTCAGCACAGAAACTTTTGCAATATTAAGAATTACAGAGTTTGGGGTATTTGGAGCTATCTGGAAACCAGGGATCATTAGGAACAAATTTTGCTCAGCTGCGTTTTAGTCATTGACTAGATATAAATATGGACGAACCCTCTGTCACGTCACCTGTAGGATTCCTGTAGAGAAGTTTTGAAGTGTGGTGGATCCAGTTGTCGCCATCTTGGAAGTGCCTGAATCCTCCTAACTTCCAGCTAAGTAAAAAATGAGCAAAGAGAAGGAGTGTTAGTGGAGGCAGGTCATACAAACATCTCTGGGCCATGGACTGTTCTGTCACGCAAAGCAGCCACACCCCAATTATAAATAACTGTAAGACTTAACAAAATCCAAACAAGTGAGTTCTATAAAGATTCTCCCCTCACACAGTTGTCATGAATGGGAAAAATAGCTATAGAGACCAAAACTGTTCTTCAAATCAGACTGTAAATGTGTATATTTCTGGTGTAAAGTTGGGTGTTTTAACATGGCTGTCTATGGGGATCAATTCAATTTTGGAGCCACCCTCTAGTGGCCCCTCAAGGAACTTCAGGTTTCTGTACCTCTGCACTGTCTTCATTTTTCAGCCCAGACGTGGCCACTTGGTTTTAGTGAATGTGGTTTTTTGAACTCCCACCTGAACATTTCGGTGAACAAATGCTTTGTATGAATATTTTAAATAGACAATTACAATGATTTGGGACATTTTAAAGGACTCTGCTGACCATCACTAAAACAACTGCTTACGATGCCAACCCTAAACTTGTTGATGTGATATTGTGAACAGATACTCCACCAGTCAGCTAATTTAAACACAAGACACTGGTGCTCAAAAAGAAAGGATTCATCCTCAATGAAGGGCCTGGATCCCTATTCTGTCTCTACACCTACCACTGAGCAGTGATTCCTAACACGTCTCTGGGAGTCATCAAGGTGGAAACCTCCCTTCAACGGTGTTTCGCCTACTTAGTCCCACGACTCCTCCAGGAGGCTAGGCGGTAAACTCTGGCGTCCCAAAGCCTCCCCAGTGCCAGTTCACACTGCTTCTACACAATCCAAACAGCACTGCCACGTTCAGTTAACCCAGGCCCGTTTAGAAGATGCTCCAGGGAGAGACCAGTGCTGATGCTACCATTTAGATAACTGCTAAATGCTAATGCTAACTGCTACAAACATCATCCGCTAATACCATTGAAAACATGTCAAACCAAATACAAAATGGAAAAAAATGTATTACACTTCAAATATAGTTCAACTTTGATAATAATTGTACAGTGTGGCAATACGCCTTTCGACTTGTCTCAATGTCATTTAGTGGAGCATCTCCACAAACAGGTCTGTCATCTGTAATCTGATCTGCAGGGGAAGTGGGCTGTTAGTGGTCATAAATCATACAGTGGAAAGTGGCACTGACTCAGCTAATGCTGTATTGTTTTTCAGCCTCTGATGTTATTCAAATGATTCTGAGGAAATCAGAGCCCAAAAGCTGTTTCACTAATCAGAGTGTTTACTTTCCTCCTATGCCTCGGGTCTAGTTTTGCAGCAATTGAAATTCAAATCAAAACTCTGTGATGTTAGCTTCAAAGGTGAAAAATGTCCAAGGTCACTTTTCATATAAGCTATTAATTTGTTTAATGTGAGTTGTAGTGATTCCTCCGTAGGAAAGAAAGTCTTGTTCTGGCTCTTACTTCGTCATTCTTTTAAACTAACTCGATCAAATCCTGCTGACTCCTGTTCCATCAGGGGAAGCACATTCAGTGTTGGATTTATCTGCTGGGACCAGCCTTGGGGTGAGGGAGGGGTTCTCAGGTCGGTGAAGGTTGATAACATATGAAGAAGCACAGTCTCATGGCAGCTACACAGAGAGAGCAGGTACAGAAACAGGCAGTGATGGTAATAATTTGTTGACAGTCCACCAGCGGCCCACCAGGATCTGCCCCACTAAGCCTGGATGCCAGTACACCACTGTGCTCCATCTCACAACATTATTTGATTCACATCACATCACACTTTCTCCATTTTCAGATTACACACTTAGGCTGCACATTAATATCCTCACTGGGTTTGAAGAAGTAGGTCAGTGAACGCTGACAGAGATGGTGATGGAGCTGCATGTCAACAGAGCTACTCTCTGCTGCTGATGGTGATTCTTAAATATCACACGATATCAACTTGATGTATTAATTGTCCCAACGGATACGTTACCAACTTAATATTATGGTAAATCATATAAACAGAAACTTGTGATACATTCTGATTTTTTATTTGTTTTACGTCCCTCAGTGGTTGTTGATTTAACTCCTAAAAGCGCATCTCCGTGTTTCAAATATTACAAGTTTTACAAGTATATACAAGCCATTTTCCATGAAAATAACTACTTAAATTATATGTTCATACAACTATAGTAGTATATATAGTAGTACACTATATAGTAGTATATATGCGCATATGCACATATGCATATGCTAGTGTATTTATCTGTATATATTTTATTCTATTCTACTTCTTCTGCTTTTTATATTCTTAACGTTATTTTATTTCTTGCTATCTTAACTGTTTGCACCAACAGACTAAGACAAATTCCTTGTAATGTAAAAATTACTTGGCAATAAACATGATTCTGATTCTGATTCTGATTCTGATTCTGAACTATAGTGGTGTAAGTCTTTGAACTTGGCACAAAAAAAAATCTGCAAAAAAAGAAAATCTATGTTAAAAATGGTGGAATACTGTAATACTCAAAAACAGTGAAAATAACAGCAAATATCTGTAAAATAATTGTATTTTGAAGTTGGTTTAAATACACTGAAATAGAGTAATTTTATGTGCTCACACTGTAAAAAAAAAAATAGAATTATCGCTTGTAAAAATATTGATTCTTGAAATGGACATTATATACAGTTGTGGCCTGTTGTTTTTTGTTTGTTTGTTTTTTAATGTAAATGACTACTTGTTTTCTCTTGATATGATCTGTAAGTGGACAAAACAAAAATATCTGTAAAATAAACAGTTGAAAAATGACTCAGCATTTATCCAGTATCTGTAAAATAATAATATTTGTTGATTTAAATACAGTAAAAATGTGTAATTTTACAGTCAAAGGTTGTAAAAGAACAAATTACCAATTGGATAAATACTGATTTGTTTTACAAATTGAGTACAAAAGCACTTTGGTATGTCTGTGACTTCATACCAATCCTGAGTGCAGTTTACTGTTTTTTACTGTGTAGGCAGCAATGAATAAAATAAAACGTAAAAATAAATATTTAGAGTAGTAGCAATTGTTGTAAACTACTTTGGCCATGTTGTTGTGGCTTAGCTTGCTACGTTGGGTAGGGAAACTTTATCTCATGTAGAGTTACTGCTAACTTAGCTCATCGCACTTTACAAGTAGCTTCTGCCCAACACTGGTGATGGTTATCTGTCCAAATGGAAAAAAACAACTCAACATTATATTATTTCTTGTTTTTCAAATAGAAATGTAAATTTTAAAAACTACTTTTTGCCAAAAAAAAACTTCCTTTAACACAAATCAAGCTGGAGGCTGAAGCCAGTGAGCACTTGGAAGGTTTAGCATAAAGACCTGCTACATGATGCTATATGAGTTGATAACCGAAGCACTTTAGTATGACTGCGACATCATAAACCATTCCTTGGTACAGTTTGCAAACACCCTACTAGCATTGTCATCAGCTAACTACTAGCTAGCTACATGTTTTAAACTGTGTAGGCAGCAAATTAATAATGATATGTAAAAATTAGTATTTAAAGTAGCTTGTGATGTTATAAACTATATTTGCCATGTTGTTGTTTAGCTTGCTATGTCTCTTAGGGTAGTGAAGCTTTTATTTCATGTAGAGTTACTGCTAGCTTAGCTCATTTATTTACAACTTCTGCCCAACACTGATGGTTTTCTGTCCAAAGGTGAAAAAACCTCTACCAGCAAGACACCGTATTTTTACTTGTTTTTCAAAGGGAAATGTAAAACTTAAAAAATACTCTGCCAACAAAAACTTCCTGTAACACAAATCAGCCTAACATGAAGGCTAAAACCTGCGGGCACATGGAAAGTTTAGCATAAAGACAAGAAAGTCAAAACAGCCAGCGCACAAAAAGCAAAAGACAACAGAAAGGACACAGATTGGAGAAACAGTATAATAAGTACACAAGGGAGAGAGAAGAGGAAAAGCTGAATCTCCTGGAAGATAATGATCCAAAACATCTGGAATGATTCACAAACAGCCAGCGGAAAGAACAAGGTCCCAGGACGACCAGTGGTCCAAAACAGAAAAGCCTGTGTGACAGGCCAAACCGGACTGTAGTGTAATGCTAGACAGTAATATACTGATTAAGACTAAGACTGACCCGCTGCATGGATAATGTTAATGGGTAAAAGGCCTGAAGTAAAAGCAATTAACTGTAAGATAAGGCAATAAGATGAGTTGTGAGTTTGGATTTAAAGGCCTCAGAGTCAAAGTGCCTGATATTAGCAGAAAGGATATTACAGAGGAAATTGGCAGCGGTCGGAAAAAGCCCTGCAGCCTGATGGCTTCTTTTAATTTCACGAACAGACAAATTGGATGAAGTAAAAGCGTGTGAAAGGACAGAATACAGCCATGTTGTGTTAATGTGTCAATCATAGAGGATGGCAGAATCGTACATAACACCAAGATTTTGGGCTGTGAAACTATGTGAAATTATACAGCTGTCAAACGTTAATGTTACCTGATCAAACTGGTGTCTGTCAGTTGAGAGCATCTCGGTTCTATTAGAATTTAACAGCAGGAAATTTGTGAACTCTAGAAGTGCTGGTACAGAAACTAGATCTGCTCGACGTCCTGTGTTTACAAGTGACATCAAACATGACTGGTTGTAAACTGAAAAGTGCACGGATGCTATGTGCTCATGATTTAGAGTACCATTAAATGTCCAATTCTCCATCCATCTCCAGTGTGTGCATGTATGGACTTACATTCTGCACAAACAGATATGAAATAATTACATGTTAACTTTAGCATTTACATATTGTGTAACCCATTAGATAATGTAAGTAGAAAACTATGTTTATTGTAGACACTGAACTTTTATGTATTCAGTTGTGAGCTGGGTGTAAATGACTTGGGACAAGGGCTGCACAGTGGATCGGTTGTTAGCAGCATTGCCTCACAGCTAGAAGATCCCCGGTTCATGTTCCGGTTAGGCCGTCTGGGATCTTTCTGTGTGGAGTTTGCATGTTCTCCCTGTGGATGCGTGGGTTTTCTCCGGGTACTCCAGCTTCCTCCCACAGTCCAAAAACATTCTGAGGTTAATTGATGATTCTAAATTGTCCGTAGGTGTGAATGAGAGTGTGCTTGGTTGTATGTCTCTATGTGGCCCTGTGATAGGCTGGTGACCTGTCCACACAGGGTCCCCTGCCTTCAGCTGGGATAGGCTCCAGCCCCCCCACGACCTTGCAGAGGATTAAGCGGTGTATAGATAATGGATGGATGGACTTGGGACAAGTTCAAATTTAGAAAGTTCAACAATGTTCCTGTACAAACCACAAATGGACGAATCAAAACTGTTACAATCAGGTAGTTTATCCAGTGCTGTCAGACAAAACTTCAGCATTCTCCCAATATTACATCCTACCATACCGTATTAGTTACCAGCATTAGTTCAGTCAAGGTATCTTTATGTAACTCCCGGTAGCTTTGCTGGTTAATGCAAATAGTAGTCACTGCCACTAGACCTAACTTTATTTCTATGAGTAGGTGCATAACCCAATAATGGCCTTGCAATTGTAGGCAAATTTATTTTATGTTTGGACTGAATCAGGCTAACTGCTCCCCCCTACCTGGAGCCTTTATGCTAAGCTAAGCTAACTGCCTGCTGGCTGGTAGTTTTCTTGTTTGTCTCTGGACATTATAGCAAGTTTCCAAATGTTTAACTGGTTAATACATCATACATGCAATCTGGGAAAAATTCTCTGTGATTGGCCTGACAACCAGGTGCATATGCAGGTCTGGTACAGGTCAGCTTTAGTGTGGTACAGTAAACCCGAGTTTTTAAAAAGGATCAAATAAAGAAACAAAAGGTTTGATGGCGAACCACTACAGCCCACTCATTGTACTGATTGAAAACAACATTTCAACAGCCACTTTCAATGATGTTGAAACATGACAACCCATTTTAGTAACAGCCCAGAATTGACCTCATGATGACTCAATCAGTCACAGTGACTGTTGACCAGCCGTCTCATAATTATGTACTAAAGCACTTTGAATTCTTGTTACAGCCCACATCATACACAGGTCCATTTCCTATTGCAGGTTAATAATAGCATCCAAATAGCACTACAATATTAGTATACAATAACTCTTCACTAGTTTATCTAGTAATTCTTTATAAATGACAGCTTTACTTTTTATCTTCTGTTAAGGATCTAAATGAAATAAAACAGTATTAATTCAGTAATTTAGTTAAAGTTTCGCTTAGGTCCAACCATATTATCTCATGAATATTAACAGTGTAAAGGCTGAAACCCAACACAGAGCAACAACAAATAGTGTCATCATCTTTTACAAGTGCATCAACAGCAGAATTCTTAGACATGATAATTAAATAGATGAGAGATTAAATGATGCTAAACAGTCAGGTAAAATGTAACCCTACTTATGACAAAACAGACCTCAACAAATGTATGTTTTGAAAGGATCAGCTCTCGCTGTGGTCACTGTATGGAAAATAATGGGATGTGCAGTTTATTGATTTTGCTGTGGAACTCAGACAACCCTGCAGGGCAGACTCTCCATCTGTGCGCTCGACAGCAAAACATCAAATGGCAGTTGAGTTTTATGTTTACTCTGCTGTAAATAAAGCAGAAATTGTATCTCCCTGTCTAGTGTTTGACGATCCACTGGATTAGGTTCACGGGCATAGGGTTCATTTGAATATATGGGGGGACCGCAGACACCTTAAGCCAGAGCACTTTGAATGTCAAGCAGTTCATTTCCTGCATTCTGGTGAATATTTATGCACCAATTTGTGCCTTTTTAAAATCAATATATGGCAGAAATGTCTTTAAGTGAAGGAAAAGACCAAATTCAAGCATCAGGTGGCAATTCAAAATATAATGAAATATATATGGATCGAAATACGTTTCCCACAATTGATTCCTTGCTTACACAAGCTTGTAATTAAAAGTTAAAAAAGGATTTGATGCTGATAAAAAAAGACCAAAAATATACGCCCATTAGAGGCATTGCTGCACCTATTAGTAGCATTATAGCTTTTTTCTAAAGAAAAAAACCCATAAGATTGTGGCTCCCAGTCTTCTGGGAATCACCAAAATGTGCTGCACCATTACAAAGTAAGAAGACAGACACTGACAACACTAACCCCAAATCACCAGTAAACATGAAATTACTGCATCTTCATCAGCTGCCACATAATCAGCAAAAACAACAGTTTAGGGTGGGGATGCCAAGTCAGTGCCAAAATTCCTAAAATGCAACCGTGCAAGGTTTCTGTGGTATGTGTGGATGGAGATAATCATCAGTACCAACAACATGAAGCAAGTGGCAGCAAGCGCAGGTACAGAAACAGGTGGAAAAAAACAACAAAATATAAAGCACAGAGATATATTTTGAGTCAAATGATCAGAGACAGCAGACAGAAGTCAAAATGCAGACTGTGTCACAGAGCATTTTAAAGGCTAAATATCGCTTGTTGTTATGTGTAACGATGGAAGGCTACTGTCATTGTACTTCATACATAGCTCTGTCTGTGTGTGTCTGTGCGTCAGACACTGTGTTTTCAGCAGTTACTTTTAAACAAATGAGTTAACGTTTGATATGTTTAAGTTTTGATATCTGGTGAGAATCATGAAATTCAATGGTATTATTGCTGATTATGGTAAAGTGGCATCCCTGGTTCAGGGAGTCAAACAAAGCTTGAAACTCAACTTTGAGTCCTTTGCAAAATTAGGTATGACTGTATTTTATTTATACATAAAACTTCAGTTTCAGAATCAGTAATATTCATTTAATTTAAGATAAGTAGAATATATCTGATTTTGCTAAGCTAGCCAATGTCACTTGGTCATTTAGTTTGAGATTTATGTCTAATTTGAAGTATGTTGTGTTGTCTTTGTGAAGCACAACTATAAATGCAGTTACTATAATCAGTATTTTACTTGCATCAGGTTAGCAACCTAATGCTAGATTTTTCATGCTAGTTCATTTAGTTATGCAGCAGTTGCACTTGTAAGTAGTTAACAACAACCCTCTACAAAAGAAAATCGGATTTAATTTAGTAACCACAAAAATGCCAGCTTGTTAAGAACTTATTTTAACAAGCTTAATTAGCCTGACTAAGATGAACCAAATAAATGTACAAACCAGCAGTGTGCTGGAAAACTTGGGCGTAAATATTGTTTGAACATTTGGGGTACATAAGCAGGAGTTTGGACATTCTTCCTCAGGAAACTTTAAGCATTGAAAACACTCAATTTCCTACATTATGGTGAATTTCTATGCATCAGTTTATGGTAAAGATGTCTATTACTGTAAAGGCAACCACAAAATTAAGGCACAATGACTAAACCTGACAGAAAATAAAAGCTTCTTTCTGCATGTTCTATTAATCTACCCCTCTACTGGAAACCACAGAAAAGTTATACATCTTTTTAAAAATTGTCTAAACACACACTTTAGTTTCAGTTCTAAAATGGGCTGTACCTTTAGTGTGACAGACCGTAGCATCTACTATAAATTCAGTATCTTTTACTTTGTGAGTAATCTGATATAGACAGGCAGTTACCATTAGAAGTTCAGCTGTGGTGGGTTTCTCTCTGAGATCACTTGTGTTGGGTATTCTTGGAAGTCCAACGTCCTGTTGATCATTTTGTGCTCAGTGTGATCGCGTGGTAAGGCCTGCTTATCCACCTGTGACACGGCATAAAGGGGAGGTCAGCACACAGGGAGAGGGCAGCCCCACAAATGTAAAGGTCAAAGCATGTGGCCCCAAAGGATCCACATGTTGTTTAGGAGGTTAAGAAGAAAAGGATGAGCCGGTCCCTCCTGGAATAATCCTGGAGACGAGACATTAGTGCCAGTTTTTCCAAATAATGAACGTTAGTAACAAAGATATGCATATATGGTGGTTTGACGTGTATTTAAAGATAGTTGTGTAGAATTTAAAGCATATCCAACCTTCACTGAGGAACATCTATCACTTTAAAATTAGTAATAGTCATAACATCGTTGTTGCTAAATGTATTTGTGGATATAAGGCGGTGACAGCTAACAATGCTCTCTAAGTGTTGTGAGATTTGTGATTGTGGACCAGCCGTGAACAACGAAGTATAAATGTGAAGTACAGCTGGTGAAAGGTGGAATGCACAGCCGGTAAAAGGCTTCATCACACCCACACTTACTGCCGTAACAACATTCTCAACTTTTTATGGCCATCATCTTGTGCACCTGCTGTACAGTAATATTGCCTCCAAAGAGAAATCTATCATTTTCAATCAGGTTCCTTTCAAATCTAGTGAATAGCTGAGTAGCACTCCCACAGCTTACATTTACTGGCATTTCACCTTTATAAAACACTAAGAACTACTTTCACATCGTATACCCTGGGGAACTGAATATCTGTCCGTCACTTTTCTTCAAAGAAATGTGACAAAAGTCACCCTCTACTAGAAAATCACAGCAATTTTCTTGCAAAAAAGAGAGCATGACTCAGAACTTCTCGCCTGTCATTCGCTTTCTAAGAGACTAAATGAAAATATTACAAGAACTAATCGATTAAACTAAGAGATATCACAGTGTTATACTGACTCCATTACATATAATTTCTCTACTAACAAGATTAATTTTTAACAATTAACGATGGAGCACTGTAAAGTTAAACACACTTGAAGGAACTATTTTAGAATTGTTAAAAATATTTGAAATGCTATAAAAAGCTGGCAATATTCTATTTTTCAGCTGCTAAAAACAGCCCACGAAAAGATCAAAACCAACATACCCTCAACCTCTCGATAGTCTGTGTCCATTAGTTTCTACTGCTAACAATAATACTCCAAAATGAGGCACAAATACATAATTTCTCTCAAAAACAAGGGTTAAATAACTTCTCATTTAGCAAAGGTGATTTAAACAGGAGTAAACAGTTTGTTAGTGGAGGATTTTCAACTGTGAATAAAGACACATTTGGTGTTTTCGTGAATATTTACAGCACAGCAGACCTGGTCATTGCAATGCACTGGTGATATCAGACCAGAAGTTAAGTTAATTACATTTTTGTGGCGTCATACACTTGGGTCACAATTTTAGTTAAGAACGCACGGTGTCGGCATCATCATCTCAGTATCGGAAATTGTCATCAAATTATCACCAGTGTGCCACAATGAACATTGATAGGCAGACGATGCCTGTCTGCCTAAGGGTTTTCAGTATTTGGTTGAAAATGTTAAATAAAAATAAATATAATGTATGTTTTACATGTAAGTTGAAATGTTTTTTATTTAATCCATTAAAAGCATTGTATTTCATGTCTGCACCTGACAGTGGGCCATCAAGAGAAGAGTTGACATAATGTATTGGGCAGTTAGGTGGAAAAATGTGGAAATATCATACTGGCACAATGAGTTGGAAAATACTGGCATAGCAGACATCGGTAAGAACCCAACATCCTCACTTCCACCCCAACCGGTCGAGGCAGATGGCTGCCTTCCCTGTGCCTGGTTCTGTTGGAGGTTTTTTCCCCCTCTTCCTATCCTAGGGTTTTTTTAGGTTCCTTCCCACCATCACTGACTCCATGTTCATAGGGAATCCCAAAGCAACTTTGGATTGTTGGGTTTTCTGTGCTCTATTTACAGTTTGTAAGGTCTACACCTTACTAAGTGCTGTGAGATGATATATGTTGTGAATGTGTGAAATTGAATGTTGTGTATCCCTACCTTTAGCAAATCTAGACACTTTTTTAAAAAAGACCTGTGAAAATTACAGTTTTTACCTTGTTAACATGTTCAGATGATGTTTTTTTTTAATGCTGGAGGATACATCATAAGTGAGATAAGCAGTCAAGACCATGGCTCAACATTCCCACCTTGAAACTGAAATTTACCAATGACAATCTCAAAAACATGGATTTAAACTGAAGGGGTTAAACGCATAAACAACATAAAGAACTGATCCAGCTTGCAGGGGGAGATTGTTTGTCTATTTTGTCCCTCAGAATTAGTTCCTGGTTTTAACATGTAGAGCTGAGTTACTCCATATTGCAACTTCCGACTGTGCAATGTCGAGTAGTTTTACAGTGTTTGAGTGGAGTTGTATGTGAGCTGGTGTGCTGAGCTGCAGCAAATAGTAGAGGGGTGGGTGGAGCTAGTGGTAGGGGCTATGCAGATTCACACATTGTAGAGTAAACAATGGTGTAGAGTTATAGCTAAGCCACTTTAAGGCCAGAAAGGGCTATTTTCATGGAACAAACTCCTAAATATGCAACTTTGATTCCCATAGCTGAACTCTGATGAGGGATTAAATTCACAACCAGAGCAGGACTTTAAATCTTTAAATTCTGAGAAAGAAAACAGTCACCTCAGTTCACCTTTCCTGACAAGAGGTCCGTATGTAAGTTAGTTCATTCTTTCTCTCTGTTTCCTGCCACATGTCATCTAAACGTGGAGGAAATGTGTTTTGCTTCACTGTCAGTGTGTATCCAGCTTGCTGTCAAAAAGCAAGTCCAGGAGGCCATCGTCCCTCCGGCTCGCTGCATAGACACACTATTGTTGATGAGCTCAAGTCCAGCTCGCAGGCTGCATACCAGATTCCCTCCACAACCTGTCTCAGAATGCTGCACCTCCTGGTAATCTTGGCAAACCCTTGATCTATGTAAACAGTGGACTGCTATGTTATCACTGCAGAATCAATAGTCTTGCAAAGGAGTGCATTACATTGTTTACTTTTAATGGTGTGAAAACAGAGCAGCTCATAACACCGGCTGTTTTATTCTTTCAAATAGAATCACTGACTAGTAGTATGAATGGAACAAGTATATGAGAATTTAAGGTGGCTTTCATTACATATGCCTAATTTCCTCAACATGTTCTTCTGAGATTATGTCCTCTGGCAAAAACACTCTCTTCAAATCAGCAATAATAAGACTTGTGACAGTCATTTCTGGCAGGGCTTTGCAATCTGCTTCCCAAAACTAATGTGGCAATTTAACAGACACGTCACTACTGTCACACCTCTGTGAAACTGATATTTTTGTAAGTGTTATTTTTCTTTCACAGCTGCTTTGAAAGCTCATGGTGACTGTTGGTTCTTCCATATTTCCTAACAAGTAAACTTCTGCTGTTGTTGTTCAGTATATGGAGAATTTGGAGGTAGTTATAAATGTATATACAAAAGCACATGGAAAATCTGGCACTAAAACATGTATATGTTAAGTGATGGCAGTGTCTTAACAAGTAGCGACAGGGTGTAACAAACCATAAATGCATTTAAGTGTGAATGTACAGATTAGTACTTACGGGGCAGTAGTTTGCTTCAGTGAGAAAGCAAGCACAGTCCACAGAACGTAACAACACAGTCTAATCCAATAAACAATAAAATCAATCTGTCGTCAGAACCTGTTTATATCATGTTTTTCTCCTCCATAATTTACAGTGGAAGGTGAATGGTTTTGAACTGCACGCTGGCAGAAGACTTGTTAACGCTTGCTTCATCATATAAATGTTTAATGAGAAACGTGGTTGGCACAAAACAAATGTGCAGAAACCTTTTCTTCGCTCTTTTAAAAATGGAATAGCCACACTGGAAATGCATTGTGCAGTTCAGTTCAGTCCTTTGTGGATTTTTTTTAATCTTATGTAAAGTTAAGTATTCCCTGATAAAGGCAACAATGGCAAGTTTCTAATGTGTGGTCAGGCAGGAAATCGCCCTCTGACTTCTCAGCACAGTCATCATTCTCTGACTCATGAACAAGTGACTCTGACTGCTGCACTGAATATTAAATCATCAAATGCTGTCAGCTACTAACAAGTGCAAATGATGCGTTTCCTTGTTGTTTTCAGAACAATAGATAATCTAGAAGTACAGGCAGATTGCATGCCACTGTATTTTTCACCCGCCTCCTTTCCTGTATAACTTTTGTTCTACCAGTTTTCACTTCTGTTTTCTTTTTTTTCTCATGACAATTTGTTTAAGCCTTCCTGAAAAGCTAGAATTTGATGCTGGGCTTTTGTGTACATACATTTTCACCTGCAGGAGAGACTACTAGACAGTATCATTTCAATGCCTCCTAATTATATTCAAGATTAAAGCATTTGATTTGTAGCATTTAGTTTACAAACAAATAGGTAATGCTGAGTGCTTATTAGTATGCCTACATTAGCCACAGGTGTACCATCCAAGCTAAAAAAAAAAAGCGCTAACAAAATCTTTTTTTACTTTATCCTACTTAAAAGAGCAAGTTCTATCTATTACAATGTGCCGCAAAGGTTGGTCTGAATGTACAGTACACAGTGATTAAACTACTAAGTAGCACATTAGCCTCAAGTGGAACTCAAAATGTATTTATTAAAACTTATTAGGCTAGTGTGACAAAGAAGCTAGCTTAAAAGTGGTGAAAATTGCCTATTTTTCAGTGTGTGAACACTATTTCTCTTCTCACTGCAGTTTGTCTTTGCCTGGCTACCACTGTGTTCTGTTTCTTTTATAGCCTGTTTTAAAATGTATTTTAAGTTCTCCTTTTTTAGCTATAATTTCGAACCTTTATAAGTGCAAGCTTTGTGTCTTTTCAAAAATAAAAGTGTTAACTAGCAGATTACCTTTATAGCTCTGAAAAATGATGCTGTATAAACCAAACATGTTTGTAACAGTGTTCAAAATAAGTTCCTTTGGACTATGTGTCATCTGAGAGGTCTGATGGTACAGTACGCAATAATCAGGTGTTGGATAAAGTTACTCATTAGCATGCCTATATTAGTCACAGGTACAGCATAAAAACTTGTAAAACATACTAAGGACTAGTTGAAATCCTGACTGAAACAGCAAAGTTCTACTATATAATTAATAATTACCAGACCACTCTCATAGCAGGAAAATAACACACTAATAGGCATGTTCTGTTTTTTAAAAAACAAAAATACTAATTGCAGACCACTTTCACAAAAAATAATGCTGACTGACATTCAACCTAACAGCATGCTTGTAGCAGCGTTAACAATTAAGTCCTGTTAGAGTTTCATGTGCCTTTCACACACATGAAACTCTGCTTCTTGTGCTTCTTCTTCTTCTTTGAGATCTGAATGTACAGTCCTCAATAAACAGCTGTTGGATTAAACTACCTACCAGATAATTACCAGACCTGAGTGCTGAGTGCTAAAGAATTGATTGTTACTTTATCCTTGTTAAAATAACAAGGTTCTACTATCTATTACTAGTTAAAATGACAATTAGCAGTCCACTTTCATATTGGAAAGATAGCACAAATTAACATTCAGCCTAACAGTATGTCTACTGCTTGTAGCAGTGTTTAAAATAAATTCTGCTGATGGTAAAGTACTTTTATGTGTCACAAAGCTGGGTCTGAATGTACAGTACACATTCATTAAGCTACTTATTAGCACACCTACATTAGCTACAGGTGCAACATCAAAAATTGCTAAATGTGGTAAATGCTAGCAAAATATTTACTGTATCCTTGTTAAAAGATTAAGGTGGTATCAAGGTGGATCATGGTATACCATCTGTTACTGTAGTATAAACAAATAATGATGTTCGTACTATGAATGCCATGTTAAAGTTTGTCAGAAGATAGAGGCCAAGTTTAAATGTGTTGTCTTGCGAGGCTAGTGTGCAACAGAAGCTAGCTTAAAGGAGAGACCTGGAACTTGAGTACAAGAACTTTTATGTCATTCTTGTACAGGAAACAACAATCAACTGTTGGATTTAGCTACTTATTAGCACACCTACAATAGCCACAGGTGCATCACCCAAACTTGCAAAAGTGCTAACAAAATAAGTGCTAACTTTAGCCAAGTTAATAGCAAGGTTGTACTACATATTTATCGCTAGTTAACAATGATAATTAGCAGACTACACCTAAAGTCAAGTCACCTTTTTTGATAGCACATTTAAAATAACAGATGTTGAGCGAAAAGTTGTCTTAATACTAAAATAAGATCAGTGTTACAACTTTATCTAACAATGTTAAAGATAAGGGTAAAGACCTTACAACACATAATTATAATAATCTTCAGCGTAGCATAGCCACAGACATCGGTCAACTGTTGGATTAAGCTACTCATTGGCACACCTACATTAGTCACAGGTGTACCATACAAACTTGCAAAAGTGCTAACGAAATACGCGCTAACTTCAGAGTTAATGTAGCAAGGTTCTACTACATATTTAATACTAGTTAATCATGTTTTTTTGCACTGACATTGAGCCAAAGTGCTTTTCAATACAGAAGTTAAATTTCTAAGTCAACTGTTAGATTGAACCACTTACTAGCAGACCTACATTAGCCACAAGTGTACAATTCACGCATATGAAAGTGTTAACGAAATAAGCGCTACCAAATGCAAAGTTTAATACAGCAAAGTTCTTGATTGCTAGTTAATAATGATTATTTAGCACATTTAAAGCAAAAGACATTGAGCCAAAGTGCTTTTTAATACAGAAGCTTGATGTTTATGTGTCATTTATGCTCAGTAGACCAGTAACTGTTGGATTTAGCTACTTATTAGCACATCTACGTTAGCCAAAAGTGTAATACATGATCCAAACTTGTACTTGTACAAAGCACTAACGAAATCAATGCTAACTTTAGCTAAGTTAGTATAGCGACTTTCTGCTACATATTTACTGCTAGTTAGTAATGATAATCAGCATAGTCAAGTCACCTTTATTTATACAGTATATATAAAGCAACAGACATTGAGGCAAAGTGCTACAATACAATGATCAACCGCTGGATTTACCTACTTATTAGCTCACTTACATTAGCCACAGGTGTGCCATCCAAACTTGCAAAAGCGCTAACTCTAGCCAAGTGAATATAGCAAGGTTCTATTTCATACTTTTTATAGGTATTTATATTTATTGCTGTAGTTATTTTTAAATGTTTACTTTTTTATCTTAGCACCTTGTTGTTTTACAGGAAGGTATATAGTCATATTTACACTACAGTGGGCCAACGCAATGCAGTGCCATTCAATGTGTACTGTTGTGCATAACTTGCATGTCAATAAAGTCCACATATTTGTTGCTAGTTAATAATTAGCACATTTAAAGCAACACCCATCAAACCAACTTACTCTTCTATGCAGAGGATTGATTTTTATGACAACAATCAACTGTTGAATTAGGCCAATTACTGGCACATCTGTAGCGTAGGCTAATTATAGCTGTACATCTGCATTTCAGTAGAAAACAGTTAATCCACTGGTCATAGCAGATGTATTAACAGCTCACACAACAAACTGCAGTTGATTTTTGTTAAGTGTTGTCCTACATTTGTCACTAACACGACATTTTTATCCACAGTTCTCGCCATGTTAGAGTTTGGGGACCGCAGCGGTTGCCATGACAGCGGCATCATTTAAACCGTTTGCGGCAACTGTTGGACCTTCTTTTTTTTCTCCTGTGTAGCGGCTCTGTGCGCCGGTTACCTGCCTGGAACAAGCCCCCCTCCGCTCGGCTCTTACGCAAAAAGCAAGGGAAGGTTGTGATTTGCCGGCCTGAGCCCTCCCTCTTCGCGGGTAACTTATTACGGGAGTTGGCGGGCGGAGCCGGTCTCCCCGAGAGATAAATTGTGTGTGCTACAATTGGCGGAGTCGGGTACGAAACTGTCCTTTCGCGTTTCCTGTGAGGGACAGTTAACAGTGTGAGCTCGAGACTATCCCGGCAGAACCGTTAAAAAAGCAGGTAAACCTAGCAAAACAAAGGGGGGATATTACCGGGGAGTTAATATGTCTGGAAATAAAGACAGTGACGGCGGATGGAGGAAATTTGTGTGGAATTCCGAGAAGAGGGAGTTTCTAGGACGAACAGGGGGCAGTTGGTGTAAGTACTCCTTTTCCTTTATTTCAGCGAACTAACAAGCTAGCAGCCGTTTGTAGACGACGTGATGTTCGACCGGAGCACCGTGGAAACTGTCCTCTGAAGGGGCTTTTTTACTGTTTTTCCTGAGTGTACAGACAGACAGGCAGCACCTGTTAGAGCTCAGTGCCTTTGACATGCTGCGTCGTGACTTCGCTTTTCAATGGAGGCTGTGTGCCGAAGTTGCTCTGCTAAATCCGAATAAAACTCTCTTGTGCTGCTCCAGACGGGCTCCTCTGGAGGAGTTAGCCTGCTGGACGTGCTACAGGTCGAATGAAGTGAAAAATGAGGCTAATTAAAAAAGATACCAAACCAATTAACTCACAATATAATTGGATGATTTGTTCCCTTTTGCATGCTCGCTTTTACTGTTCGTTAGCTCCCATGATTTCGACAAGATTAAAATAGGTTTTGTGGCTTATACACTGTATTAGGTAATGGTTACCAAGGCGTAGCCCATATTGGGCCATTCATTAATAATTGTCCTTTATGAAAAGGTCATCTTGAAGGACAGGCTGTACCGGGCCAGGACTTTTTCCCGAACCAGATGGTGGAACAAAGTTTGGGTTTGGTTGTTGTGCACCACTCTGCTCCACCTTTTTTCTTCTTTATTTTAAATTTAGCCCACCAGGGAGAGTGGAAGAGGACATTTTATTCCTGCCATTAATAAGCTGAGCAGCTAATCTGTTCCTCCTGTATACAGGCCCGGTTATGCTTTTCTTCCCTCCTCCTTTCACTCAAACCAAAAAGATTATTGGATCTAATCGTTTTAACCACTGTTTTCAACACTTTAAGTCGGGGGAATGCTCGCCTAATACGGTCAGGAGCGGTTGTTGATTTGATAGGATAACTGCCTACTGTTATATGCTGCCCATTAAGCTCGTTAAAGCGTTTTAACAAATTAGAAAATGGTGTTTTTTTGCTGCCTCCAGTGTGAACCACAGCCGGGCTCGGCCAGACACCGCTTGGTAACACGGCGGAGCAGATCACGACTCACATGTCTCAAGGGCCGCCCCTCTTTCCCCCCCTCCCTCCCTCTGTCTCTCCTCCATCTCCCTGTTATTTATTTAATTCCCCCTCCGAAAGAAACCAAGAAAGATATTAGACTTAACGAGAGAGAGAGAAAAAAAGACGCTTTTAAATAAACTGTCAGAGAAAAGGCTGATTCTGATGGGAAAGATTAGAGTAACGGAGCTGTCGTGTCGCTGTTATATCCGCTGTTTTGGTGCTAAAATGTCGAGGAGCTGTGAAAATTTAAATCACCACATGTCAGTGTTGCTCCTCTGTTGCCAGGCTTATAGTTACACTTAGTGAGCATCTATTACAGGCCTTTGTTGTGAGGGAGAGTGATGTCGCACTAAGTAAAAGTGAGAGCTCCGGCAGCAACAGGTTTGTCTGTCTGCTCTGTGCCCTTGAGTAGCTGAAACCTTCACAGCTTGACAACGCAGCACATCGGAAAACTGCTCATTACTCTAAATATATAGATAAAACTGGGTCGTGTTTCATTTTCTTTGAGATATTTTCTCTAGTTTTCAGCATGTGAAACACAGGAAATGGGTCGTGACAGTGTGAAACAGAGCGCTCATTTTGTCTCTGCGGTGTTTTCATTTCGACATTTTCGACAGGAACAACTTGTAAAAAAAAAAAAAAACGTCAAACCAGCTTCGACAAAACACATCGGTGGAAGTGTGGAGACATGAGAGTGGTGTGAATGTTGGGTCGGTCCCTTCACAACACGCTGCAGCAGTCTGGTGGGGGAGGTGCTCTCCATTCAAACTCTGCCTTTCACCACCACTAGGACACTTTGTGTGCTGTTTACATTTCTGGCCTTCAGTCTTTAATTTCAGCCTGTACTTGATGTTTTTGTGCTCATGTCACTAAACTCACACAATACCGATGTCCAGGCTAGAAGCATAATCATGCTGAGATGCCCGCAGAGGCTGCATTCACATTTTAACCAGCTGAGAAGTATTAATTAAAGTCAAGTGAATACATACATAGCAGCTGAAACACAATGAAAAATCCAAGGTATGATAAAAGGAAGCACTCGCATCATAGTCTGACACACCCTGAATTTCGCCAGCGTGACGAGGATAAAAAATGTTTGACTGACTGATTGTAAAATCTGGCGCTGCAAAGATTCATTGATTAGTTATGATTAAGATAATCTCCAACTGTTTTTGATTGATCGGTTTGAGTACAATTTTAGGGAAAGAGTGTCCAAATTCTCTGATTAGAGCTTCTTAGATTTGAACGTTTTCTGATTTCTTTACTCCTCTATGACCGTAAACAGAATGTCTTTAGGGTTGGGACAAAACAAGACGCTTGAGGTCGTCATCTTGAGCTCTGGGAAACACTGATCGACATGTTTCACCATTTTCTGACATTCTTTAGTCTAAACAGCTAATCGATTGATCGAGAAAATAATCAACAGGTAACTGACAATGAACATAATTGTTATTTGCAGCCCTGACTGTGTCTGATAGTCAACATTTTTCTGATTTTCGGTAACATTATTATTTTTATAACCTATTCCCTATAAAATAAACTGATTTAAGAATGATGTTCTTCGGCTGTGATGCAGCTGCCTCTCTCTCTGTGTGGTCGCCACTCTGAGGTCTCTACAATGTCCTGCCCACAGCACTATCTGACTGGCTGTACGTCACTAGTAACAGCCTATCAACACTGAAGGATAAATGTTGAAAGCTTCTTTTGATTTAACTTAGGAGAAACATAAATACACAAGGAATTTCAAGAAATATTTGTGTTAGAGTTTGTGCTGTGATAAATTCTGACACCAAGATTTTAAAATTTTACTAAAAAATATCACCTTCCTTGATTGCTATTAATTAGTGTCAGTCCTGTAAAAAACAAAAACATGTAAGTTGACCCCTAATTTGTGTATTTCTCATCTAGACAGCTGGGCAGATAGCAGCACATTTATTTGTTAGGCTCGAGAGAAATCATGGCACATAATTGTAATCCAACACGGCTGTCAGCGCCTGACACGGCAATCCTTCTATAGTTTCCTTCTGAACAGGTGCATCATGGAGCAATCCTGCCCAGGGTGCCGACATGATCATAGCTCTTCATGCATTTACATCAGTAGCAGGTGCTGTGGCAACTTGTAGCCGTGTTGGAACATATGGAAGCCCATAATCCAGGCTGTGTGCCGCTTTTACTCGCGTGTTAAATTTATATTCAGAAAGTTTGTAACCTTTCCTCACTCCTGTGCGTTGTCACTGTGGTATGCCGTCCTCACATGCACGCTACCAATGACAACGACACGGTTATATCATCTGCACATCTGTTAGAAGCACTGTTTACATGCTTTTAGTGTTTTTAAACAATACAAGAGTCATACTTGGGCGTGCTTAGGACAGGCCCAGTGAGCACCACTGAATCTCCTGCAGACCTCTTGGGCTACATTCTGCTGGCAGGAGATAAGGTTGTGGGGTTGAACGTGTAATCAACCCGGCAAACTGGTTTTGCAGTGGCTGATCTGGATATGAACCTGGCAGCAGGAAGACATTTTAGGATGGTGCCACAGCAACAAACCCATCAGGAACGGGAACAATGATCTGGCTGGCTTAACCCTAAATCCACAACAATATGAAGCTAAAGACAATAGTGTAGCTCTTACTTTGTGTTTGTGATTTAAAATAGTAAACAAAATGAATGAGCTGTGGAATGATTTTTGAAATATTTGCAAGCCAAAGTTTTAGTTCTTTAGATTTTGAAGCCCTGGGCTCTTGGTTCGAACAAAAATTCAAAATATATGTAAATACACTGAATATTCATATTAGTCTGAGAGGTGTATCAGATGAGTCTTTTTTACAAAAAGAGGAAAGTAAGGTTATTAGTGCTGCTTTAAAAGGATGCCGTAGGATTACATCTTTAACTAAAGATAATAGTTTCTAAAAACTAAAACTACAAAGGCTCAGTGTGTGTTTTTCTCAACCTCAGCTTGAGATACTGGTACATCTCAAGGGTTGTAGTATGGAGAAAGTATTATTGTACAGTCGGACAAGAACAACTAGACTAATCTAAGGGTGATTAGAAATTGAATGTATAAAGATCTGCTCACTTTAGACCCAGTTTTCAGCCATGTGTTGGAGCTACTTGTTAGTTTTGCAGTGTATTAAGTGATTTAGAATTTCTTACATTAAACATTCAGCCAACTGACAGGACAATTTAAAGTCCTGATGCATATCTTCCCCATTAAACTCAACTGAAAGTGGGCAAACAAGATGTGGATAAAATAAAGTTTCTGTCTGCAACGACAACATGAATAAGAGCCTTTGTGTTCATTAAAGTGAGGACAGTGTTTTTATGCCAAACCTGTTGTAAGTGACAGAGTGGGGGGAGGGTCTGCGTGAGAGGTGGCTGTGGCGCTGACAGGAACAACCAGTGACTCATCCTGTTGCGCTGGAACCGCAGCCCTCCTGCCGTTGCATAATTGGGATAAATTTTAAATTAGGTGGGGGGAAAAAAGCAGTCATTGTTCTATAACACTTTCATCATGAGAGAAGAAGGGAGTCACACTGAGTAGCTGTAGTTGGTGAAAGATGTATAAAATGCTATTCTCGATGTTTTTAATGTCTCCTGCAGGTTTTGGCTGACTGCTGTTCAGTGAGCTGATACAACAAACTAAATGCCTTTCTAAAGCAGTTCTATTCTTATTCATTAAAATTCAAGAAAGGGATTGGTGTTAGGCTTTTTCAGATCTGCTGCAATTAGTGTGGTTTTATGAAATGTGAAGAAAAGCTCATTGCGATTTTCTGTAATTCTAAGCTGACATGTTTAAATGTCTTATTGTGTTTGAATAACACTCCAAAACCTAAATATTTCTACTTTACGACAGAAAACTGAGGATAATAACAGCAAATCCTCACATTTCAGAAGCTAAAATCATACATTAGTTGACCTTTTCCTAATTAAGGTAGATGCATGTTAATCAGTTTGTCTGGCTATTGTTGAAGCTTTGTTACTCTACATCCTTCATGGACTTTACTTTTTCTTCCTACAGTTAAAATCTTCTTGTTTTATGTGATTTTCTACGGATGCTTGGCTGGAATTTTCATCGGGACCATTCAGGCTATGCTGCTTACGCTAAGTAACTACAAACCCACCTATCAGGACAGAGTCGCTCCCCCAGGTAAATATATCTTCCTCATAGTTTTATTTTTACTGTATGAGTGATTTCCTGTTGTAACGGATGCCTCCATCAGCTCAAGACTCGGGTGGTATCACACTGATCAGAAATGTCTGTGGCTTCTCTCTGTCAGCGGTTCATGTAGTTTAAAATGACTGTTGGGGTGTGCCTTTAAACAGCTACTCTATCAGGAGTCTGTCTGACCTTAAATAGGTTCAGCCATTTTGTCCTTCACTCCTCTCAGCCAGTCAATGTTTCCCCCCTCAGGCTACAGGGGAACTAAAACGATTCATGTGTGCTATGATCATGCGTCACAGACGACATGTTTACATGTGCATGCGTGTCTAGAGTTTGTAGTTCATTGTTTGGAAAAAAAGGAATGTTTTTTCAGAGTTAAGACGCCTCTAAGCTTGTTTTTTTTCTAATCTGTAATCTTGTGAGAACTCAGCGTCATCAAACCCTGCTGCAGTCACACTACGAGTGTTTCGAAATTTCCTCTAAGCTTCGAGACAGATTTTTAAGTGCCCTGCCTCGTTTTTTGTGCCAGTACTTGTTTGCGCAGCACATGCTCTGGCCTTGGCAGTATTTTTAGCAGTCATTGTAGACGACTGGATTCATGCGCTCGGGTTAGTTTGCCTGCAGTTCTGTCCACGACTGTTGACAATCAAAGATTAGCGGAAAGCAGCAAAGTGTGGTGAGCTTTGAGCTGAAGCAAGTTTCCAGTAGTGGCACGATCAAGGAAACAGAGAGTACTTTTTTTTCAGAGCTCTAGCCCGCCTCCCACTCTGAGGCTAAAAGTTTCCATTGTGAGAGAGACACACGTGAGCGTGGATGGGTGGGGGCAGGGGACTGGTGAACTCTCACAAGCCTCCACTGAAATTCAAATGTTACTTCTCTGTCTTTGTTGCACGAACTTGAATCTCACTCACTTCTATGGTAACAAATAAACAGATCCAACAGTGAGGCTGGGAAAGGTTCATGAATGTCATGTTTCCGTTCAGTCCTCTTACCCATCTCACTCTCCTCTTGCCACGCCTCGCCGAGGCCTTATGCACAAGGTCTGTGGAAAATTACTGCTGTAAAAAGCTGACAGAGACCATCTGAGGAAATCCCCAAGACCCCACATTGTCCTAAGATAATACACCAGTCTCACAATAACTCACATGACATACAGTGTTGCTTCTATCAGGAATGTCACTTTTTTCACAAGTTAAATTAACTGTTCTACAATGTATTTTACTTAAGTTGCTGCATTTATTTCCCCAATATATTTTGTATTTTCTTACCAGAACTGTTTGGTGTCTTTCAGGTCTATCACACACCCCACGCTCAGACAAATCTGAAATTTCTTTCAGCAAGTCTGATGCAAGTACATATGCAAAGTACATCAAGAGCATGAATGCTTTCCTTGAAATGTATGATGAAGACCGTCAGTCTGATCTGATGAAGTTTGAGGATTGTGGAGGCAAGTATAAGACAATCATACAGGGATTGTCATACTCTAGCTGATCCCTGATGGGTCTGTTACAATCTCAGTTAAGATTTGTCTCTCATAATTAGATATTTAAACAGAATTGTATAATTTCTTAAATATTTTATGGTCCCCCTTAGTTAATGAAAATACTAGTAGGAAAATGCTTGAGAAAAGAAATGAGTGTTGCTTTGTGTGTACTGTGTTCACTTACATCTCCAGGTCTGATATGTTTCTGTGTTGCACCTTTTGCAGTCACTCCTCAGACCTACATTGATCGCGGTAGTCTGGAAAGTGAACCAGGACAGAGGAAAGCTTGCCGTTTCCTTAGATCTTGGCTTGGTAGCTGCTCAGGGGAACTCGACCCAACTTTTGGCTTCAAGGAGGGGAAGCCGTGCATGATTGTCAAGCTGAACAGGATCGTCAACTTCAGACCAAGGGTAGGTTTGCAGCATACTTGCATCATTATAGAATGTATAGAATAATTAAATTAATGGGAATATTTTAAAGGGACAACAAAACAGTCAAGTTTAAATGTAAAAAAAACTTAACGAGCATGAAGTGTCACCCATCAAGACCTTTATACGTGGCCACCCATGTGACAGTGTAAAGAAGAGTGTTAACGTGACTCACCAGTCATCATCGTCGATCACTTATGAGAAAGTGGAAACAAGCAGCACAAAACTTGACTTAGAACATTAATCAGTTTCAGTGTGAGCTGACTACAGCAAAGACTCAGTAAGAAAGAGCAAGGGGTTATTGTTTCAACCACATGAAGCTTACTGTAATTTTTAAACTGCATCGTTTCTGGTTATCATTAAGATATTTCCCTCTACATGCTCCATTTTCTTAAAGGGGAATTCCCACAGTTACCCACACACCGTATCTGATTCAGGGTCTGAAGACTTCAAGCGTGAAAATGAAAATAATCTGGGGGTGCGGAGTTAAAAAGGAAATTCACTTACTAGACCTCAGTAGACCAGCATTCATCTCTGCATAGCTGGAGGCTGCTTTAGCCACTACTAGCGTAAACCACCAAGCTGCAACCTGTTACAGTTGCATTGTGGGTAATGTAGGCACCAGGTTTTGCTAGATTAAACATATGCATGGAGTAGAAAGATAATGTCTCCAGTTCTGCTGCACTGATTTGTATTCTTTATGGTGCTAGTCCAGCATTGTTACAAGATGGAGATAAATCTGGAGATCTCAATATGTAGCATTTTTTTTAACACAATATACAATTATTAATCACTCATATTGTGTTATATGCTGACCTACTAATTTTGTCACAGCAAAAAAAAAGAACTGCTGTTTTGAATGTTTGGAAGCCTGCTGTATTCAACATGGAAACATACCTAATAACTAATAAGTAATTGCTCTAAATAAAGTGAAATCACCCTAGTAGGAGTCGATCGATATGTTTTTGTTTTACATGTAATACCAGTATGGATTCTTAGTAGTCAAGGAGTCTGATAACAAATATTTGATGTGCAGTAATGTGAAAATCCTGATATCAAAAGTTTGGTTGATAAACTCCACCAGCTTAACTTTGATTTGATCATCAATCAACATGTACACATTACGTTGCACCATGTAAAACCTGTCAGCCAGAATCAAACCTAACACAACCCCCAGAGCAGGATGTTGTTCATCAACCCGTCTCTCTTTTTTTAGGGTCCCGCTAACAATCAGTCCCTCCCAGAGGCTCTGCAGGGCAAAGCACTCTCTAACTTGATCCCTATTCACTGCAAAAATAAGGTATGTTTGAAATGATAGCGTCTGGCTATGATGTTTTAGTGCCTGCATATCAGGAGAGTCAATATTTGTCTTCTGTATAAATGTTGCAAAAAGTTTGATTCTAAGTCTTGTTCAACCGTTGTGTTTGTAGAGAGAAGAAGATGAGGGCAAGATCGGAGAGGTCAGGTACTTTGGCATCGGCGAAGGCTTTCCTCTTCAGTACTACCCCTACTACGGCAAACTGCTGCACCCCCAGTACCTGCAGCCTCTGGTGGCCATTCAGTTCACCAACCTCACCATGCAGGAGGAGCTCCGCATCGAGTGCAAAGCATATGGAGCAAACATCGACTACAGTGAGAAAGATCGCTATCAGGGACGCTTTGACGTTAAGATCACAGTGAACTCGTGACCTCAGCCACGATGAGCACTCTCATTTTGCAAACAAACAAAATGTAGAGAGAATACAAGAGTTCAGATAAACACCACTAGTCTTTGAACATTCATAATATACAGGACCTACACTTAATCCGTGTGCTTTACACTAGCTTTTCTGTGTGTTTGTCGAGGGTTAGAATGTAAAATACAAGAGTAGCAATAGCAAATATTTATTCTACTGTAAATGAAAATATTCCTTGAGCCATGGGATGTGTTCATCTATTACTGTAAAACTGCAATTCCACTACTGACGTGTAGCGAGTTGTGTTTCTGTCCCCAAGGTATTTCATCCTCACGTGGTTTCTATATATTTTTGGAGTGTCCAGTGCTGTAGTCCAGTCCTGTTGTAATCTCTTTTGTCTTATGTCAGCTTTAGTGGTCCAAGGTGTGTGTGTGCGCTCGTGTCTGTGTGCAGGTGTGTTAGTTTATGTGAGTGCGTGGAGTGTGTGTCAATGTGCTCTGACTAACTGAAACACTAGCATGGTACTCTGAACCTTTAAGGCCCATGTATGAGTAAATGACTGCGCTCCATAGAACCCTTTTTTGTGTGTTTCTTTATCCAAGTTGGCAGTGGAAGGATACATTTGTACACATTGTGTTCACCTTAGCTGTTAGATATGGTTTGATGACATTTCTGTTTGATACTCTTACATCTGTTCATTCTTAATTCATAGTGTAGAGCTTTGTGGGTCCAGCCTAGATGACTGTCACCTCCATGGAAACAGTGGCAACTCAGTGCTTTGAAATCTGTTTTGCTGGAGACATCACATGACGTGATGCAACTTACTATTGAATGTTTTAGCCATTTTCATGGTGGAAGAATTTTATATTTATGCAGTTGTACATTTTTTTTCAAAGTGTAATGTATGAATCCAATACCAAAGTCGCTGGTCAAAAAAGTTAGAGAATATCAGAGGCAATGCAGTATCCCGTGTAATAAGATGTTTAGTTGGTGTGAAAATACTTAATTCAATGTTGAAGATCAAACACTTGTCAGGAGTCTGCTCTTGTCACTT
Source organism: Dascyllus trimaculatus (assembly GCA_024666655.1). Lineage (NCBI taxonomy): Eukaryota > Metazoa > Chordata > Actinopteri > Pomacentridae > Dascyllus > Dascyllus trimaculatus. Next base: position 20,962,276 of record CM045446.1, read on the forward strand.
TATTTAATCTGCATAAGGCTGAAACAATAAACAGAAAAATGAGACAACTGTGAAGTTTCTGAATACATAGTTTAACACGTTTTCTCGTTTGCTTTCATCCGTCCAAAATCTTGAAGAAATACTGCACCTGGAAAAGGAATTTAAAGAAAACTTATTACACTATCTATTGAATTAATGCTTAATGTCAAATGTCAGCTGGGCCTTTCTATCTGCTACCAGAATAGTGACACTGTAAACGTTCACAGAGTAAATTCTCTGCACAAGCCTTTTCTTGGCCACTATGTTCCCATCTTGGGAAAATGGCAGCTCAGTCAGTCACAGGCTAATGTTTAACAAGGAGGCATTTGTCCAGGCTACAGATCAGGAGTTTTCCTGAACAATGACGCTCGATGGGTCAGACCCACTCCCTGCAAAACAATGGCTTTGTTTCAAATTCCTCTGCCATTCTTGTTCTCCTCAAAACCAGTGTGATCTAAGGTTGCCCCGGCCCACAGAGCGGAGTCATGAGACTGGTCTAAGGACGTGGCTTCACGGAGTCGAGGGGGCTTTGTTCTTGGCTAAGGTACTTATTTATGCATGGAGCCAGAGACAATGAGGAAACCTATTTGTAGGATGAGAGGAGCTACACAGATGAAACAATGTGGGTGTCGGCTACAGTACACGAAGAGGACAATGTGCACGTGTCACCCACCTCCAGAACACCGTCTTCAGGGAGGTCCGTGCAGTGGACGGCGTTTTTCACTTTGTCTTTGCCGTAAAGGGCACGCAACGTGGCCGGACGAAGATGCCGTGCGATTTCCTGTCAAATGAAAACACATTGATTGTGATATCTTCACCTTCAGCCGCAGCGTTAAACAACATGAAACAAAAGGCGATGATGTAACACACTGTCCGTCAAAATGCCCAAGTCTCGTGTGGATGAAAGAGCTGAGTTTTGAAACTGAACATCCTGTTCTGTTGAGTGTCTCCAACAGAGTGATTACTCAGCAACCAAACATGTGATCCAGTAGAGGAAGTGACCAAACACTGACACTCAGAAAACTTTTCACAAACTGTACTGGCAGAGACACATTAATGCTACTTCATGTTCAGTTTTTATATACACCACATACAGCACGACCTTCCCACTACTTCAGTCTATTTTAAAACAAATCAAACACAATTCCTAGATGTCCCCATCCATATAGACTATAAATAAAATATGGGCCCATTTTATTCAAGAGTCTTATTTAAAGCAGCTCTTAAGGTCTTGAGGCACTTTTTCCAGGCAGCACATTTATCTTGAGCGTCTGTCTATTTCCTTTCAACATCAAGGTCAAAGCTGGGCTCCGTTGCCCTCGGTGCCTCCAGGAAATGCTACCCTCCCACAGGGTCTGCCATTAGGGGAGGGGCAACATGTGAATAATTAATTCACCAACATGACCATTAGCTCCGAAGCAGTGCAAATGTTATGCAACATGTAGTAGATATCATGTGATGCTGATAATACAGCAAGGTAGAAACAGATCTTGTCAGGTGAAGAATCTGACATTTCCTATGACGCCTTCTTTGCCCTCCAGTGGTTTAAGGCCGACAAAAGACAGGAACAAGTCTGGAGGTCATAAATCAACCCAGCCCTCGCCTCAAAGACAGCCATTGTCTCCTAAAACAAAAAACGTGTCGAAAATAAGTCTCCCAGTTCAAACAACTGAGCTACAAGACACTGCACTGACTATGAAGACAATTAAAGGTTGAAGGTTGAAGGACTACAGGGGTTAAAGATCACCTGGGATATGTGGTTTGTATATCAGCTCCTTTCCGATGTTTGTTGTGTTCACACCTCAGATGTCAGGTTTTGTGAACTTGTTTTGTTCAGTGTAATGACAAAAAGTCGATTTACGCATACACGTATCACCTTGGCAGTGATTTATTAAGAAGTCGACGTTTTGTTCCCAAGGACATTTCTCAAGACTTATCAATCATGCAGCCCACACAGCCTTTTTTCCAATAAGTTCAAATCCTGGGTGGTTTAATTCTCTGCACCACAAAGGAGACCAAACAAGTGGTGTTGGTGCCTTCTACTCATTCATTTTTGTTAAACAACCATTTTGAAAATGCCTCATTGGCTAAGAACGACAAAAATCCTCTGATAGCTAAATCTGAATTTTAAAAAGTGAATAGTTATGATATGCAGTGACGGTCCTGTCTTCAGTTGTCCTTCATGGTTTATTGATACTTGTCCTTTTCAGTGTTGTTTCTGAATCTATGTGATTGTGTTCACATGTTTTTATGTTTTTTACCCACCTGCAAAGGAAATTTCCCTCAGGGGACAATAAAGTCAAAGTTAAGTTAACTTTCAGTAATGGTTGCTGCTGATCAGATTCTCAATTTGGGAAAATAAATGGTGTCGATTTATGCATATAATTTCAAGTCTTTTAAACTTAGGCAGAAAAAAACCCCAAACAAAAACACAATTTAAGAAGAAAATTTAAGAAAATTAACTTTGTACAGGGTTTCAAACTTACTAAGCTTACATATAACACTATATGACACAATTTTCCCCCAGAAATAAAAACTGCTGGTATGTGGACTGTTCTAGCACGGTTTAGGTGCTAAAATTGGAAAGGCGTCCATGGCGACAACGATTTGTGACTGGCAAAGGGCGATCCATTCGACCTCATTAAGTCTGAGTTACTAATTTAACTTGGCTCTGTGGACGACAGGGTTGGTCAGTCCACCGCTACGTTCCAGACTTATCTCTGCAAATACAAGCTAGATCCCTGTGACCTTTGGTGCAGACATTCATGGTCTTCAGAGGCTGAATCCTGCTTGATTTGGTAAATCACTGACTTTTCCTCTCGTGCCTTTATCAGGACAAAACGGCAAACTTCCAGATATGTTTCTACCAACCTCAACTGTGAATCTTGTTGTGCCTGAAATTAGCAAATTTCATCATGCTAACATGCTTAACCAAGACGGTGATCACTGTAAACATAATATAGGGCTGCAAATAAGGATTATCCATCCAATCCATTACTGATTTCTCTGTAAATTATTTGCTACATTAATGATTAGTTGTTTGGTCAATACAATGATGGAAAATGGCAAAAAATGGCGATGAGTGTTTCCCAAAGCCCAGGGTGACGTCCTCAAGTGTCTTGTTTTGTCTACAATCCAAAGATATTCAGATTGGTTTCACAAAACAAAAAAACAAACAAACAAAAAACAAAGAAACTAAAATCTATCCGATTTAGGAGGCTGGAATCGAAGTTTTTTAAACTTAAACCATTTATGCGATTATCAAGTAGCTGGTCATTATTTTTAATAGTTGACAACTAATTTATTATTCATTTCACCTCTAATTGTAACTCTAAGCATATCAGCACACCAATGTTAGCATTTTACTAAAAGCCCTTCTGTGTTTATGCGACTCCAAGTCTTGTTCTCCTCCCGTGTCTTCATTAGAAATAAGAAGACTTTGATTGAAACTGTTTGGCTTTGAAGATCAAAGTGTTTGGCACAGCTACCAATCGTACCACATAAATCATGTCACTGTAGCCCAGTGATGCTGCTGGACAACATAGCTGGGTTATTCAAGAGGTGTCTTCTGGTATAATCATAAAGATCGATCACATTTTTATTATTTAGGGAGGAGGTGAACAAGAAGAAACAGTGCAGGGCTGCTACGACTGCTGTTCACTGGTGTATAATGACACGTGTCTGCATGTTCTGAGCAGAAAAAGGCTTCTGTGACCGGGCAGAAACCTGTTTGCGTGTTCTGCACCACATGTGACAAAAGCCAACGATGGCAAACTGGAAATTAGGGGGTGATTTACTTCGCGATAAAAGAATCTTTGCAAAGCACTGCTCTCTGTAATTGCATTAGCTACCCATGAGTGACCTGCTGTCAGCGTTTAATTTGATTTTAATGAGTCCCATAGTGTACAAGACCAATGTTCACGTAATGACTGCTGACTTCTGTGGACAGCAGTGGCCGGACCACAGTGGCCCGGTGGTCACATGACCGTCAGACCTTCATGCACTGCTGACTGTCCCACCCTACTGAGGTGACGGAGACGCTGAACCAATGCAAGTATTCCTGCTGCCTTTTTTCCCCTGTGTTAAAGATTATTTAGATGCTGTGAACTCTGTTCTGGGTGTCACATGTACAGAATATACACTCATACTGTAAAAGGTGAACAACATTTAAAACACTAATCAGGGCTTTTAATCTCTCAAAACTTTCAGAATAAAATGCCCATACACAGAAGAGAGGTCTCATTTTCAACATAACTTCTCAACTTTTTAAATTTGCACAGCCTTTAAAAAAGTTGTATAAATACTTCAAAATGCATTATTATAGATAGCATGTAGGATCTTAGACTTGGACCTGTAGGTTTATAACTCTTGTAACTTCCTTTTTTATTACTTTATACAATCATTTACTGTGTTTTTATCACCACTACAACTGCTACTGTCTGTTAGCACCGTGCTACTTTTATTTTCATTCCATGTAACTGCTCAGATAGATAAACAGAATCTAAGCTTGTTTACAAAATGTTAAATGTATATAAAATGTTAATACAGAAGATCGCAAAAGTTTAAAAGGGGTGGCATCAATATCTACTTAGAATTTCCACAATTAGGATGCCTTTCTAGAGTACTATAGTGCACTAAATTTAGCCCAGTCGCCACCAGGGAAAGCTGATATCTGTTTCCACAAAAGCACTGTGGGTTAGAAATCAATAGGATCCTCATATTTTTCACCAACATATGCAGGGCTTTGAACAGGAAGTTTGGGCCCATTTGACTGCCTCTAACGTTCATTATCTGCTGTAGGAACACGTGCGTGACCACAGGGAAGTGCACATGTGTAGCAGAGGGCAGTGATGCTTTATTAAGTTGCTGATTTAAATGGGGAGGGTGTACTCTCAGAGTATAAAGCTGTATGGGGGAGTGTACAGGCCGGGGCAGGACTGGCTGACAGAGAACTGCTGTCCACTCTGATATCAGGATACATCACAAAACAGAGCTACAATCTCATGACTGAGTGAGTGTGGTGCAAGGCAGCTGAGAGTGTGGAAGTGTGAAGACATGAAGCCCTGTATTGCAAGATATGTGACGCCTAGTTAAAAACGTTGCACGTCCAGCGCCTTGTGTTTTGATGTTTTTGCTCTGCAGTTAAATTGATCGGCCATCAACTGTACCATGATGAAGTATGTTTGAGGTCAGTGAATCCAGCTACTCAACTCTACAGCCATCTGCTTATTCACACTAGACCTGTGCTGCTCACAGATTAGTCAACTGAAATTAATCAATAGCCACCTCTTACTGCAAACAAGTGACCCTTAACTATTAGTCAACACTCTGACCTCTACTGTCTGAGGTCATAGCGTTTGTGTTGTCCAATCTGTCATCTTGATAATGAGGTCTTGACATACATGCACTGCAATCAACAACAACAAATGTATTTTCCTACTTGTACGAACAACTTACATGAAGCCAAACAAACCCAGTCTAGCGCCTTCTTTTAGTTTACAACATTTGCTTTTCTGAGATCTCAGTGTCGCTATGACTTTCAGCTTATCTTGTGTATCAAATAGCTGATCTCCACTGAAGAGTAGGAGTGCTAATGTTTAGGTGATTTGTCAGATAACGCTGAGGTGAGTCCGAGGTCACAGAGTGATGAAACTGCTTGACCTCCCAGTTAGTCAGTAAAGTCTGAAGCAATCAGAGAGGTTACACAGTCCTGAATGGTGTATAATGAACTGATAGCAGCTGATAGCAGAAGGGTCCACTTGGAACAGTCCGACCATACCAAATATACCAAATAGTAAGACTCAGAACAGGCCTTTGAGAGATGACTAAGCACGGCAGTAAGCATGATAAGCAGAATAGAGTAAAGCACTGAGACTGTGTTAGGAGTATTTGACTAATCGATGCATTTTCCTGTTTTTCTGGACCATTTGATGAGGAAAAATATCTATTATCTTTGGGTAAAAGAAACCTCAAGCAACAAAAAATGCTTGAAACAAAAAAGCTTTATCTACAATTCTCAATTGTTATCATTTTGGAGCAGGCTAACACCTCTATGGGGGAGAGCCAAAAATTCCTGTGCCTGAAAATCTCTGATAAATGTTGAACAGATTACCCGTAAAGATACAACGATTTCAATTTTTATTCCTCATATGACAGCTGGACCAGTTGCAGCCTAATATATATTTAAATACATAATATCAGCCCTACTTCTAGTGCACACCTTTTATTTTCATATTGTTGTATAGTTTCTTTTGATATAGTTTGTGGACATTTTATCACTTTATTCAAACTAAACAAATCCTGCCTCTTCCTGCATATAAATGTCAAAATATACAAATTGCTGGGCAACTACATTTTGTTTAAAAAAGTAAACATTTACAACTTTGGTGCGCACAACTAGAAGGCTCTTTTTTGAGAGCAGCGAAATCACTCGGTTAGAAACAAAGCACAGGCCCCAGTTTTTAAATGTACGCTATTGAGATACTTTAAGGGATGACACAATCTAATAAACATTCACAGCCTCTTTAAGTGCTGCTAGTAAGAAACCAAACCGGAGGCAGATGGTGGAGATGGTAACTAATGAAAGAACAGAGGGCATTTGTCAAGACTTAATTATTTTGGCATCAATGGGCAGTGGTATTGTATCACGTGACCTGGAAATCAATTGCTAATTAACAAACGCTATTCCTGCTGCAGTGTCAGTAATATTTTGACTGTGGTCTGGAGGACTAATGGTTAAGCATAGGATGTAAAAACACTTGAATAAAAAACTAAATCTGAGGCAGACGAAGCTACAAGACACCTGAACCTTTGATATTTTTAACTAGACTCCTTGCTGAGTAACAGGCAGCTGCTGCACTTTTAGAGAAAACTGTGCAGGTGTGTAGTCTCTCATTCTTATGGTAACCAAGCAGAGCGTCTTATTAGATTTCACATCACGCACTAGCACAGCCCTACAGCTCTGTCTCCACAGTACCCAGAACATACACATGCACACATGTGTTCACACAAACACACACAAGTTCACTGCATGGGCCAAGTCGCTTATCTTATCGCCTCAGTCACAAAATCTACAAAAAATAAGCAGGAGCTGAAAAGAAATACTGTTCCTTGTAGGTTTACATCGTCTGACTCAGGATTCATCTGTATATTATTTTTCATGTAATCAACTTTGAACCAGTTGGAGCTTGAAACTCAAATATTTAACTCGGTTCAGATGAAAAATACAAGGCTGCTCCTTCAACTTTTGGTCTGGATTCCAGCTGCCAGCTTTAATTACTTCAGCAGATGTTTCGCAGGCTTCATAATAAAAGCTAGGCTCAAAAGATTTAGCCAGGCTTACAGGTATGCAAGGCTACAAGACAAAAGGAGAGCCATGTAATTGGCTGAACTGCCTCCACTCAATAAAAACTTCTGTTATACAAGCTAAACACTCAAACCCAAGAAGGAGCAGAGATGGCTTAATTTTTGAGGTATAAGAAAAATATTCTCTCGAAAGGCTAAATATTAGAAACACCTGACCGTGTAATGCTGAACAACATTTCATAACGACAGGATTGAATGCAGGACTGTTGCATGATTACTTTAACCCTCTGAATCCCAGAACTGCCGGTAGGTTTGAAATGCATGTTATTTTTAAGAGATTTTAAAAACTGTCTAAACCATTCATAAGAACAAGAAACTGTAAAAACAGAGACAATTGGCAACTTACTGAAAGTCCTTGAACCAACCATCTGTGCTGTGTCATTTCATCTTAACCAAATCATGTTTGGTCAAAATCATCTTACTCTACATGCCTCGTCTAAAATAAATCATTTCCATGAACCAGATGCTGTAAAGAACAAAAAAATTCTGTGTTCCTCCGCACAACCTTGAAGCCATTAGTGACTCAGTTGTGACCGACAGTCACGAAACCAAAATTAATTTCAGCTAAACTGCAAGCAGCTTTTACACAGAGCAGAGAGGAGACAAGTCTGGAAACAAATATAAAAATGCACGTAGTAAAATATCTATAGTATGTAGAGATCTATTCTATGATTTATGGCATTATAGCTGTCATACTGCACAGAAGACATTTTTGACTTCTTTTTTCTTCTAGCCTTTGTTGTGTTGTTTGCATAGAGGTGCAGGATTTGATATTGCTGTGAAAAATGAGCCCCGCAGTGACTAAAAAGGCAACCGAAGCAAAAAAATTCCCAGAAACTGCTTTGAGTTCAGAAGGTTAGGCTTGTTGTGTATATTACAGGTGAGAGTAGCATTTTCAGGGAACAGGACGTCTGGACAGCTCTATTCACAAAGAGGCTGATGGATGGATAATCATTTGCAGAGGATATATGGATTTTCACAGCATCTAAACCGACTCTTGACATTTTACTTGTGTAAACAACTGCAGTGGAATATAATGAGCAAAAAACTATACTCACTGGATCAGCAGGCCCACAGAAATCCCTGAAGGTCTGTGGTGTGTCGGTGCCATGGATCTCCAGGACCATACAGGGCCCAGAACACAGCTCAGTCACCATACTCTGTAGGTAGAATGTGGAAATATGGTAGAAACTTTAATTATGAATTAGACTTTCGTTTTTAGATGAAGAAAATCAAGACCTTAACAACTGCAAATAAGGCTATCTTTCGTCACTCTTCTTTATCGTGCAACATTTGTTGTTTCATCTGCAAAAGTAGCAGTTACCAGAACTGTGTTGCAGGGACTTGCTGTGATGGTACAACAATGTTCATACTCACAGGGTACTCTGTAACAACACCTTTGTAAACTTCGTAGAATTCCTCTGCGTTCGCCCGATCCACATTAAACTGCGACAAGAAAATAATACTCATGAAAAACAATCATGAAAATGCACAATGGAATAAGGCGACTGCACTTCAGGAGATTAAATATGAAGAAAAAAACTGTACCACACACAATGAATGCATTTTTTCTTAATCAAATAGAAAAACTTTACTTGGTGTATGTGCTTTGAATCGTCACAACAGCTCCACTATCACAAAAACCTTCTATAATTTCCACATAAAAAATACAAATGAAACATCACAAACACAAAGGATATGAAATCATATCCTTTAGCATGAACTGCTAATATCTACTTTTCTTTTACTCCCATTTACACACAACACCCCCTGCATATGGCTACATGATTGATTTATTTTGTCCTACTACATCACATCTGATGGGGCAAAATGAATGGACTGTGAGGGGTCACTGCATCACTGACACAGAGTTCAATTATGAGGTCAGAGGAAGTCGATACTGTGCACGTATTACATCGGTACACTGGTGCAGCTAAGATATATGGGAACATATGATATGTGTGTATGAGTGTATGACTTTACCACACTAGATCAAAAGGACAGAATTACTGGTCAAATTTTTACCATCTGAAGAGCTGAGATTTCAAATCCAGCTGCAGATATGGAGTTCAGGATCTTCCCAGTCAGACCTGTGAACACATCAAAGCTGTACTTATCTGTGAACTTTTATGAGCTTATACAGATAAACAAGTAAGGTGTTTACTGCCACAATAAACTTATGAGTGTAGTCCAAATCAAATAACTTCTTAAGTAGCAGTCACGGTTAATTGAAGCAAACAGAGATAAAAACATTCTTGTTAAAATGGCTGGAGATGTTATTATTGAACATGCTACGAAGCCATCATAACGCTCCTATTTAGACATCAATATTCTCTTAGGTTGCAATGACCTCAGTGTCTCCTGCAGACAAAGTACAGTGGGATTGTCTTACAAATGTCCTGTCTATTACAGGGAACATTATTTTTGTCCAGACAGTCAGCCTTTTAGAGAGCAACATACAGAGCTGCAGTTCTCGTCAATGTGGCCATACATTACTGTAGAGACGGTACAGCTGCAGTGACAAAGGTGCAGCAGTGACAGTGAAGGTCAGACTGCAGCAGACACATAATTGAATGAAGGCGCCAGTCTCATAATCTCAGTCTGACATCCTGATAAAAAGTAGCCTGTGTACTAGCAGACAGGACATTTTCCATTAATTCTGAACGCCACAGCGTGTAGTCATGACTTTCATTCTGAACCAGGTGCCACAGCGAGTGTCGATGAATTTCTCTCTGGTTCAGACACAGTCCAGTCATGTGTACTAGGTGAGAAACCACCTCCCGAGTCCTCTGCGCCCTCCCCAGGCAACAGCCAGCAGCCTGTCTCGGATAGGCACACGTTCAACGCAGCTCCCAAAAGCAGCTGGTGCTGTTGCTAGGAGATCCTATTCTGGGTGCCTGGCAACAGTAGCTTCTCTATTCCAGTCATGTCTGAGTGCATTTTCAGTTACAGCTACCTTTATCGCCGTTGTGATTGGCTGTGTCCTGTACATGTAGCCGCCACGTAAATTAGCCTCTTAAGTGATTCTCAAGGGAAATCAGAGAGAGGCTTTTGGCACTATTTGTCTTTGAACTGAATGACGATCCCAGTTCAGCCTCAGCTGGAGAAACCATTCACACTGGGTTACTATTTTTGGCTCAGATCAAATATGTCACGTCACGCCTGACGGTAAACATTCTGTGCTCACATTAAAACTGTGCTAACACTGTATTTTGCTCAATTCAGGATGTTTTTAACGACTGCACTACTCCACCTGCAGAGTTTGTATGAAACAACTCACTAAAACTGACTGAAAAATCATTGAGCAGACTTAAATCAGAGCAGTTAGCAAATTATGGAGGATGACAAAACTTTCTGCCTCTGAAAATTCTTGCAAAACATTTTAACCAGGGCATGGTAGACATAAAATAGCATAACAGATTAACATATACTCAGATTGGTTTCAATCAAGCAAGGTTATTATGACTTTGAAAACATTTTCAGATCAGCCACTACTGCTCTACAATGAATAGCTTGTCTTAGGAAGCAAAAGAACTATCATTTATACTATTATATAATGCCTATTAAGCTGCCAAACCACAATGAGCACAGAGAAATTTGCAGTTGGACTTTGTAAGGTTGTGTAAACTCCTCCTTGGATACAGACATGCACTAAAAATATTTGAATAAATGAACTTTAGCAACATAAAATAATTAGGACCACACAAAACTAAACTAAATGGACAACCAGACACACATGTATCTGTGATTCTTTCATGAGTAAAAAACATTACAAACTTTACGTAGTTTTACATTATATTTTTACACCCTCACCAAAAAGCTCATAACCAAAAAGAATGGTTACCTGCCAGCACCTACTAGTTTGTTGTTTTTTACAGCAAGATACACCAACAAAACTAAAAGACAACACAAGAGAGTTTTGAAAGATGAATATCACAGCACAGCTCAGCTCCTCATTACAACACCATCACTGTGTGTGACAAATAATCACCGTCAACAACAACTAGTACTACTTGAACCATTCACACAGATACATACTTTATGTTTGAGGTAATTTATTGCTGCAGATGATTGCTAGCTTAACAGCTGCTCAATGAAGCCCAGAGGCAAACAGAACATGTCCGTGCTCATGGGTGGTGTTTTTTTTAACAAGTTCTCTTTCATTGAGTTTTTCTCACAGCTAAGATTTCAACACGTCACAACAGGAAAAGCACGGCTGTAATAACGACAGAAACAACATTTATAACGGCTCCACTCCATGAAGGTGGGGCAGGAAGTCGTGCCAGAGAGCAGACTGTACAGCACCAGACTCCACAGACATATCATTCAGCCATTATCATTATGTTACTGTCAAAGATCTAAATGTCCCTCCAGGAGAACGATGTGTACGCTGGGCCTAAAAGACCATAAGCAGATGAATGTGATTAATGGTATCATTTCTCCTGCTCCTGTGGAATAAATATTGTGAGCAATGATGCAGATCTTCCAATCAAAATGTCAGCTCGGCTCACAATGTTCCAGCCTGACTTTTGCTTCAGATAAAAAGAGCAGGCTCCATGATGGGATGTAGATAAGTGTTTTGGAACAAGAATAAGAGCTTAGAGTCAAGTTAGAGGTACTGTGAGGCACTGACGCACTAAATAGTAATATGGGCATGCTTACAATGACTATGTTTAGCTTTAGCATATTAACAATTCCAAGCAATGAACACAAAGCACAACTGAGGCTGATGGAATTGTCATTAATTTTGCAGGTATTTGGTCATTAATGAAAGTGAAGGACAAACTGATGGTCGTGCCAGACAACAAAAATTACAATCAATATAAATAGTAAGGTAGGAGAGCCAGACACCAAACAAATGACCGCTGAGGGCAAGCTGTCGCAACAGAATCAAGAATAGAAATTAAATCCATTTTTTGTGGGACTCTGGTGAGCTTGTTTATTCTAACACTTGGCCTTACATGCTCAGAGCAGGTCCTTCCTCAGTCAACAACTTTGTGTGTGCATACTTCAGCCCTATCCAGAGAATTTCACATTTCACAGGTCAGAGCTTTAGTGGCATGCTCCCTGAACAGGGATCAGGGCAGGGATTTGGAAAAATCCAAAGCCAAATTTGGTAACCATGTCGTGCCTTTGTGTGACACAAGCACTGCTATAGGTAGAAGGAGTTATGACATTAAAAGTCAGAGCAGTTGCATAGATTAAAGATGCATGAACAGACAGAGAAACACAAATTCTAAATCAAAAGATAGTAAGACATTACTATCTTTTATTAATGAGATAGTAATGAGAGATGTTAATGCTGAATTTTAGTTATTTGTGTTTTTGTATCTTTGTTTTACTTCTAATTTAATTCTTCACCCTAAATGATTCACACCTTTTCTTACTAATTAGTGCCAAAGACTTTATTTGCCACCACAGCAACCAATCACTTCATATTATTTCTAACAACCTTTTTGCATGTCTCCACTTGGATTTTGTGCCACTCCTCTTTTGTGATGACCTGCAGGTCTTTGAGGTTGAAGGCTTCACTGCCATCACTCTGGGTGATAGGTTCTTGGTAGGATTCAGGTCTGGACTGGTTGGGCTGCTCCCAAATGTTTATGTTGTTTTCTGTTAACCACTTCTTGACCACTTTTCACTATGTTTAAGATCACTGTCTTGTTTTTCTGCACACTGACTGATGTTTTCCTCTTGAATATTAATGTTGTTTTCTTTTCGCATGAAGTGGTTTAGTTTGACAAAGTTAGCTGACCCACTGGCTGAAAAACATCCCCAGTGTTATAATCTCACCACCATGCTTGACAGTACGGGATGGATATTTATTCTTGAGGTTTAATGCTTATCTTTTCTTTCTCCAAACAAAACCCACGCCCTCAACATCAGGTAGCTTCACCTTGTTCAGTGTGCTGGAGTGTCTGTTTTGAGATGTTAGTATCAGAACTGCTCAGATTCGTCAGGATGTTCTGGGTGCTGATCCTTGGATTCTTCTTGGCCTCTGCATCTCGTGTGAACACAAGGATCACTTCTCACTTCTTACAAAGCCCTTTGAGAATTTTTTACAGTGTGAAACTCCTTGTACTTTTTGAGAATGCTTTGTACTGTAACCACTGACACTTGAAAACACTTGGATATGACTTCATAGCCTTTCCTTATCTTGCGAGCAGCTACAATGTACAACTCCTTCTCATTGATGGAACCTAACAGCCCACTCAGCTCTTAGGTTTTGGCCATGACTTATAATTGACTAGTAACTGAGTAAAGAACTACTACATCAGCTGTTCTTTATTTTATAGTGTTTTTAGTGTGTATGAATAATTTTGGACATGACATTTTAGTGAAAAATGAAAAAATAACATAGAAATAGCAAATATTTATCATTAACATCTCTAATGTGACAATGTCTTATTGTCCTTCGTTACTAGTTTATGTATTTTTTTAGAGACTTGCTGGTCAAATAAAAATACACTATAAATCAAAATTCAGCAGGATAATTAATCATTTTAAGCTTAACCATAGTATTATTGATAACAATCTTTATGTGCAGAAACTGTACGTAGATCTGTGCTTCTTACCTTCTGATATGGCGTGAGGTTTGATGATGCAACATGTGCAGTCTGCATAGATGGCTGTGTTGGAGGGACCGTGGCCAATTGTGGAAGGAAAGAAAAATTCAAGCTCCTAATAAAACAAACGGAAAAAATAATTGTTTAGTGGACTAAATTGTTATTGGAAATGTGAAACATGGGCTACAAGAGCATATGCGAATATGGATCAAGTGAAGAGATTAACATTCTCACTCTTGCTGCAGCAGCTAGTGAGTCAGAGCCGTGCCCAACATTTTTGATGCCATCTGTTCCAAACTGGGCACGGACACTCTGCGGTGCTTCCCTCCGAGCCACAGCAGGGTCTGCAGGTCCCAGGAGCCTCCTCCAGATAGACATGGCCTCATCACCCATCAGCTCCATGGCAACCACAGGGCCCGAGGACACAAACTGTACCAGGTTACTGCAAAATGGAGCAACACTGGAATGATGGACTCATTTCAAAATGGAAAAGCTGCATTAAATGTGCTCAAATGTCACTACGGTGCCATAAGGATCACTGTCACAGCTTCTGTTAATGATGATGGCAAAAAACGTATCTGCTGCAATCTGATAAATCATTTACACAGGCACTCACGTGAAGAAAGGCTTCGTCTGATGTTCCACATATAAGTCTGCCGCTTGGCTACTGCAGTGTAAGAAAACCATAAACCAAAGTGTTAATCAGTGGCCAAATGATCTTGTACTTGAAAATTAAGTACTAAACCACTGACAAAGACAGAGATCAGTGATATTTGTGTGTGTTTTAACTTCTTACCTATTTGTGAAAACAATTCTAAGGTCACAATATTTAAGTAAAATTAAAATTTAACTTTAATATCATGTGCTTCTGGGTGGTTCACCAGGATTATGTATCTTCCAACAGAATTTTAGCTCAGAGACGACTTCAAAACAGCAGATAGACCTTGATATTATAAAATAAATACAGAAATCCCTAATTTTACGTCTGTGAGGAAAAACAGGCGATATTTGTAAACCGGTACTAATTATAACAAAATGTTTGAAGACCATTTCTACTTTGAATTTAGTTGACATTTAGTAGAATTTCTTGAAAGGAACTTCTCAATCTAAATGAAATTTGCAGCAACATAGTTCGAGGGCACTGTCATGTGAAGAAATGTTTAATGTTTATAAATAAATAAAATGTGAAAAATGCAACTTAAAAAAAAAGAGGTGAGAGACTAATGGGTCTGAATCCACACACTGACATAGCCTATATATGGTTCTAAATACATGTAAACACACACACACACATGCATGTAAACTGTTGTATATATGTGTGTGTGTGTGTGTGTGTGTGTGTGTGTGTGTGTGTGTGTGTGTGTGTGTGTGTGTGTGTGTGTGTGGATTCAGAGCTACTCCCTACAGCCAGTCTACGATGCCAGAGGTTAACACGCCTAGTTGTCCTCCTCTGTCTGCCGTCCGGCTTGCTTTGCATCTTTGCTACCCCCTGGGCCCTGGTGTTCCTATTCCGGCAGAGGTAGCTCCATTTTTGCCAATTCATAGGGGATCTTTGAATCTAGACTCTACCAGGGGCTACTGCCAGCCCCCAATTACATAACTACTAGGAAAACAGGGACACACAAACCCCTCCAACGCAATAAGGTGGTGACTCTTTGGATCCAGGAGAAGTTATGTGGATTCTGAGCAGCTCTTTACTGTTTCAGAGTTGTGAGGGGATTGCTGCCTCAAGCAAAGGTGTTGAAATGTCTCAGGATCTTGTTCAGGAGGGACGAGTAAATGTAACATGAGATGGAGAGACAGATCCTTGCAGCATTAGAGTAATGTGGGAATTGTAACATCCTTCATGGTGAAGACGGAGCTCAGCTGTAAGGTCTTCATTTCAATTCTCAACTGTGGTCATGAGCTCTGCGTAGTAACTAAAAGAATGACTTTGTGGATAACAGCAGTTAAAAATAGTTTCCTTTGTAGGGTTGTTGGAATCTGCCTTTGATATAGGGTGAGTAGCTCGGACATTCAGAGGAAGCTAGGAGTGGAGTTGCTACTCCTTCGTGTCAAAAGGAGGGTGTTTGGCATCCTGATTAGATGCCTCCTGATTAGGCATCCTGGGCAACTTCCTTACGAGGTTTTCTGGGCACAGCCAGCTAGGAAGAGACCAAGAGGTAGACCTAGACCTTGATGGAGGGTTTACATATCTCATCTGGCCTGGAAACGTCTTGGTATCTCCATGGAGGAGCTAAAAGTGCTGCTAGGCAGAGGGACATCTGGAAGGACCTGCTTATATAAAATAGAAGGATGGATAGAGTCATGGATTCAATGTTTCCTCAGCTTAGCACCAGCAGGTTATATCTGAGGCTGAAATTGGATCGATAAAATGATCACACCATGAAGGACCACCTGATAAAACAGTTAGCAGTTAATTAAATTTTGACCCTGTTTGCCCCTTGGCATGCCATATGTTCCTAATGTGTGTGAAGAAGCAGAGCCGTCCATCTGTTTATATGAGGATACGGGCACCAAACCGTCTGTCTCCCTCTTTGACAAGAGTTCGTCTGATATATTACCACAGGATGGTTGTAGTAATACCACTAGATGCTGTGCAGAGAGGCTTTGATCTTACCTGGTGAGATTTGTCATTTTGGCTTTGGTCACAATCAGGTTGGAGGAATATATCAATTCAAGGACGTCTCCGATCTTCGTCACGACATCTGGCTTTACCAAGGCGAGAGTTCTGGAGAAACAGTGAGAGGGAAAGAGGTGTGATTCAGCAGCATCAGAAATTATAGCCGGCAGGAGGCAACTCATCAAGGTCAGACACAAGGCAAACGCCTGCAACAATCTGTGTGTTTATAGGTGTTTCTATTGTATAGGGTTAGGTATTACACATCAGTATGTATGGGACAGAAAGTAAATTATGTCCCAAGCAAAGAAAAAGTGTATTCATATATTACCAAATTTACAGCTGCTTCTGAAAGTATTCACTTTGTAGATTAGATTATAAATTATAAACTTGACAATTTTCTACAGACAGTTACCCATAATGACAAAGTATAAACATGTTACAAAAAGGTGCAAATGTATTTAAAATCAAAACCTTATATTTCTCATACACAGAAGTATTCAGACCCTTAATTCGGTACCTTGTAGAGACCCTTTCGGCAGCAGTTACAGCTTTGAGTCTTGTTGGGTTAGTCTCTAAAGGCTTTGCACACTTGGATTCTTTCCTCTCAAGCTTCATCAGATTGGATGCAAAGTGTCTGTGAACTGTCATCTTTAGGTTTTCTGTGGGGTTTAAGTCTGGCCTTTGACTTGGCCACTGAAGTACAGTGAATCACTTGTCCAGAAGACACTCCGGCTTTGTCCTGGCTGTATGCTTTGGTTCACTGTGGTGATGAAAGGTGAACTGTTGCCCCAGTCTCAGTCTGCTGCACTCTGGAGCAGGTTTTCTTCGGGGACATCTGTGTATTTGGCTTCATTCATCCTTCCCTCAGTTCTGGACCAGTCTCCCAGTTCCTGCTGCTGAGAAGCATTGCCATAGCATGATGCTGCCACCACCATGGTTCACTGGAGGGGCCCTTCATGCTCTGTTACTCTATTTGGACAGACAGCCAAGTCTAATACAAATCCTGATGGTTTCAAACTTCTTCCATTTCTCAGTTATTGAGGTCAATGTGCTCCTGGTAACGCTCAGAGCTTTATAAATGTTTTTATATCCTTGCCCTGATCTCTGTTTCTCCACAGTTTTATTACAGAGGTCTGCAGAGAGTTTCTGGACTTCACGGTTTGGCTTTTGTCCTGACATGCAGTGTGTATTGTGGGATCGTACAAATAAAGGTGTGAGCCTTTCTAAACTCTGTCTAATCAATTCAGCTTGACACAGGTGGACTCCAGTCAAGTTCAATCAAGTTCTACACACATCTCAAGCATTATTAGCACAAACAGATGAATGTGAGGACAACTAAGTGTACAACAGTAAAGGAATTGAAAACTTTTGTAAATGAGAGATTTAAGATTCGGAGTTTGAATAAATTTCAAGAAAATTCAGAAACATGTTTTTTTACTGATCTGTGTCTGAACCAACAATACCTTTCTTTTTTGCTGCCGAGTTTGTTTGCTGTGAACTGATCCCCATACTCGATCAGATTTAGTTGCCGAGAGAACACATTCACTCGATTCCCAACAAACAAGTCCTCTTGATGAATTTCATCATATTTGGTCCTTCTCAAAAATATTCGCTGGTTCTTTACATCAAACTGAAAATTAAAACAAACAAGACAGTTATTAAAAAATAATTTGATATCTTTTTTACAAGGGCAAATCTTTTAAACAGTACAGCTGCAAATATAAAGTCAGCAAAAAAATCTGTTCTCATATCCAAATTCTATCTGGGGTAATGCACAGTAAATTTACATAAAATGTTTTCTTTTCTGTCTCAGAATAGGTAATGGGGGGGACTACATACATCAGGAAGCGTGATCAGTCCACATCCAGTAAAAAACCAACAATAAGAGTGTGTTACCTTTTCTGACAGAAATTAATGTATTTCTGACCCTTTGATAAACAAAAATGTGTATTATGCTTGAGCAAATGAAATCCTAATTAACAAAAACTGATCAAAAAATTCAACAGCTATTTCTATTCTCCATTCCTATCATCATGGTGCTAGTGATTTTCCTTTGGCACAAGCAGAAACGTCTCTGGGGGGGCGCCAAAAATTCTTCTGTGCAGGGAAAATACAGACACTTTGCCCTACAAATCTTCTTAAATATTCTACTCCTGGGTCAGAAAAGCCTGATTAATTCTTCTTACATCAGCCTTGCTTTTATAGAATGGCTAAAAAAGCAGAAGCAGTTAACATGTGCAGTAATATCTGTGTACCATTTCCACTGAGCCATCTTTAGGGTAGTAGAACAGTTGGTAGCGCCGCAGGAGAGCTGCAGTGGGGTCATACCACTCAGCAAGGAAGGCGAAGCGATCCTCCTGAAAGAGTCAAGACACAGATCAACTCAAAAACAAACCATAAATAACCTACTTTAAGCTTTAATAAGCACATAAAAATATCATATTGCTGCCCAAACCCATGAGGCATTAAGAAGCAACATTAGGAGATCTTCTGTGAAACATTTATGTATAGGCCTTCTTTACAGATTTAGAATGGTTTCACAGTCACACTCCTTGAGAATAAGGCAGCCTCAGATTATTATGAGTCCACATAATTTAAGTTTAATTGCATGTTTTATCAAATTTCTACAGATCACATATACTTTTCTGACATTTAATCACATTACAGTGCTATTAATTCTTGTTCTATGCATGCTTTGGTCTTTCATATTTTCAAATGTGCCTTCCTCCCTTCTTATCAGCAAGTGTTTTGATTGTGAAATCAACTTGCAGAGACATGAAACATACTTCAGTTAAGTCATACAATATAGTAAACATCAGCCCTACTTTTAGCTTTGTCAAAGCTATGTAACTGTGGCAAAGCAAAGCAGTGCAGACTTTTCAAATGTGACTTTCGACAACAGAACTACCTAGCAGTAATGTAATTTTGACAAAAATATCTGTAAACCAGTTGTTCACAGTGTTGGGTTACCTAATCAAATTAAGTTTCAAATTGCTGAATGTTCCTTCCAAGAGTTGCAACAGCAGGCTGCGGTAGGTAGGTTTTCCATATTTTGTAAGTCTATGTTCTTACAAACTGAAAGGTTAAAGGCTTTTGTAAATTCCTTATTAGTATGGCAGCTTACTTAACAGCAGTAATCATGAAACAATACAAATGTGATTGTAAATAACAGCTAGAAGTGATTTAGAATGATCCAGCATCAGCACTTAACCTGATACCCTTCATCTTGACAACAAAAATCAATTAAGTCCAGTGCACACTAATAATCATTTGTTTGCACTGGTGCCTCATAGCAACAAGGGCCTGTTTGGCTTCCAGCACTTTCTATGCAGATGGTCACCATAGGAGCTCCACATTTTTTTCTCACAGCCCAAAGTCATGCAAGTTAGGTGAATGGAAGACTTTGTCCTAACCACCGGTGTGAACATGTCAGTGAAGGACAATGAGTCCAAGGTGTCCTTTGCCCATTGTTAACTTGAAAAAGCTCCAACCCCATGACTATGATTGGTTAGGAAAAGACAATACACATCCTTTCACTTCTGCTATATGAAGATGTAGGTGTAGGTGTAGCGTAAAGTCAACCTTAGTAATATTTGCCAAGGATTGCAGCTTCACAACATATTGGGACATTTTATGATTTTTTAAACCTGCGTAGCTTACACATTAACGCAGGAAAGTCAGAGGAGATTTCATCGTCTTGTCTGAGGGCATTTGAGCAGAAAAGGTGCATTCTGTGTCTTATCCACCTTCTATTAATCATGATTTTGAGTACGAATGTTTCAGTAGATAACTTACAATATTAATCAGTAAGTTAGCATTCAATCTGAGACAGTTGAGTTTTCTTTAAAATATAAAAAATCTATTGACCAGCCAACATGCTTCACCAAATGTACCGTGGAAAACATGGAACCATGTGATACAGCTGAATTAATTAAAAACACGAAATACTTCTGTCAACAATAATGTGCTTGCTCACAGGAAATCTTCGGATTCAGTGGGTTTTTCCAAGTATAAATTTGTAGGGTCTTCACCTTAATATTTAAATTAGCCATGTACATTTTCATAATAAATAAATATAATTAATAATAATAATAAATAATACTATAGGTTTTTAACTGTAACATTTAAGTTAAGGGGGTTAATTTGTATTATATATAATATATAAATCACTCAGTTAAACATGTTTTCTATATTATATTGTAGGATCTTAAATGTAACACTTAAATCACTCAGGTAAACTTAGGTAATAAATAAAACCATAGGGTCTTACCTTTAAACCTTAAGTAACCTTAAAAAGCAAATTCCTACCTTAATCTTACTTCCCTACTTGCAAAGACTTTTAGAGCGATTACCATAAGCTAACACAATTTTGAATCAGTTGACATTTAGGTGTTATTGCACAGGGGTGTACTCATTTATGTTACAGATTGTATCTAAATGTAAACTCCAGTACAGTTTAGTTTAGTATACGGACCAATATATGTACAATCTTTACCAAGGCTATTTTCTATTTATGTACTGGTGCTTTACTTTATTTTTAATTTGTTGGATTTTTCTATATCTATCTCAACACAAGCTTTTAAAATCTTTACCTAGAAAGAAACTAGTAACCATAGTTGTCGAATATGTGTAGTGCAGTAAAAGTCTAAAGTTCCATAAATTTAAATATTCAAATACAAGTAGCTCAGAACTGTATTTAAATGCAGTACTTCAGTAAATGTAGTCAATACACCAGTATAGACAGAGACACAAAACATTGTTTGTAGTCACTTAATTTTGTGTGTGTTTGTGACTATTTTGTATCTCTGTCGACCTTAAAATGTGTGTGTCTTTGTTGTTATCTCTGTGGTATCATTGTAGTCACTCTGCATCCCTCTGTGATTCCCTTGTGTCTCTTTGTGGCCACTTTGTGTGTCGTTGTACTCTTTGTTGGCGTTTTGTGTTCTGTTCTGTTCTGTTCTTTGCAGTCATTTAAACGTGTTATGAAAATTCATGACGCCAATCTTACTGGAAATCACTTTGGATTGACGACTGTTGTTTTAAATGTGCCGTATAAATAACGGTAACTTACAGTTTTAGCAACCGTTAGCTAGCGTCAGTAATCACCCACAGATTAGCTATTTAACTAACGTATTTAGCATCAGTTGTTGTTGTAAAGTTGTGTCTCAATACTTTATGCCTCGACTTGGCTTCTCCAAAAAGCCAGTAATATATAAATCTAACCTACAGACCAAACTAACTGTTTTGAGTCGACGTACCGTTAGCTGTTATGCTATCATGTGGTTGCTATGCTAACGTTACCAAACAACTACCAATATGGGTCGCTCAAGCTGTAACCGAAGTTCTGACTTTCACCACACAGCGTTTTCACAGCATTGTTGTGGAAGAAGAGAATTTCAACTTACCATTTTATGTAAAATAAAAAATAATAAAAGCTACATGACCCAATACTGCAGTCAGCTAGCAAACGTTAGCTATCCCGGGCTATACTTCGTTTCTATAGTAACAGTAGTGACATGCCGTGGTGAGTTCATGGGCAACTTGTAGTTGAACGAGCATTATAGATTGTGTGTGTTCTCAACCAATAATATGCGCTAGTTGTTAACTAAGGTTTGTTGCCGCGGTAGAAAGTTTAAAATTAACATGAAATAAACGACATCAAATACACGATAGATGCACCATGTTAGTTTGATTTCTATATATGAATATTAGAAACTAGCACCAGATTAGTTATATGTCCGAAAAGCTAGTTGTGTTGTTAGCCTTTTTAAAATGGTGTTTCTACGCCTAAGCGAAGTACATCACAATAAATTACTATTCCGGGAGTTGTTATGTTAAATTGTGTCATGTTATGGTCGAATACTGCACAACTGGATCTGACTTATTGTGTAATACGTCATCTAGTGGTGGTACTGTGAAGGTCAGAATCAGCCGAACGCTCACAAATTCGAGCAGCTCTAAATGCAACCTTCGACCCCTCTGTTACCCGGAACAACAACAAACTGAGAGCCGTATTTCAGAATCATTACTGTCATTTTTGTCTGTATTTCAACGTCTTTTTGTTTTATTTCAAAGCAGTTTGCGTTAATAGTATTATCTAATTGACTACATGTGTTTAGTCTGAACTGCAGTCTCAAATTTAACTTCAGTGCTTATTAAATAAACGGATTCTTCATGAGTTCCGCTGCTTCTCTGACACACTTCATAAAAGGTAATGGACCCTTGATCTTGGATGGTGGACTGTCAACTGAATTAGAAGCGCAAGGAGCCAAACTGCAGGTGAAACAACAAATAATATTGAAAAATATAATCAGCTACGTCACCTTGGGTCTTTTTTCTACCAGTCAGCATTGCTATGTCCGTTAAATTCCCATTTCATAGCTCCTAGGCTACACTGCAGAGCTTCATTTTTGCTACTAGTTAGTTCTTATACCGGACAATAAGATCTAATACAAAGCATAGTTTGTTAATCCCAGATATAACTACACGTTAACCAAGTGTTTATAACCAAATGTAACTTTGTGAATGTTCAATGTTTCCCTACTATAAATTAGTAATATCTTATTTTATTGTATTTTTTCTATGTGATCTTTATTTAGAAAATAGCAACAGCGACTAAATATGTGTAGTAAAATAAAAGCAGTAAATTCCATGAAGTGAGATAATCAAGTCAGAGACAAGTGGCTCAGAATTTAATTAGGTATAGTACTTTAGTAAATGTACTGAGCTGATTACTATTTCCTGTGAAACTAAAGATCCTGGAGATTGTCTTACATCCTAGATATTTGTGTCTCTTTTGTAATCTTTATGGTATCTTTGCAGTGACTTTGCATCCCTCTGTAGCTCCTTTGTGTTTCTCTTTAGGTGTGTTGCATATCTCTCTGATCATTTTGTGTTTCTTTGCAGACATTTTGTGACCCTTTGTGGCCATTTTGTGTCTTTTTGTTGTAACTTTGTGCCACTTCATGTCCATTTGTTCTCTTTTGGGGGGACTTTAGGGCCACTGTATGTCTCTTTGTAGTCACTTTGTGCTTTTGTGTAGTTATTTTGAATCAATTTGTGTCTCTTTATGGTAATTTGGTGTTCTTTTTTGGCCATTTTGTGTCTCTTTGTAGTCACATTGGTCTTTTGTGTCGTCATTTTGTGTCTCTTTATAGCAATTTTGCGTCCCTTCGTGGACATTTGTGTTGCTTAGTAGTCATTTTGTCCCTCTGTAGTTGTACTTTGACTTTCTGTAGGTGTTTTGTGACTCTATTTTAGTATATAATTGACTTTTAACAGTAATTTTGAACAGAGGTTCTGGGTTTAAGTGTATGTTTTTGCAGTTGATGCTGTTGCTGTATGAATTTCAGGAAAGTAGTTGAATTACCTTAATAAATCCACTAGATGGAGCCACTGATTTTGTGCTCACAGACTGTGTTGCCTTCTATTCCTCTGTTTGGGGGTTGAGATTTGTCTCCACTCATGGCTCTGACCACCATTTGGTATATGATCTGTAGGCACACGAGTTAAATAATGACATAAATATTAATTCAGAGGTTGTTTACACATATAATAAACATTTATTGTAGTGTTTTCTCCAAACAATGCACAACTGAAATCACATATGATCTGTGCAACACTACATGATGCTATGTATCAGCTGAAAACTGTGTTCAGTGTTGCTTTCTCGGCCAAATGCATGCAGATTTTAAAAGCCAGACTTAAATGTCAGTGTGTGTGTCACAGGGAGATCCTCTGTGGAGTGCCAGGCTGTTGCAGACTGATCCTCAGGCCATTAAAGATGCTCACTACAGGTAGGTCCATGCAAAATGTCACACATGCAAAGATTATTCTGCTAAAAAAAGCAACAAGTAATAAAGTCATTATATTTATGTGAATTTTTTCAAGCAATTTCTGGTTCCAAAATTGTCTTACGTTACAGTAAAGAGAATACATTTGTGGCTTTGGATGGTTCGCCAGAAAAACAAGACATTTAGTAAAATCCCCTCATGCTCTGGAATATTGAGAATTAGATGAATTGATTGACCTACGAAGTCTCAATGCACAAACATGGTAAACAACACTAGTGTGATCAAACTTCATAACTTATGCGACTGTATATCAACAGATTCCTCCTCAGTGGTGCTGATGTCATCACTACAGCTACATACCAGGCGAGTATCTCAGGGTTCATCAAACATCTGGGCATGAGCTCTGAAGGCGCCAGAGAGCTGCTGATGTCTGGAGTTCATCTGGCCAAAGGGACAGTGAACACATTTGACTCTGGTATGAAACTATACGCTCAGGTGACAGTGTGTCACTGTGAACTGTGGCGTCACTGTGTTTTTGTTTATTTCCCTCTGAAGGGCAGAGACGTGTCTTGGTGGCTGGTTCTGTTGGACCGTACGGGGCCTTTCTGCACGATGGTTCAGAGTACACTGGAGCTTATGCACAGGAGATGAGTGTTGAAGTGAGTGACTCTCAACTGCATTGTTGTTAAGCAGTAATGCATGCTATGTAGTCTTCTGTAGTCTTTTTGTGTCTCTTTGAGGCCATTTGGTGTCTCTGTACATATGTTGTGTCCCCATTTGGCCATTTATCGCTTTTTAGTCGATTTGTGTTTCTGTGTAGTGAGTTTTGGTCTCTGTGGATCCATTTTGTTACCCTTTCTCATCTTTCTTTAGGTCCATTTTGTCTCGGTACTTTTTTTTGCATCACTTTGTGTCTCTTTTTAGTTACTTTGTGTTTCTGTGTAGTCATTTTGCGTCCCCACATGGCCATTTTATGACTCTGTACTCATTTTATGTTCCTTAGCAGCCATTTTGTGTCTCTTTGTAGCCATTTTGTTACCTTCTATAGTCTTTCTCATCCCTTGGTGGCCACTTTGTGTCTCTTTGTAGTCAATTTGCATCCCTCTTTGGCCATTTATCTCTTGGAAGTTGCTTTGTGTTTCTGTCTATTCATTTTGTGTCCCATTGTCTCTTTATAGCCCTTTTGCATCCATTTTTTGGCCACTGTGTGTGTCTTAGTAGCACACACTATGAGAAGGTTACACAAAATGAAAGCATGGCTGTTGACTTGTGTTCTGATTCATTACTTCTAATGAGAAGTAATGTGTTGGCTACTGTGTCTGCAGGGAATATCTGCATGTTCATAGATTAATTTACTGTAGAACTAGATGACAACCAGCGGTCTCAGGTGTGTTTTATCATTTCCAAGGAGCTCAAAGTTTGGCATCGGCCACACATTGACTGCTTAGCAGCAGCAGGAGCTGATCTCATTGCTTTTGAGACAATCCCAAGCATCAAAGAGGCGGAGGCGATGGTGGAGCTGCTCAGAGAGTTTCCAAACTGTAAAGCCTGGCTGTCCTTCTCCTGTAAGGTAACCACTGCTGGCAAACGGTAGAACCAGAGTCAGTCGGTTGTTAATTATTCTGCAGTCACATAATGACTCACTGTCCTTCAGGATGGGAAGTGTATATCAGACGGCAGCTTATTCACCGACGCTGTGCAGGTCAGCAACAGATCCACACAGCTGCTGGCTGTGGGAGTGAACTGCTGTGATCCAGATGTGGTGGAGCCGCTGCTGGAGTCTGCCAGGACGCTGCTGAGACCAGACATGAGCTGGGTGGTTTATCCCAACAGTGGAGAGGAGTGGGACTCTGAGCGGGGGTGAGTCTGTAGCCACAGCCACCAACTGTTTTTATCAAGAGACACTGGAAAGTCAAGTCACCGATATTTATACAGCACATTTAAAACATCAGACGTTGAGCATAAGTGCTTTACCATAGAGAATGATGGTACAATTTTTAATCATGAGGGTCAAGACCACATATTATTTATTATACAAATTTACCTGACTAATCTAAATATTAAGGCTATGATCCTACAGTGTTATAGATATAATAATTTTCCTTGTATGTCTGTCAACTTCACAACTACTCAAATGACTGTACAGAAGGAGGCTACAGAATGTAAATACAAAAATAAACACATGGAAAAAACTTGAAAGTTAAATATCAAAGCACAGCTGATGTAGCCACAGCTAGCATTAGCAAAAGCTACAACTACAGTCTGATGTTACCTGAGGTGTTACCTGTTTTCATAAACCAATATCTTACAAACATAGTTAATTATTCCAAATAAAGATTTGAGACAGTAGCTCAATTTAATTATGAAAGGGAAAAAAAACTAGCTAACCCCCTGCTCATGCTAGCTAGCTTAGCAGTGTAGCAATAACTGCCATCCTGAGTGAGGTTTGTGTGATTTGGTTACACTGCCTAAATCTAATATTTATGTATGAATAAACCCTCTTCTTTTTCTCACAACAGTTATTTGACCTATATAAGTTACAAGTTCCTGTGCTGATTCAGATTTAAAAACTCTAAAAACTACTTCCAAGTTAACACTTTAGTAGTTATGACACAACGGTACAGTATATATAATAATATAACACTCTGATAGGAGCTGTCCATGATTAGTGCTTTTACCTTTTCTTCTGTACATGTGTTTTGCTAATAAATGTTTTTGGAGAATCATTTTTAAAGTGTTGTGCTGCTACAGCGTCTTGTTCCTCTTGTTTTCTTTATTCGTACTAAGCTGGCTGACATCAGGGAAAACATCAGTGTGGACACCTGACCTCAGTCACAAATGGGTGAAGCAGGGAGCTGCTCTGATCGGTGAGTTCAGCCGATTTTTCTCCCAGACATTTCTCTCCTGTTTTACAGTATTTTCTCTGATGCGAGTCTCTTTGTCCACTAGGAGGATGTTGCCGTGTTGGGCCGGCTGACATAGCAGAAATGAGACGTTGGTTAAAAGGAGGCTGCTCATCTCCAGCAGACAAGTCGTAAAACCAGACTCCCTACGAGACCCGGATGAAGGATGGAACTGGTCACGGTTGACTTTAAACCGTTGCTGTGCAGACAAATATAATAAGACAGAAAATTGCTTAGTTTATCATTTAGTTTTTTCACTATGAGAGTGTGAGAATGTGACATTAGGTGAACCAGACGAGATGACAGGGGATGGAATAAATAAGCTTTTTACTGCACAGTATGTCAAATTTAGTGTCTTTAACTGACTGTTTTTGAGATTAAATCAAACCCTAACCCCTCGATCCACTATCAGCACATCGACATTTGAGGCTATGTTTGAACAAGAGTATCTCAGGAACTATTAAAGGTAAATTCTCAGTGTTGTTTCTCATTGTGTCACTGATCCAGAACCTGAAATATTGGACAAGTAGATCAAACATCCTCCGATTATGGGTGAGAGGAAATATGAAAAAAGTAGTACAGTATGTCAGAATGGTCCATAGTGGGATCAGAAAATTAAAAAATCCTAAAGTTCCACAAAGATAACATCCGTTTCATTTATTGTAAAGTATTCAATCTGTTTATTTTGTATTATTGTGATGTGCACCTACATATATACTACATATAATATAATCACTAGTTGACTTTATTATCAACTTTTTTGTTAATATATGCTCAAAGATGGGACTTGTCAAGACAGTTTCTTAATCATATTTGATCAACTTGTTTCTACAGTATCTAAAATATTGCAGATTTTGAATTAAAGGCATCATGAGAAATAGCAGTGAAACATTTAGCCCTTTAATTTTAACAGCTTCTGAGATGTTGTTCAAACTTAGCCTCAGATTTTTCAAATGTGTGAAAAAACGTGCTGAAAGAGGGTTGACAGGGAGTTAAACTCGGAAAGTGTTTGATGCATCGTGCTAAAATTTCATTATAAACATCCAAATTTTATGATGGAAAAAAGTTTGAAACAAATCAGAGACAGTCGAGCAGAAGGATCCTGATGACTTGAGGTCGAATAACCCAACATGTAATCGTTGTAAAGAAATGTAACTGTTCCAGAAGTTTATAAAAATCTTATTTTATTGTAAAATAAATAAATAAATAAACCACTACATCAAACCCACTTGAGTACACAACCACATCTGCGCTGGGTCAGAGACAAATGGCACCACAAAGGGGCAAACAGAGGAACAGCGTATGTCTGTACATAAACATGAAAACAAACCATGCAGTCTTCACTTCCTGTGGTTCACATTTTGAATTATTTCACTTCTGTACAGCTCCGGTCTTTCTCAAAAAAACAAAAACAAAACAGGATCATCTACTGTCCTACTGGAGGTTTCACAAAGCACAACTAAACGTCAGCTGCTTTCACGACACTTTGACTGGACGGCATTTCCACTGAACTGACCACAGTACGCCCACCGACTGTACCTGTACAATGAAGCGTGTCTGAACTGAATTTACAGTGAGTGTGTGTGTTGTGTGTTTTCTAAGCAGCTCTACCTGAATATAATGTGACTACAGGATCACTGCAGCGACTTTAGGATGGTGTGACAGAACTAATAAAAGTCAGAGGAATGTGTGTGATCAGTGGTGGAAGGGAATGAAAATGTAGGAGCAGCTAATCTCCCTCTGTAGGTTCACACACAGGGGTGGACAAAATAATAGAAATGCTTTAATTTCGTTTTAAAACTGTAACAAGTGGTGATCCAGCTCAGTGTTTGAGGCCGTGGTTTGATGCCCTGTTCAGAAAATGCCCTGTTAAGACAAATTAGCAGCTTTGTCTGGATGTTTTGTGCTTGCTACATGTTATCAGATCTACTTTGCCTTTTTCTGATTCATTAGCCGACTGTGACAATCTTCTGCCTTCATCTGTGGACCTACGTTAAAGGGAAAGACCCACTAACAAACAAAGCAACTGTCAGGTAAAAGGATTTTGTTTACTTTAATAATTTCTCTTGTTCATACTAGTTATGGAACCAAATCTACAGTTCTGCTCCTGCGCAAAAAAACCTTCCACAGTTTAACCAAAGCTAACATGAGACTGCAGTGTTTTCAGTCTGAATATCCAACCTTGTGATCCCCTCACAACCTTCCCTTGCTTCTCTAAGTGAAGACACAAATAAAAAGAGGGGATTTTGAACTAAAACAATACAATAAATCAAGCTGTTGATTAATTCAACTATTAAATGAATTACCAGCTATTTTTGATAACTGATTAATCAGTTTGAGGATTTTCTTAAGAGAAATAAAGTCAAAATTCTCTGATTCCAGCTTCTTTAAAGTGAATATTTTCTGGATTGTTTCCTCCTTTATGGTGCTAAACTGGATATTTTTGGGTTGTGAACAAAACAAGATATTTGAGGATGTCATCTTTTACTCTGGGAAACACTGTCTTTTAAAAAAAATACTCAACAATGAAAATCATTTTGGTTGCAGGCCGACAAAAAGGTTTTAACTTTGGAAGACGCTGTCTTGGTTTAACTTAGTCCAACTGCTCAAACCTCATGTTATAAACATGTTTTCTTTACACAGAATGAGGTCTGTGGATTTTGTCCCAAATCACTTACACTGAAACATTTTTTTAAACAGATCTCTGAGTGAGAAAAGGACAAACGACTACCACAAATAAGAGAGCCTTGGGAGGAACTCAGCTCCTCCAAAAATTTGGAGAAAACATCTAATTGTGATTTTTCTGACAAACAATGCCAACTGATTAGTAATATATGTATTTAAATCAAGCTTCATTTAAAATTCACTGATCAAAATGTTTCAGGGAGATTGTTTCCTGGTCAAGTGTGGTGGTATTTTCCATAAGTACAGCAACTTTCAGTTCCTTTTAGAACTTGCAGCAGTAAATGTTTTTGACTGGACAACTTCATCAGCATTTTTTTAAAAACCTGCAGCTGCAAGCTACCTTACCGTTTTGTTCACTTTAATTTTTATAGTAATAAAATGACACCTTTTGACATCTCAGTCGACTGATTCACCACTTTGACTTTGACTGTGGTGAAAACACGGGTAACTCAGGAGTGTAGGGACCCTTTAACTCCTTGAAATGTTCAACACAACTCTCAGTGGAAACAAGGCTAAAACCTGTTGCAATGTTGACTTGGAAAATAGTGACCATCTGCTTTAAAGCTGCACACACTGCTACATGGTTTAGTAACTGAATGTGGCTCATTGGTGTAGCTGCCTTAGTGATGATTTGAAGCACTTTTCAGTGCACCGTTTGCTTCTAAATGACAGTAAAGTGATAAAAGACTAGGTATCATACTAAAATACTAAAGGTATCATGAAGTCAAGAAGGAACAGCTGACAGACGCTCAGCAATACTGACAAACACCAAATAGAATAATCGCTTTAAAGCTGCAAAACTAAAACAGCCTCAAAGATTAGCTGAATCAACCGGTGACAGTCCTAAAAATATTCAAGGAGAAGTCTGGTGATGTTTAATTATTTTCTTACTGTCAACAAATCCTGTGAAACAACCAAAAACAACAATGAACTAGTCGGAATAACAAGCTGTTTGTGAGCATCCACAGCCTGAAATATTTAATTCCAGTGTGCTACAGAGCTGCACTGTCATCCAGAAACTGAAACACATCAGTGAACCACACTGTCACACTGACTGTTCATTCATTATCATGAACAAAGGCACTATGCACCATCCCGCTGCTCTATAGCCTAAATGTGGATAAATCTGAGGCTGAAAACAGTTCGAACAAATGCTCCGTCAGAATAACCTTTGCAATTAAAACTACAGTTGCCAACAGATTTAAGAAATGATTTAGCCTTTTACAAACATGAAATCATGACCTGCTTTCAAAGGTTAAGGAATCTTTCCTCTAGCCGATTGTTGTTTTTGGTGTTTCCATGGCTTTTGCTGACTTATCCTCTAAAACGCTTCTGTTCTGTCCTGTATTGTCATTTCATCCTCCCCTGTGTGTCCCCGTGAACCTTTCAGTCTGTGATGTCTTCTTCGAGGTCGCTGTCGGGTGAGCTCCTCTGTCTGTACTCTGTGGTGTTGGACATGCGTTTCCAGCTGCTGTCTTTCTGACTCCCCATGCTGTGCGATCGTCCCAGGTGGGCCAGCCGCTTGGACGACGTTCTCTCCTCGGCGTCCTCGGCGACACTGCCGTGAGCTCGCTCAGCGCCCGAATGATGGAAGTCGTGCCGCAGGTTCTCCAGATTTAATGCCCAGGGGCCGAGTTTCTGCCAGTTCACCCTCTGGAAGGCCATGATGCAGTGAAGGTTGCCGCCCACCTGCGAGCCAGAGAGCGACTTTTAGTGATGCACTGACACGACTACAGTCACATGAAGAGAAAGAAGTAAAACAACAGGCAGGAGAGTTTGAACCTTTTTGGTTTTGCGGCGCTGGATGCCCCTCTCTGTGTGGCGAATGTCCAGGTATTCTGGATTTTGCGTGTTGAGGTCAGTCACAATGTCCAGCCATCTGCAGAGAGACGCTGCTGTCAAACCTCTGGTACCCAAACACGGACATTAATCGATGTGTGTTTTTCCCTTCTATTTAAAGATGCCGGTTTTTTTTCTTCTATTTTTACTGTTGTTAGCAACTGTCAGATCAGGAAAATGATGAGTTTTCCCTTTTTTTTGGTTAAATGGGACATTTTTCTAAGAGCTTACCAATATCACAACTTTATTTTAAACAACATCTAGAAATTAATAGTCCTTGATGTTCAATAATATTAAAATATTGATCTAAAACATTCATTTTATTGACATGAACTGATACATCAGAATAAAAAGCAATTAAGCTTTTCTAAATTAAGTTTGACAACAAGTCAGTTCTACACAATATTTTGCTCCCCTCATGTGTCCACTACAACCTCAACAATAAACATAAAGTAGAACTAACATCTTTTTTTGAGATGGGTGTTCATAATAAAGTGTCTGGTGTACGTATGGAAGCTCATCCTTAAACTGAGGCCTTTTGTTTGAGTAAGTGACAGTGTTTTTGCAACACTGATACAATGATTACAGTTTTGTATTACCAATTTAACTAAAGATCAAATACCTAATTGGAAAATTGTTGAAACTGGTCCAAATGAGAGACCCAGGGAATCAGTGTGGAGAAGCTGTGAATGTGTTGAATCTAATAATATTTTCCTGCCAAGAATGTTGCAGTGATGCAGTTCAGACTCTGAGGTGTTGATAGATGCTGGGTTTGTCTACATTCAGTCAGGAATAGGTGCTACTAGACAGTTTCCAACACATGACGTAATCTGACAAGCGTGGGCTGAAGAGGACTCAGCAGCTCAACAACAGACCAGACAGTAAAACGTAGTAAAACCTGAACACAGACTTACTTCTTACAGTGAATAGCCGGATGTTTTCTGCTGGGTTCACCGATTAAGATCCAGTACTCCATTTCATTAGTGGGTAGAGGACCCCTTCACACAAAAACACAGCAACACTCATCATAACCAACAAGCAGTCGATCAATCGAGTCACCAATAAACAGACAAATCAACTAATCTGATCATCTATTTGAGGTCAGACAAGACATTCAAATATATGTCTTTTGAGATTCTGAAAAACCTCCACAACACGTCTTCTTTCAGAGTAGTGGAAAGAAAGCATTTAAAGTGCACATTTAGTTGTTTATTTTACTACAGTTTGTCTATATGCGTCTGTAGCTTTCAATTATGAAATATATCTTAAAAGGCTGTTTCTCAAATTCAGTTTTTCCTCATGAAATCTCCACTTCAGTCTGAACCGAACTTTCCAGTTTTACTCTAAACTATGTTCTGAAGGTTCTTACAGAAGGCTTTGCTTATGTATAATTTAAAGGCTGGTTTAAAGAACATTTTATCACCTAAAAACATGGCGAAAAAGGATGTTTTATGACTCATGGTGTGATAAAAAAGAGTCATCCAAAATCTTTGACTCTAACATGTCATCAAAATGACAAGAATTTTATCCAGTGTTCAGATTAATGTTCTGGAAATGAATGTAAATAATGCCAATCAAAGCATTTCAGATGTAAAATACCTTATTTGCATATTTAAACAAAATAGAAAGAAATGATTCCCTTGTCGTAAGTAATCAACTGGCTAACTCTAACTCTGTATACTGTCAGGACTTCTGGTCTCCAATTTGTTTATGTGTTGATTATTTATTCCCAATTTTCAGATGTGGGATCGGTTGTTGGGAATGACACAGCATTTTACAGCACTCTTATAGGATTCAAATAGCACTGCCCATCTCTACCCTCCCTGTTCGTCTCGTCTCGCCCTGTCCTTCATTTGTTTCCCCCTCAATTCACTGAGGTGCTGCACTGCCCCCTCTGGCTCATGATAGAAAAATTCAATAAAGAATGATAGCTTAGCCTCCAGGGGTGGACGGTGATGGTCACGCACATGCACTAAATATTAATATATTTTGCTGCAAGACTAAAATATGCATTGATCTCATTAAAGTTGACCCCCTTCTGTGGTGTTAAACGTTGAGTATAAATGCAGACACAAAAAAAAAGTAATCAACTGGGTAATTTCAGTGATATCTATTTGTTAAAAATGTCCCTCTTTACATCTGTACTGTCCCCTTTTAAGTGAAATATAGGGAAAAAACGGTAGAAATTCTCTCATCCCAGCTTCTCATATGTGATGATTTTTTGCTCTTCTCAGTTTTATATCAATGTGAACTGAATGGTTTTGGTGTTTGAACAGTTATATGGATAAAATATGTAACAAGCTGGAAGCATTTTGTCAGTTATATCTGACATTTTGTTGACTAAACAACATTCTAGGAAGATAATCAGCAAAATACAATGATCAGCTCTAACTGCTGTCTACCTGTACGCCTTTGCTGCTTTGAGCGGCGTAGCCTCGAAGCCGACTGGGCAGAAGTAGTGGTTCTGACAGTGATAAATGTAGGCCATCGTCTCATCCTTCAGCCCCTGTGTCAGTTTCATCAGCGCTCCTTCAGCTGAGGAGAACGAGGAGGTTATCACTTCTGTTGTGTCTATTTATAAGCGACATGCGGCTGATGGTGACAGCTGAGAGACTCACCTGTTTCTCCTGCCGTTTTGTGTTTTCCGTGCGGTTTGTACAGAATATAGGAGCAGCCTCGCACTCGGAAGTTGTCGTTGATTTGTCTGAACCACCTGTAAGAGAAATGCACTGATTACACGCTGCGTAAAATTCCTTTTCTGATATTTTAAAGAGCAGAAGGAGCAGTTTGTGTACCGCATCAGTGTAGCGTTGCCAGTGAAGGGACCAAACTTGATTTCCTCAAAAGGCGGCTGAAACCCCAGAATGTGCAGAGCCTCCTCCTGAGAGATGGGTGGAAGACTGGCGACACAAACACACACATGCTCAGTAAGAAATAACTGCATTTTACCATGAAAGCTGACTGAGGACAACAAGCTGCTCACCTCCCTGCTCCCAAAGTGCTGTATAAGAAGTTCCAGCAGGACACCAAAGAGGAGATTCCACATGAAGTCTTGTACTGTGGCCGACTGATGCAATACCTGGAGGAGAAATAAACAAAATCCACAGAATAATTATTACATCAGAGGAAAGAGAGGCAAATTGGTTGGACATGTTTCGGCTTCACTAGATTTTTATCGTCACTTATTTCTGCCCTGTTTTTAGAAGACTTAAAGGATATTTCTGGTTTGTTCCAACCTGTTAAATTCTCAGTTCCTTCATTTATTTGATAATACTGGCAGATTTTTCAGATTTGCCTTTATATGAAGGAAAAAAAGTTTCTCACTGTATAATACTGGCAGCACAGATATGTTTTTGTAACTGTATAAAACAATTTGTTTATAATTTTTATATGCAACAAGCATATAAAGCTCTGATAACGCTCTCTCTCTCCTTTGACATGATATTAATACATAACTGCAGTGTTAACATCTGTGCAATGATTGCACTGCATACATCCCAACATATTCTAGATATGCACAGAACTTGGACATTTTGCTGCACATTCATCTGCACACACCAGTTTGTTTACATGTTGACTCTCAGGAAGTAAAACAGCTAAATGCATTACATTCACACTTTTATTACCTCTGTGAGGACGGTCACGTCTTCTCAGTTTGATGGTCAACTATTTATTGGAACCAGAGCTTACAGATGATGAGCTAAATCCAACAAAAGATGAGACTCAGAGGAGGGAGGCAACAAATTTCGACAGCTGCCTGTTATTTTTCGAGAAAAATAAAAGTCAGCTCGATGATTGACAGCTCAGTGAGTCAGCCATTATGTAAACTTCTTCTAATAGATTCATATCAAAACAAAGCCCATTCGGTTTCCAACATGAGACATTAATTTTACTAACTATTCGTTTTATTTCCTACACATTATTAATAACTGATCACTATATTCTCTAGTTACAGGCAACAGGGCGGCTGGAGGTGGCACATTTCTGTTGACTTTCACTCAGAATAAAAACAAAAGTTTAAAATGTTTCATGTATAAAGCCTTTTCTTTGGAAAGCTGCAGGGAGCTCACACTTTTTACCCTAAAAGAAGATGTTTTGCGTCTTTGCTTCCCTAAATCTCTAGCACAAAGATTATTAGCATGACCGATAGAGCTGCAATTACAACATAAATGTGGAAACTGACATGCTGAAACAAACCTGAATTATCTTTTAAAATGATGTTTTTAAAGGCTCAAATCTGTAAATATGTTTACCCTACATTTAACTTGAGTGCACTGATAGTCTCTTAGAACATATCTGACAGTCCACTAGAAGGAGTGAACATCTAAAAACCAGCGTCAGAGGGAAATCTATTGCATTTCATATCTTATTATATCTGTTCGTACTATTTCTGCTCTGATGAAGGCCTGGTGATCACAGTCTGATGTGAAGCTCATTTCACTGTCTTTCTCTTTATAATGACTGAGGTGCTAAATATAACATTACCATCTTCTGAGGTCCAGCACTTTTCTCTGTTTGATCTCCTCCAGCGAGGCATGAGGAGAGACGTCTTGCAGATTCCTGCTGGGTCTCTCTGACGACTTCATCTTCTTGCTGCTGCATTTCTTCCCGTTGCCTGAAATACAACATTCGTGAGTTACAGGATTTAAGCTGCTCAAAGGATCAAAATTACTCAAATGGACAACCAACAGCCAATTAACTTGTGACAAGTGTATGCATGAATATGAGAGCTGTCAAGAGTGATATTATTCTTACTAGTTCTTATTTTTCTGGTGAACACAGCATTAAAGTCTGTTGTATCGATCTCCCAGGCTAAAATAGGCTTGGTGTTTCCAGAGGTCACTTCTTCCATGTCACAGTCTCCGTCTGATCCCACATGAGCTCCTCCAGTCTGACCGGTGCTGAAGTCCACTGATGGTTTGGATTTCAGCACCGGCGGCCCATCGTCCTGTTTGCGCTGGACCACGTCTCTGGCTGGTGGGTGGTAGACGGACGCTGCCTGGTTGAGGAGGGCATAATCAGAGCAGACGGTGTAGAACTTCTCTCTGGAGTGAGTGACCGGGCAGGTCCAGGGTAGGTGGAGCTCAGCGCTCGAAGCCCGTCTCACCCTGACGGCGTCCCGGGCCAGAGAGCTGATCA
The DNA here is from genome assembly GCA_024666655.1 of Dascyllus trimaculatus. Lineage (NCBI taxonomy): Eukaryota > Metazoa > Chordata > Actinopteri > Pomacentridae > Dascyllus > Dascyllus trimaculatus. The sequence goes on from CM045446.1 coordinate 20,999,207, forward strand.
GACTGTGCTCCTCCTCCCTGTCTGCGGGCCTCTGGAGCCCCGACGGCTCTGCTGGCCCAGACAGGTTTGCTCCTTGACCTTCTGATGTGTTCGGCATCGGACAGCCACTGATATGATGGACGACAGAACAGGCTGAGGCTGAGTGCGATAAAGAAGAGGTGGCTGTCTCTTCTGGGGATGAAAGGACAGACATTTTTAGCATCTCTGCAGAGATGTGAAGGGAAGATGGAGGTGCAGAGAAACAGACCTCACACTGTGAACAGGGAACAGCTGGAATTATCTTTTACAGCAGTTTGCAAAGTCAGAACTCTGAGCACAGGAGCAGATTTTTGGGAAGGATGCAGGGAATAAAAACATTTACCTCCTCCTATAAAAACATGAAAAAGCAAAGGCCTTTATTATGACAACAGACCGAAATACTGCTGTAGGGCTGCACAATATTTCATATATACTGTGAAGTGTGCATGCAAAATAGTCACATCACAGTAAGCGCAATATGAAGTAAGGTAAACACATCCTACTAGAACTTTATCCCTGCTTGATACAAAAAAAAACCTCACAGTTCTCATTTTCCATGACTAATTTATAAGAGAAGTCTACTGACATTTACTGTGGTTTAAAAAAGGAAGATCTGGTAGCAAAAAGAAAGGGAACGCCAGTTGTAAGGTAATATTTCAGCTACAGAAATGATGGTGTTGACCAAAAACAGGTCCAGTGTCAGAGTCTTACAATTGGTGCCACTACAGGAGGCAGCATAACCTATTTGTTTCACCATTTAAACCCCAAAGACCCCACAAATTAAAAAAAAGAGGTCAGACAAGAGGACAAAAGAGTAAATGATGCCTACATACGTGTTGACTCAGCGAGGATAATATTAAATGAGAAAAGCTGATCAATAGGAGAACAAATGTTTAAAAGTCATACAGGATGCCTGAGGGCCTTACTACATTATACACCATTATACACCTACAATACATATAAATACAGCATATAAAACTTTATTAAATTCTATCCATTGCTTTTTAACATAGTGGAACAAGTATTTGTTGTTTCAAGACACACTGTGTCAACAACAGAACGGACACCATGAAACAACCAAGTAAGTGCCATTTAAAAAATAATTAACAAGACTGACCAGAAATCACAAGTCAGTAACAAGTCACACAATTACAACACATGAGGTTGTCGATGCTGCTTGTAGAAAGGTGACTCTTCCTGCACTATTTGGTGAAGTTGGTGGACGTTATGGGGACAGGATCACGTTGTCAGACACATCAATCAGCACCGCTCTCATCTTTCTCTTGTCATCTGTGGTATTTTGTCATTTGAATAAAGCTGCATTTTCAGGTTGTCTTTTGTTATGGCTGAACAATTATTTGATTTCAAAACAAAAATCACAATTTGAAACAGTGCAAGGAGCAAATCAGAAAGGCTGCACTTTAGAATGTGCAAGGTGTAGTTATTAAATCATTCAATTCCATTTCATTCGAGCAGATTTGAAATTTTCAGGTTTTTTAGGCCCATTATTAGATGTACATGATGATGATGTTGCTGTTTAACCGACATTGGTTAAGAAGAAACCTTTATTTGTCACATTTTCACAGTGTTGTGAAATGTTGTTTTTGCATATCCCAGTTGGGGTCAGAGCGCAGGGTCGGCCATGGTACGGCACACCTGGAGCAGGAAGGGTTAAGGGCCTTGCTCCAGGGCCCAACAATGGCCGCATTGGGGTTTGATCCTCTGACCTTCTGATCAGTAGCCCAGAGACTTGACCGTTGCGCCCCAGTTAATTGCCACTCCTCAAACATTTTGCAGCACATCTGACCCAGGTTTAAACTGTGTGTCAGTGGCTTTACAAATTCACGCTGTCCTGCTTGTTAGATGCTTTAGATAGCGTCTCCTGTGGTGATGCTACCATCACATGTTTTAAATCTAATACTCAGTGAATATAAAACTGAATCTGTACTTTAAATACTAAATTAACCAGTCAATTCGCCGTATCTTTCAAGAAAATTGCAATTAGATATGTTCCCCAAATCCTTCATCCCTGCCTTCGATATTCCCTGGTCAGATGAGTGCCAGCATACTGGTTACCTTAGCTGATCATTGTCCTTTAAAGCCAGTTTTAACTCAACAGTCAATGATTTGTCAGAGAAATTAGATTTTTAACTTCTTTTCTCAGTCAGACTAAGAGGACAAATTCCATGCTGCATTCACTCAGTGCGCCTGCATTTTGCCTTCTTCTTTCTATAAAGACATTTTCACGATGAATCCATGCAGAAAAATGAACAAACTGGTGCATAAAAAATCAGCAAAATGCAGGAAATTAGGAGACTGATCCTAAAATACCCTGCAGGACGCCCACACCTCCTGCTCAATGTGTCCCCCCAATATTCAAACTAAATCTACGCCCATGACCCTGAGCGTCATTGTTTTAACTTCCAGCGGCAATAAACAGCATCATACGACATCACCTTTAACCTACAATAAGTCACCTATCACACAGACATCCTGGCGGCTGTTAGCTGAGCGGATATTAAACATTAAACTGAGCATTTCACCTGAGAAGAAGCTGCAGTCGAGGTGACCACCGCTACATCCAAGCTGTGTGTTGTTAGCAGGTGTAAACACGCCCAGCCGCTGTTTTTTTCATCGTAGCTTCAGCGGAGTCTCAGCCGGCCTGGAAACCGGTAAAAACGTCCAATTAATTGCACATAACTGAAACTGGACGCACATTAGCTTCAGACATCTTAAAAACGAACGTTAATACTCCAGAAGCGTCGTCCTGCTGACCCGTATCCTCTTCCTGTGCTGCCGGAATGTACCATTTGTGAAGCATCTGGGGGTGAGTTGAACGTAAATATAAAAAAAAATAAAGTAAAATAAAAACATAAAAACACATAATTCACGACTGAGTCCAATTAAAAGCACGATTTCGCTTGTTTGAACCTGTTAAAACACTGTGTGAAAATTACAATAAATCTACACATTATTTGTTAAGCGTCTCCCACCCGTGCTGGTAAACCTTGGACGATCCTACAGTTAGGACCAATCAGGTCTAAACTGTAAAGTTTGCCTGACACACGGAAGGTGAGTCTGCTCACTGGTGATCTTTCAAAAGCTAAACCGTTACACTTCTAACAACTTTAAAATAAATTAAAATGTCAAAAAAGACTGTTTAGCTTGCACATCTACCCACAAGGTTAGTACATAACTTTTTTATTCGGACTTGTGACTTTGCGTTAAACGCTAATATCAGAGAAAGTCATGTAATATCACTTAAATGTGAAATGATTGAAAATCGTGTCACCTTCTGGTAACTGTGTTAATTCTAAGATAAACAGTAAAGTATTTATTATGTAAAATTAAAAACTACCTCATTAAAAACACAGGCATCACAGTAGAAACTCTCTGCAACCGAAGTCATTTCACATTTGATTCCTGAGTTAAAATCTTTCATGTCTCAGTGTTTGCTATGTCCACCTTTAATTTTGATGCACACAGGATATTTTGTGTTGCACAGATTTATGCAGAGATGTATTGTCTTTCTTCACAGACTATTTTAATTCAGCTGCTCTTTTCTGGAGGGGTTGTGTTGCTCGGTCTTTCTCGTTAAAGCACCCCAAAGGTGTTCTACTGGATTCAAGTGAGTCAACATACCTCACCAGGTCAGAGTTTCTTCTTTAGAAATTGTTGTGTGATTTTGGAAGATTTACTCTGGTTTTATTGCCAAGCTCCTGCAGCAACACCAACACCTTATGCAGTCTTTCAGCCCCATATTATCACACTCCCACCTCTGTGCTTCACTGCCAGGACTATGCATTCACTATGGTTCCTGTCCATGTTCACACCCAACACGCTGAACCCCATCTGAGCTGAATACATTAATTTTGGCCTCATCTGACCAAAGAACGTGTTCTCAACATTAATTAGGCTTCCCTTCATGTTCTTTAGCTAAGTGTAACCTTGCTTTTTGTGTTCAGAACAGCAAGCAACTGTGCTCTTCTTGAAAACTGTCCATAAAGGTTGATTATTATGCATCATCCTTCACAGTCTGAACTGTCACAAAAAGTCTGCAAAGTCTGAAGCCCCCGCCTGTCTGCTTTTCAGAGATAGATTGTTGAAGTAGTGCACTGTCTGAGTCGTTATTTTAGGAGGACAGCCAACACACTTCTGATTAGTGGTACTGTGGCTCAGTCTGTACCTCTTGATTATTGCTGGAGCTGTGTTTCGGCTCATTTCTATTTGCTCAGCGAGATTCCTGTATCTTTATCCGTTGCTGTAAAGTCTCACAATCAGATTGTGAAATTCCTCTGGCAATTCTTTCAGTGTGGAGCCATGATGTAGAAATGCTAGGAGACACAACCCATACGTCCAAAAGTGAGAAAATTCTGGTGTTGACAGTTGACGTTTTATAACCATGTTAATGAAGTTAGGCTGATTGGAAATCACAGATGTTCTCAGTTTTATTTCAGTTACAGTTTTTCTAAAATTTGTATGTCAGTGATCACAGGTTTATACGCATTTGTTGCAGTGAATTTCTACTTTGCGGCCTGTATTTTAAATATAGTCTGTCTAAAGTATAATTTGTAAGATGAAACTGTAAGGTGATACAATTTTGGAAATATTTGATCAATTTTAGTTGATATCTCCCAGGTGTTTCCTCACCTCTGTTGTCTGCCTTAATTAATCTGAGGAAATTAATCTGTAATATTGGTGTGAATACATGTTAACAAAGAAAAGCAGCTGATCTTTAAGAAGGCAACTAATTTTGAGACGTGTCCCCCTCCATCCCCAGTGTTCAAACAAAACCTCGCACCATGTCAAAGGTAGCCCCGGCCACAAAGATCAGGGTGAGTAAAATCAAACTGCTGTTTAATCTTTGACTGAAAGGCAGACAGCAGTGATGCTCTGGAGGAGTTTCTGTCAGCAGACACGGATACACATGACAGACATTCCTGAGCATATAAAAGAAATGCAGCAAACTGGTGGAAGTTTGGTGGTGAGACGAGGATCAGGATCCCACATGTGGAGGTAACTGACAGGTAGAACAGACACCTGCTGCTGGAAACTCTGCAGAAAATACCTGCATCCTTATTATTCTAAGTCTGCCTGCTGATACCTTCCACTCTTTGGCAACTCAGCATACAGAAAGGAAGGCTTCATGTTAGTCAAACTATAAGAAGTTCATTGTAACCGTGTAGACCTAATGGATTATTTTGACTGATTTTATAAATCTGAATTTTTCAGAAAGTGATGCCAAAGAAGCTGCTGATCATCGACACGGACTGCGGCATCGACGATGCTCAGGCCATCATGATGGCGCTGGCAGCGGCTGATGTTGAGATTCTGGGAATCACCTGCGTGTTTGGAAACGCAGCCTTGGAGAACGTTTGTCAGAACGTTTTGAAGGTTCTCTCTGTCTGTGAGCGTCTGGGGGTGAGTTCACTCAGGCTCAATGAGCAGATAAACAGTTTTTAACCTAATGTTTCTACAAAGGTGGATATTGTAGGATCGACTTTTGCAAACACAGAAGAAAAAGAACAAAAAGAAGAAAAATGAAGACCAAGATGGCCGCCTCGGTTCTTCGCTCTCTGGTACTTTGCGTGGTTTTTGTTTTCGTCTGGTTTTCTACAGTATCTCTCTGGTCACTTTCACCAGGGAGGAACTTTTATGTTTATATTTATGTTGCTCTTATTTTATTGTTCTTTTACCTTGTTTTTAGTACTTAGTTTTTTACATGTACATCGAAAGCAAAGATTCACTGGAGTCAAAGTCCTTGTTTGCGTGTACAAACTTGGACAATGAAGTTGATTCTGATTCTGAAAAATCATACACACAATAAATAAAAATGAGACTTGTAATAATATTAAAGTGTTAATGAGACATACTAACATGAATCAGCAGGAGGTTGTGTTCTGTGTTCTGATGTATTCTTTTAAACTTCTTGTTCACTTGTATGACGGCCAGACATTCCATGGTTTTATTCCTCTGTTTTTATCAACACGTTGCCTTGAACTAGTTCCTGAGACAAGAAGTAAACGTCGGTCTCTGGATGCATCTATTGTTCAGTCATGGATGTTTCTACTAAAACTGAAGTCATGAGGGATTTTAAACATTTATGGTGAAGCAAAACAGGAAATTCACCGTCCTGTCTCTCACCAGTGTTGTCTAATGATGCCAGCTCTCCTTTAGTGCATTTACAACTGAATGATGTCCAAAAACATAGTAATAACAACATTGCAATTATTCTGACAGATATTGCAACTGCGATTCGAGGCCCAGTCTTCGTCTGGATTGTAATTTCCACATTTCTTTCTACCTGAAAAAAAAAAATCTAAAAATCATGATGTGATTTAGCTGCAGTCTGTAAACCAACATGTTATCTTACATCAAGAGAATGTGATGTGCAGCACCTCAGTGCTTCATTTCCATTGGTGTGTTATGACACATTTTACCTTTATCAAGCTCCTGTGGTCAGATATTGCACCTGATCATAAGGTGATCATTTTGATACATTTTTCAGTCATGGAGTTGACTGGGGATTTGCTCATGGTGTGTCTTCTAGCCTAGAAAAAACACCATGGACATGCTAACAAGTTTAAAAGCAATTATTTTCACAGGAGACGGTCCTGTATATAACTTTACTGTTCTACAAGCAGAGTCTATGACATAACAAGCCTACACTTGGTTGCATGTCTATCAATAAAACCCTTCTAAACTGATGGGCTTCCTGCAGATTCCAGTGTTTCGAGGTTCTGCTGGTCCTCTGGTTGGAGCCTTTAATGCAGCCACAAACCACTTTGGAACTGATGGACTCGGAGATGTTCTGAAGGACAAAGATCCACATTGGGAGGAGAAGATCCAGAGAGAACATGCAGTCAATGCGATGATCAGACTGGTGTCTGAAAACGAGAACCAGGTGAGACGCCTCCTTGTGGTCTGTCTGTGGTGTACAGCTGCTCTCTGCTGTTGTGCTACAAAAAAAATACTAAAACATCCTCTGCACAGGTGTCCTTGGTGGCCCTCGGCCCGCTCACTAATCTGGCTCTGGCTGTCAGACTGGATCCTGGTTTTCCCCAGAAACTCAGAGATTTGTACATAATGGGAGGAAACATGGAAGGTAACACCACCACATGATCACAGGTGTTTGCGTTTGGGATGTTTGGGCTTGAATGAGTTGGTTTTGTGTTTACAGGGAAAGGAAATTTGACACTATGTGCAGAGTTTAACTTTGTAATGGATCCAGAGTCCGCCTACATTGTCCTTGAGGAATTCCTCTGCACTACGTACATCGCATCGTGGGAATATGCCTGCAGGAATTCACTGCCATGGGTGAGATGTGCATGTAAACAGCTACACAACCCTGCAGGCTGAGTGTCACACGTCAAACTGATTGTCACTGATCTCCCTCCTGCAGGAGTTCTTTGAGGAGCTGATCAGTCAGGATGCTCCAGCTGGTCGCTTCATGAAGACCATAACCGCCAAGTGCTGGGCCTACTCAAAGGAGGCGATGACGACCAAGAGAGACGTGTACTTTGGGCCTGGTTTTGTCTCCTATGACGCCTATGCGATGTCTGCCTGCCTGGACAGCAGCGTGGTGACGGAGAGCATCAAGTGTCCGGTCCGAGTGGAGCTGCAGGGCTCCATCGCTCGCGGCATGATGGCAGTGGATCGAACCAACCAGCTGAAGAAGAACCACAGCGTGTTTGTCTTCACCAAATGTGATCATGCCAAGTTAAGGCAGCTGCTACTGAAGTCTCTCAGACAGCCCTGTAAAAATTGAGTTTGGCCACACATTGCTGTTAAAGACCTCCTTTAGTGAAAATCAAGTTTCTTACGTTGTGAACACGTTTATGTGGTGCTTTTTAAATGCTAAAAGACACATCATGGGCAAAAAACCCAGTAAACACCACAGCTGAACATTTCTAACCTGAACCTGCAGTGTACTGACGTGTTCTGTCATTGTTACGGTATTTGAGCAAAATCATCGGTGAGCTGGTGTGCTCGAGCTGCAGCGACGAACAGAAGCAACAGGGCAGAGTTACATCTAAGCCATTTTAAGGCATGAAGGCAGTATTTTTATTGAAAATATATATATATATATACAAATTTGATACATAAAGTGTTAAGGAGTTTAATCAGTGGCTGAAAATGGTCTTTAATTGTATGCATCTTGGTGAGGAGCAAAACTGACTTCTGTGTATTGTTTTAAAACATTTTGAATAAAATTACTGAATGCTACATGATGTTCTGCTGAAATCCTTCACAAGAACCACTAATAACTGATTGTTTTGGTCACTGTCGGGCTGTAGAAACAAACTGCAAGCACAATTCTGACTGAAGGGATTTGTCGCAGTTGCATTCTTGACCAGAGCTGAATGATTAATTCATTTTAAATCAAAATTGCAATTGGAAACAATACAGTTAGGAAATCGCAAAGGCTGCAGTTTCGGATATATGTTCAGCAGCAGGATAAAAACTATCATGTCAGTGGTTTTATATCTTTATAAATCTTTATATACTGGTCAGCTAATGGTGATATTTTCCACATATTTTTCAGTCCTGTTCTTGAGTATGTCAGGTATCATTCAACATCTGTGACATTCCAACACACAGCACTCTTAACTCACACTAGATGTGCTATTTTCTTGGTATTTAAAGCCTAAGAGTATCACAGTTCACCTTGGTCTACTGCACCACACTGCTCAAGCTGTTGGAAGATGTTGTTTTGCTCCTACGAGGCTGAAAATAATCAACTCATAGGAAGAAGTTCATGAATACTGGGCCTGGTTCATGTCCAAATACTACAAGGTCATGGTTCACATTAAGTCGTATGTATCTTAAAACTACATCTCATACAAATTATTGACTTTTTTTTAAAACACATTTGGGCAAGCAAACATTCAACCCTCTTCAAAACAGTGGCTAAAGCTTATACAGTTGTGTGCGAAAGTCAGGGCACCCCTTTAAAAACAGCATATTTTATACATTAAAAAATTAATATCCATATTTATAGTCTCTCTGGGATATGGGAAAAAAGACAATATTATCAGGAAACATTAATGCATAGTTACATTTTATTTTATAACTTGAACAAAATTACAAAACAAAAAACATCATTTTGGCCTGTGCAAAAGTCGGGGCACCCTACAGCGTCAGTACCTTCAGTACTTAGTAAGACCCCCTCTGGCAGATATCACAGCTTCTAAACGCTTTTTATAGCCAACGACAAGTCTCTGGATTCTATCATTTGGGATTTTCCCCCATTCTTCCTTGCAAAAGGCTTCCAGTTCTGCAATATTCTTGGGTCGTCTTGCATGCACAGCTCTTTTAAGATCTACCCACAGATTTTCAATTATGTTTAAGTCTGGAGACTGTGAAGGCCATTCCAAAACCTTCAGCTTGCGTTTCTTGAGGTAGTCCATGGTGGATTTTGAAGTATGTTTTGGATCATTATCCTGTTGTAGAAGCCATCCTCTTTTCAGCTTAAGCTTTTTTACAGATGCTGTGATATTTGCCTCCAGAATTTGCTGGTATTTAATGAAATCCATTCTTCCCTCCACCCGAGCAATGCTTCCTGTCCCACTGGCTGCAACACAACCCCAAAGCATGATGGATCCACCCCCATATTTAACAGTTGGCAAGGTGTTCTTTTCATGAAATGCTGCTCCTTTTTTTCTCCAAACATACCTTTGCTTATTGTGGCCAAAGAGTTCTATTTTAACTTCATCAGTCCACAGCACTTGTTTCCAAAAGTCATCAGGCTTCTGTACATGTTCTGTTGCATATTTTTGACGTTGTATTTTATGATGAGGACGGAGGTAAGGTTTTCTTCTGCAGACTCTTCCATGAAGGTCTTGTTTGTGCAAGTATCGCCGCACAGTGGACGGGTGCACTACCACTCCTGAGTCTGCTAAATCTTCCTGCAGGTCTTTTGACGTCAAATGTGGGTTTTGATTTACCTTTCTGACCAGCCTACGAGCTGTTCTGTCCGAGAGTTTCCTTGGTCTTCCAGATCTCATCTTGACCTCCACAGTTCCCCTCACCTGCCATCTCTTAATTATACCTCGCACTGTGGAAACTGCAAGCTGAAAACGTTTTGCTATCTTCTTGTAGCCCTCCCCGGCATTGTGGGCATCAATAACTTTCATTTTTTCTGTCTTACTTAGCTTCTTAGAGGAACCCATGATTGCTGTTGTTTGCACAGGTTTGTGGAGTCGCCATATTTAAGAAACCCTGAAATACACACCAGCTGGCGCTCCCTAATGACAATTGTTGACACATGCTTCAGGACTAATGAGCTGGTAAAGGTCTGAATTTGTTAAAAGAATCTGACACATTGAAACTCTCAGGGTGCCCCGACTTTTGCACAGGCCAAAATGATGTTTTTTATTTTTGTAATTTTGTTCAAGTTATAAAATAAAATGTAACTATGCATTAATGTTTCCTGATAATATTGTCTTTTTTTCCCATATCCCAGAAAGACTATAAATATGGATATTAATTTTTTAATGTATAAAATATGCTGTTTTTAAAGGGGTGCCCTGACTTTCGCACACAACTGTATATGACACATAAAAAATGACATTTTGCAGATTTTATCATCTCTACATTTGTCACACCTTCAAATCCATCAAATCAGAGTCAGAGGGTCCAGATTTTAACGATCAGAGCCTCTTTTGGGAGCGACAGGTGAAACTTGTCTTATTTAATATGAGTGACGAGCCCTGGAGTAACTAGAACAGTTCCAGTGGGTCGCCTTGGTGTGCATTTAAATCAGTCATTAGTTTGTCTGAATCATCTGTAAAAACAGTACAAACTGCCGAGCTGTGTCCATTTCTTTAAGTGAAATGAAGCCGATTATTTAAAAAGATTAGTATATTAATATGCATAAAAAAGATCAGTTATGCATATTAATATTCATTCATGGTGTGATAAATGAAAAACAAACATTTAAATGACAGTTATTGCTTTGCTTATCTTTTAGAAACGAATGAACAGTTTTTTTATTGTGACATGAAGTTTTTTTGTAGCACACTGAAGTCAAATTATAACAAAGAGACAAAGAGGTGTGTTGTGTTTCAGTGTTGTCCAGCAGAGAGCAGCATAGACCTGCTAATGCTGAAACGAAAGCGTGTCATTAGTTGTCATGTAGAAGTGCAGGAAGCTTTTTCATTTCAGAAACAGACAACGGTCAGAGCTCATTGATGCTGCACTGATCTGAGAAGCTCTGAGGTTAAATGTCTGCTGAGTGCCGGCAGCATGTTGAGAACTCAGTTAAGGAAGCTACCGGTGAAAGGATCTGTGTGTAACAACAACTGAGTCTCTGCAGAGGGAGAGTGTGCATCAGTCAGACCTCAGTAATCAGACTCTAACTGCAGTAAAACTGTACTTTGACGGACATTCCAGTCTTATATCAGTACTAAACAAAGCAAAAGAAATGGAAGGCGATCAATAGGAAGCATCATCCACATAGCCCTGGTAATGACTGTGTTTGAAGATAATGTGTGTATACCACCTTTAATACCCATACTACCATTTAAAAAGAATCAATATGTTCCTATATATAGTATGTCAAATGTAGAAGGATGTCCTCCTACATCCAGTCATATTTTGCAGTTTGTAAGCTAGCATGGAAGCGGATCCACCAGGCAAAAGATGAATCAGGACTGTTTCTAGATCAGCAATCAAATTTAAACAAATGTGTTGAATGGACTGTGTGAGATCATGGAAGGACAAAGGTTTCAGAGGGCAGAGAATGAAGCTCCTAAACACAGTGAGGAAACTGGACCAGTTGTGTCCAAAGCACAAAGTGAGAACACAACAAAGGGATCAACACTTGAAGCTTGGTTCACTGAAAGATAGAAAAGCAGCTTCATCGCAGATACAAAATTTACTAAAGAAAGAACACAAGGCTTCAATCAGTGAAAGTTCTGTAAAAAGCAGGATGTCTAGTCATGTCTCTGAGGCAAGGAGTTTCTCTAAACCACTTCTCAGGAGGGAAACAAGTCCCATCCACAGACGTCCCACAGAACCCAGTGGTCCACTAACGTCTCAGTGTCAGACACCACAGGACTCCCCCAGAGATCCTGTCTCTGGGACCTGCAGGGTCAGAACTGTTCAGCCAGCTCAGACAAAACATTGTGGCCGATTGTCCATTTTGTTTCATTAAATAGAATAAAAGTCCAAAACATGAGACATTCTGCTGAAATCCTTTATTTAAATTTGCTGACAATAGAGGCGATGTACAATACAAACCTCAAACTTAAATACTCTTTGATCACATGACCAATTTATTTAAGGTTTTGATATCTGCAGGCAGAGCCCACTTTAAAAATGGGGAACGTGATCGTTCTTGAAGCTTTTAGGGCCGTTTGTGTTGTGCCAAAAAAAAATATCTCCCATCAGATTATGAAATTTCTCTGCTGCCAAATAAAAGCCGAGTGCAACGATTCCAACATGAACGGATGCAAATTTGACTCTTAATAAAACCAATGGGAACCAAAATGATTGTGAAAACGAGACGCGTGGCTTAAAATGAGACGTCGGTTCCAACATTAATACTGAACTTTAGAGGTTCTGAGCCAAACTTTGAGAAGGAATGCAGCGATACCAGCCTCTCTACAGCAGCAAACTGTCTGCACTGGCATTAGCATGACATGCTATGACATGCTATCAACATGTGTATTTCAGGGGCACCTGTTAAAACAAATCCAAATAAAAGTTAGCATTTCTGCCCCCGTGGATAAAAAGCTGCAGAGAACTAAATGCAGGATGCCGATGCGTTCTGTTGGGATTCTCTGATTGTAAAAGACTTTGAATTTAGCGTACAGAGTACTTCTGTTAAGTGCTGTTTAGTTTGCATTGTCGGAGGAGCTGGGCCACGGCTCAGAGCTGCGCCGGCTCAGGGTGGGGCGCCACATGTTCCACGGGTTGTAGGTCCGGCTCATCTCGGTGGTTGCCGGCGGTGACGGGGCGGGACTGCTGACCAGATCAGTCAGAGCTGGCGAGTTGGTCGCTGGAGCAAAAGGTAAGGCCGTGTCTGTTGACCAAATGGAGCTGCCGAAGGGTGTGGTGGTAGACCACGGATTGCGGGCGTTTCCCAGGAGTGACTAAAGGAAAAAAAGACAAGAAAAAAGCAGGGTGTGATGAACGGCAGGAGTATCTGTGAGCTACATCGACACCAAACCAGGGATCATCTTACTGCAGTCGGGGCAGTCGGAGAGCTGGAGCTGCTGGGCCAGGAGTGCAGGGAGTCACTGCTTGAGATGTCCCAGATGGACGAGGGAACGGTGGTGAACTCAGGCCAGCTCTGCTGAGGCTCAGACGACTTTGGGAGGTTCATTCCACTGAAAACTAAAACCGACACACACATACTTCAGTTGGAAGGCAGCGACCAATAAAACTGTCAAACCAGTTGCTCCACATTCTTGCGTTTGCTCGTACGATGCCAGTGAGCGACCGAGTTACCTCCAGTCAGGTTGAAGGAATTGTTGGGCCCAAAAGCAGAGAATGAGTTGCCAGAATGGTAGTTTGGACTGCTGGCTGTGTCAATCGGACTCCATAAACCAGAGCTGGAAGATGAAACAACATGAATATTCAGTTAGAAATGGTGTCTTCACATGTCTATTTGTAAATGTGCTCAGCGTCCCTCTGTACCTGTCAGAGCTGTCACTTTCCACTGATGGCATGTGTGCCAGACTCTTGCCTTGGCTGTCGGTTTTACCGGGACCGGAGCCGCCTGACGACAAAATGAAACATTAATGTCTTCTTACTGAGAACAATGTTCACACTAAGACGCAGTGCTAATTCATCGTAATGTATTTACCTGGACTTTTGTCATAACCAGCAGCTACAGCAGCAAAGGTTGGGTTCCCATTTTTGCCTGGGAGTGGAGTGGCTGTAGACAGTTTATTACCTGGGGCCTTCTTCTGGTTTCCCTCACTGTAAAAATATAGAATGTAGAGTATATTTACCTTTATCTATACAGTGGTTATAATATGTTTTAAGTGGGAAAATGAAGATAAAACAGGTCAATACGGTCTCAGGTTCAACACAAGAAAGGAAAGACCTGAATTCTAAACTACCTCTCAGTTAGTGGACGTACAAGTGACATAGGTTGCCTTTTTTACTGTTTTTTAAAGAAACAGAGATTGAGCATCATCCACATAGCGTTGGTACCGACTGTGTTTGAAGATAATTTGTGTATACTACCTTTAATGCTGATACTACCATCTAAAAAGATTTAGTATGTTCCAGTATATAGTATGTCAAATGCAGGCTGCCAACAGAAGGATGTCCTGCTACATCCAGTCACATTTTGCAGTTTGTAAGCTAGCATGAACATCTGGCTCTTCTGACCCACAATCCTCTGCACTTGGGATGATACATCAGTTTCTTATGAGAGTATAAACAAGCCTGAGCTGCTGAGAACACATAGACAGATGAAGGCTTTTTGTGCAGCCTGCGACAAATACATGAGTAAAACAGTCAGTGTTTAGAAAACTGGTAAAAAAGCGACTATCTCTACTTATCGCTGCATGACAATCAAGGCTCAGCTGCCCCAAACTTCTTTTAGCGATACAATGACACAGCAAAACGTCACGTAATCGTGTTTTTCTTTCACCATTTCCACTTAATTTCTCTCTACGCGATCTCCTGTCCTGTTCTGTCTGAACAACGTATTCCCACCGTTAGCTTGTTCCTACTGCCATTAAATCCTTTTTTCCAACAAGCGCTTGAGCAACACTTCCGAAGGCGACAATGCAGCTGTATGGCTAAGCCTAAGGTGAAAATTTATGATGGATTAGTGTGTCCCAACTGTATGCGTACTGCAGCACATACTTTGTCAGGACAGCTGTAGCATATATTTAAAGTTGGAATGCAGATAAAGTGACCCAGTTGAAACTTGCACAAAGAGAACAAAAGGAGCCCCAGGATGAAGCCTTGAGGAATACCAAGTCACCAGGCGTCACTAAAGATTACTATAAAATGTTTGGGTCGAGTTAAACAGCTTAAGACGGTATCCTTGATGCCAAACCGTCTCTCAAAGCAATCCAGCTAAACTGTATGATCAACAATTGTAAATGCAGACAAGAAAAAATGGACAAAAAACTATCACCAGCATCAGCTGTTAGCAAAAAAATCATTAGCTGCTGTTAAGTGATTGAAAACTTCACTGACATTTTTAGTTTTTAGAAGATATTTCTTATTAATTTCATGCCTGTCAGCTGCCTCACACCAGAGAAGGACGTCTAAAATGCTTAAACTGAGTTGATCATTGTGTATTAATTTGAGCACATGGATACCTGTTACTGTTGAGCACACTGCTGTAGGAGCCTCTGGACAGTAAACTGGGGGAGGTTGGTGGAGGGGAGCAGGTCCCGGCTGTGACGGATCTCTTCAGGAAAGGATCTGCGTTTATTGTCTGGAGGGAAATCTGCTGAAGACTATCTGCTTCTGTTTGAGAAACACAGGAGAAAGTCAGCTCTGGTCAGCAAGTGATTTAAGAGTGAACACACTGGGAATGACAGATCCAGGTCTTGACTTACGGATGCTGTTTTGGGGAAGAGGGACGTCCCACTCTGGAGGAGCGAACTCCTTCTCGCCTTCGGAGCTGCTGCTGTGACCCAGTTCAGGCACCGAGCCGCTGGACAATAGTTTGGCCAAAAGGGAGGGTCGCCCGTCCTCAAGCTTCCCGTCTACTGCAAAACCAAACATGTCACAAACACATCTGGGGCTGAAATGAGCGAGAACGCGACAGCATTCAAGTGAGGAAACTCACATCTCTGTTTCTGCAGGGGTCTCGTCTTTGGGATGTTGGTGAGAGGGAGCAGAGCTTTTGGTGTGAAGCTCTTGCGCTGTTTGTTCTCCAGTGGTGTTACATATGGCAGCTCCAGAGAACTGAGAACAAAAAAAAGATTCATCCAAAAGAGAACAGAAGAACAACAGCCAAAATCACAGCTGTCACTTTTAGTTTAAAAAGCAAACCTGGATTTTTCTGCTTGGTTATCTTTCTTTGTTGTCGGTTGTTTCTTGGTTTTGGGCTTGAGAAGGGAATTTGAAGATTCTTCTTTAACCTTTCCGGGGGTTACTGTCCTCCCTTTCTTTTTCAATGGTTCCTGAAAAAGGTGATGCACATTATTAGATACAGAGAGGTAATGCACAGCAGACGAGCTGGACTGCAGTATTGTGATTTCTGTGTACCTCTTTAATGTTTGTCTCCACATCTGGATTGGAGGTCTCTGTGGTGGTGGAGGAGCTGTCATCGTTGTCGGCCAGGTTATCTTTGAGCTCATCTCCCTGAGTCTTTACTGTTGATTTTTTCTCTTTTTCTTCCTTCTTCCTCTGAGCTTTTGTTTTACCCCTCAGCTTCCCTTTGGATTCCAACACTGCGAACAACAACAACACACTGTTAAAGCTGTAACTGGTCACAGAGCCCTTCGACTCTCCTCTGATGGACACAGATGTGGGTACCTTTGTTTTGTATGGACTGAGAGATCTGCTCCTGCACAGTTTCAGCACCAAGTGACTCTGGACGGTCGAGGTCGTTGTCCATGGCTCCTATCAGGTTGTCGATTTCTGCTTCCTCAGAGCAGAGGTCTCTGTGAGGCAGCGGTGGCCCGGTTAAACTTTGACTCTGGAGATCTGGCTGTCTGGTGCTCCGAGCTTTCCGTTGGGTTAGCTGGCAGGCAGCTGGAGGGCCTTCCTGGCCTGAGGTTGAACTTCCTTTGGTCAGCTGGGAGGAAGTAGCTTGCATAGATGGGCGGCTGAAGCCGAGCCTGGACCTCTTATCTTGGCTGTCTGAGTCTGATAAGGTTCGGCTGTTGCCCTGTCGGCCTCCGACTCGCGCTGCTCCATTGCTGGATGTGTACAATCCTCTGGAGCTCTGGGCCGAATCGCTGTAGTCGTTCAGCCTGAGTGATGACAGAGAAGTCAGGT
This sequence comes from Dascyllus trimaculatus, assembly GCA_024666655.1. Taxonomy (NCBI): domain Eukaryota; kingdom Metazoa; phylum Chordata; class Actinopteri; family Pomacentridae; genus Dascyllus; species Dascyllus trimaculatus. The sequence continues at coordinate 21,016,151 of CM045446.1, forward strand.
GAGTTATTCTGCATCGGCCCTTTGAGGTTACATTTTCTGCCACTTAAAACAGCGTTCCCTGGATTTAATCACTGCTGTACTACGTGGGACTGCTGTGAGAATGAGTGTTAAGTTGTTTTGTTAGTAATTTCCCAATAAATTGAGAAAGCTGTAAGCTCTGGAAAGTGTCAATCTCTTAATTTTTAAACTAAAAATAAGTTCATTGTCACATTGTTACAATTTGTCTATTATACCAACTGTGTACTGGCACATGATCGGCTGATAAAGCCTTTAAAATGAAGATAACGTCCGTCAGGCTACAAGTTTACGGTTTCAAAATGTTAAAGAAATGTTTTACATGCAAGTTGAAGCAGTTACTTATTTTGCCCAGTAAACGTGTACATTTTAAATTAATTGTATTTTATGTCTGTATCTGTCAGTGGGTGATCCCAATCAGGGCAGGCAGAATGAGATATATTTCCACTGCAGGAGTCACCTGATGCTCTCTGCAGTTGGGTGGAAAAACATTACATGTAAGATAAGAATCAATCAATCAATCAATTGACAATGGGCCACAATAACTTGGAAACTATCTGCATATCACATATTGGCAAAAATCCAATATTATGCATCTCTAGCTAAAATGCTGTACTCAGATAATAATCATAAAGTGTTTTGATAATCGATTGATCTTTTTAGTATTTTAATTTTTTTATAAATATTTCATAATCGATGTCCTTGGTTTCCAGGATTTTCTTCTTTTCCTTGTCTGAATTTACAGTAAAGTGAACATCTTTGGGTTTTGGAACAGCTGGTCAGACATTAGAGGTTCTCATGTTGGGCTCTGGTAATTAACATTTTTCATAGTTTTCTGTCTTGTGCACCAAAAGATGCACCAGCTATTATCGTTAAAATAGTTCTACGCAGACCTGAGGACAATGAAAGGAAAGAAGCTTTTCATACCGCTGTGAAATTATTACAGTATAGATATATGTAGCCTAGATTGGAATGCAAATTAAAAATATGTGATTTAAAGTTTACTGCTCTTAAGCTGTGGTTTGCGTTGTCTCTCTCCAACAGTCTGTCTCACATTAAATTATGCAAATTGTCTAAATAGTTGGTGACGAGTGCTAACGGTGGTTACAGCACCAGACACGCTACAAACTGTGGTTAGCTACAAAGCAAGAGTTGTTGGAAATCCAGAATACTTGGTTTCTTTAATTAGGCAGAACTCGCTCTGTATTGTGTGTAAATATAAAATATTCACTCAAAAAGACACTAAGAAATCAGTCTCCCAGCAAATCAATACTACATATAACTTCATTAACTAACCACAGAAACAAATGTAAATAGTAGTTGTAACATATGCTGCAGCTTGGGTATCTTCATAAACCTGTCAGGACTTAACAGACTCGTTTGCACTTGACATTTTCAGAGCTGATAGATTCTCTTCAACCCTTGTGGTGACTCTGAACAACCACTGGCCGCTTTAAGCTGATGTGGCAGAGAGAGGAAGGCTGTAAAAAGACTTCATAGTACTTCCTGTTTGAAGTTTCAACTGTCCAAAATGTCTTTCAAAAAAATGTCAGTTAAAGGAAACGGTTTTGGGTCGAGGCAAGATGCTGAGCAGAGCGGCAAAGTGAAAACCTCACTGACTGAAAAGTAGCGCAGGAAGTTTTATCTGACAGAATGAATCACCGTTACTGTGCAGAACTAACCGACAAACATAATCTACATAAAAGAGTCATGAAAAGGTGACACACCTCGGATATCAACCTCATCCAAGCTGATATCCGAGGTATGCAAAGCAACATCTGGATGGCAACTTTGGGAACAAGTGCTGAATATTTGACTTTTAGATCAATACACAACAATGAGATCAAAGCAGAATGACACTTTGACACTTTACTGTATGTATTTGTGTGCGCGCGTGTGTGTGTGTGTGTGTGTGTGTGCATATGAGTATATTAATAGGAATACAGTCTCTGCTTTTGTTTGTCTTGTTTGCTCTTCAGTTCAAATGCCAAAGACTGTTCCATGAAGAACATCTGTACATACTAACACGCCTGAAAGGCAAATCACATGACCATTCATGTACACTGGGCATATGGTTGCTTTTGAAACCACAGAGCAGGGGGCTGGTTGCTTAGTTGTAGAAAATACAGAGGAAGAACAGTAATGGGGAAGTAGCTGCACAACAGCTGCTGCCATAAACAACGAGGTAAACAACAGTTGTAGTCTAATTGGTTATCTATGTTAAATGAACCACTGATAATCAAGGTTTATGTCTTAGTTTTCTTCTAGAAAGCAGTTACATGATAGGAGCATGATGACTCTGGGAACGAATGACTGTCAAAACACAATCAGAAAGTGAGCACAGGAGTCGGAGTCATCTTCTCAAAAGGTTCAGTTTCTGCTCGTCTAGACTGAAATGCAGCTCCGGAGTTTTGAAACTAAAACAGGATCAGCAGCAGTTCCAAAAGTCTCAGTTTTAGTGGTCCTAAAACTCCAAAGTAGAGTGAACAGTAGGAGAAAACATAGCAGCAGTTGCGCATTTTAAAATGAAAACACAGCAGCGTGGATGAAGCTTAAAGCAGCAGAAACATCAGTTTAACCCTGCTGTTACTGCTTAAGATTAAAGGGGTTTGAATGTCTGAATACAGAAAGCAGCAACTGTTAAGCATGAGGTTTCTGTGTTTTGGGGTTGTGTGGCAGCCAGTGGCGAAACATTGCATGGATAGAAATGTCAACCACTTAGTAGAGAAAACTAAAGAGTTTGGATTCTACAACAGGACTCAAAGCAAAACCGCCACAAAGCAACTTCAGCGCACTCAGTTTGGATTAACTGCTGAAATCTATGGGGGATTTTGCATTTACCTTGTGAGATGTAAAGTGATTTGCAAGGAAGAGTGGCTGGAAATTCCAAATACTCTTTGCATGCCGTGTTACCCAAACTTTTGCATATGCCACAATTACTGTTTATTTTTGAAGCATGTTCAAGTTCTGCTCATTAATATTTGAAAAAAAGGCTCATTTTCGCCTGTGTTTGCTGCAGGAGTTGTACCTACTTCTTTTCACCTCAAGACTCAGTCATCATCATTTGCCCAGTGGTGTCCTTATCGTTCCATAGAAATATGGCCTGATAACCAAGTCCCCTGATTAGCCTTTGCCAAATATGCTTTATAACCTGGCCTTTTCCATGTTGCACTTACTTTGAATCACTGTGAATCTGCACAATGTCCCTGAGATTAAAGGGTCTCCCAGTCTCCAAGGTGGAGTTGGATTCCACAGACACTCGTCTCTTGAAAGGCTCCCATATGCTCTGAGCCTCCAGGTAGGCCGTGACGATCACCAACAGAAACATCGAACTGCAAACACACAACAACACAAACAAATGGTAACTGCTGGGCGGGCTGAAGTAAGGTCTGATTGCACTTTAGCACTGCTGTCTTAAAAGCTCACCTCATAATGACAGACACTATGATGTAGAGCTCCAGCTCCCAGCCTGGTCTGGGCAGAGTCTCTGCACATGCAGCTAACATGTGGTACGGCAACGAGGCGTTCAGGACAAACACAAACTCGGAGCCCCCACATGTCACCAGTTTCAGCTCCCGGATCACTCGAGATGAAGTGAAGTCGGGTGTAAACCTGAAAGGAAAAGAGGAAAAGGAGTTTTTAGTGACATAAAAACTCACTAATCTGAACATGTGATCAACCTGTGATTCATAAGTGTGGGGTCAGAGGACACAGAGTGAGCAGGGATAGACAGAAAGAGCTGGAAGGTATCTGTGTGATTCATGAGTCTGTGAGCTATTTATATGCATCAGGATGTGCATACTTAAAAAAAAACAGGGTGTGGTTGGTTTGAAGGTCTTTTGTCTGACAGAAACAATAATTGTTTACCAAACCGCTAATAAAATGAGGCATGCAGGCACATGGCCTTTTTGAAAACATTCACATGTTTGGTTAGAAGTTGTCCTAAATATCCTTGTTGATTTTTAAAGACAGAAATGTTCACAAATGAAAGCAGGGAACAGAAAATACTAGCGACAACACGGCTTTCCATCCAGATGTGTCAGTACCTGGGCGTTGCTACTGAATACAGTGGCTAACGGGTATGATTTACTGGGAAATATAAATAAAGCAAAACCATCAAGAGCTTTTTCCTGCCATGACAAGTCAGCATGTCTCCTGATCTGAAGCCCCGGGAAACGAAAATGGAAAGTTGTGAGCTGCTTGTGTTGGAGAAAAACTGATGTTGAGTCATTTGTCGTTGGATTCTGTTTGCCTATTTGCATGTTGACTGAACATTTACATCCAGTGTTGAGGTGCAGTCAGACCAAAGTGTAGCCAAAAGCAGGCAGGTAACGAGCAGTAACCAGCCAGGGAATGTTGGCAGCCAACAACGTTATAAATTATATGGCGTTTTATGTGTGCCATTTTATTGAAGTTAACCTCTGTCACTGCTCGCTGAGCAGTTACACAACAGGAGTATAAACAAACCACATTTCCTATATTATACGTGTCAATCTGCTCGAGCTTTGCGCTTCATGAATGAGTGATAAGCTAATGTGTCCCTTTCAGAGTGGATTGGAAGTGAAATGTGGTCTGACTGCAACATAACTTAAAAGCCACACCTCCAACTTCACAGAAAGACACCTGGATGACCTCCAAGACTAAGTGGACCACGCTTCACTGGCTTCTCACTATTAGCTGAGGCTAAATCCACTTGATATGGTAGTTGTAGCTGTTTATTTGATTAGTTGTCAACCATTAAGTAATTATTTTGAAAACTGTTTAATCAGTTTGAGCAATTTAAAGGGGGAAAAGTCAAAATTTGTTGATTCCAACTTTTTAAATTACATTATTTTCTGTGTTCTAACTGAAAATTTTCGGGTTGTGGACCAAACAAGACATTAAAAGGAGTTATCTTGGCCTATAGGAGGCACATTTTTCACCATTTTCTGTCATTTAATCGAATGAAACGTAACAAAACCAGTGTTGACTTCATTATTTTCACCTGTGGTTTACCTGCCGTTACAAGTCATAATGGGCCTTTTTCACTGCAGACCTTTTGACTTGTGCAGGTGATACAAACAACATCAGCGATGAATCTGTTATATTTAAGAGTCTCAGTAAGTGTGATGCTGCATTTTTGCACCAAGCCTTGGTTACGTGAAAATATAACACAATATTACCACTAAAGCATCCATTAATCAATCCATTATCTATGCATCGCTTAATCCTCTGCAGGGTCACTGGAGCCCATCCCAGTCGACTTGTGCGAAGGCAGGGGACACCCTGGACAGGTAACCAGTCTATCACAGGGCTACACATAGAGACAGACAACCAAGCACACTCTCATTCACACCTACGGACAATTTAGAATAATCAATTAACCTCAGCATGCTTTTGGACTGTGGGAAGAAGCCATAGTCTCCCTGTGCAGCGTGGGTTCCAGTGAGAACATGCAAACTCCACACAGAAAGATCCCAGGTATCCTAACCGGGATGTGAACCTGGGATCTTCTAGCTGTGAGGCAACGGTGCTAACAACCGAGCCACCATGCAGCCCACTAAAACCATCAGTTTAGCTAAATTTATAAAAGAAATTGCTTTACTTGTCCTTCCTGTTGTGCCAACATTACATGAACGCAGCGAACTTGTAGGACACCGCAACCTGAAACTAAAGCAGCCGAGTGGAATTCCTCTATTAATTATAGCATTTAAACCTGTGTTATTCCTATAGTGACCTGTCAGGTTTTACGATGGGAGGGAGCCAAAAACAGTGATAAAAGGGCTGCATCTAAATCAATTGTACTTTGTGCAGTGACAAAAAGGGCATTCCTTCACAGGCACGCAGGTCTGAGAAGAGCTTTAAGGTAAAATGAGAGGAACCCCCTGCAGGGCATGTAGAGCTTTTAAAACAATACACTATTAAAGTCAACTGTTTAGATTCTATTCATCAGTGTATTACAGTTCAGGTAAATTAATCGTTGGAAGTTTACAGAAGTTTAATAACTTGAAATTAGGCTCCCTGTTTTTGTTCTTTTATGACTAAAACTGCTGATTAAATGTGTCATAACCCTTGATAGGTGGAAATCACCTTCAGCCACACTGTGCTACCTCTGTTAAAAAGGGAACAACTTGGTGATTACATCAGAATTCACAACTGAAAGCACGCCTATTAATACCGCCTGAACCGACGTCCTGTGACTTCTGATGAAAACTTGACTTCAGGAAAAATGTTCTAAAACCTGAATATGACAAGTTGTTCAGTTGTTAAATTTGTAAATGGATGACAAGTGTGCAAGTGTGTGTGTCCATCCCTGTTAAACTGGGGCTTGAACTTTAAATAGTGATGAAAAGAATCAGTCCAGAGGGTCAGAAGCTGCAGAGAAACAGAGAACCAATTCATCCTCTTACTGGAGGCTTACTGAGGACGAGTATTAATAGAGCCTGTGGGGTGAAGGGGCGAAAGCACAAACAGACACACACAGACACCAGTTTGCTCACTTACAGTATGATGAGGTCTTTTGAAGCATTTGGCTTAAGTGCAAATTCTTGACAGTTGAGAATTTTGAATCCGTATCCTTCACAGGCTTGTCCGTTGATCTCTGCCGATCTGATGGTGATCGGGAGCAAACCTGTGTTCTCCACTCTGAAGGTTCTTCTCAGAGTGAAGTTTGGCTCTTTGACTTTTGTTTCTGAAATCAATGTGTGGATAGAGATTAGTAACCCTATGTAAAATGTAAAGAGACATAACAAGCAAATAAACAACATTAATAGCATAATAAATGGGTCTGCACCAGAGAAATAACATTGCACGCATGTTTTATTTGTTCTTAGGTCTGATTTTCACTGTAGTGCCTAATAATTCTTTACATTTACCATCACAGGAGATTCCAGTAGTAACAGACTGTGCTTTGGTCACTGTGTGAATATGTAGTAATGTACATTTCTGCATTCCCTGTGTGGCCTTGGCAGACTTATATTTAGAAAGACAGAGGTGATACTTGAGGCATTTAAGTAAATATGTGCCAATGTAGAATTTGTTTATATCCTATAAATGTTCTGTGTTTTAACAGTAAATGTAGTGATTGTTTTATCTCATGCTGTATTTTCTCAACCAAAGAAAATCTTGGTCGACTGAAATCTCTTCAACAAGTTGATTGACTGTTGAAAATAAAACCTGCACTTAATCTCTAGGTCAGGGGTGCCCAGTCCTGGTCCTCGAGAGCCCCTATCTTGCATGTTTTAGATGTTTCCCTCTTTCAACATACCTGACTGAATGATCAGGATCATCATCAGGCTTCTGCAGAGCTTGATGATGAGCTGATCATTGGAATCAGGCGCGTTAAAAGAGGGAAACATCTAAATCATGCCGGATTGTGGCTCTTGACGACCAGGATTGGACACCCCTCTAGATGACCTAAACTGGCCAAATTGCACTGGGTGCACCCTAACTGCTAACCTTATTAACCTAAATTATTATTTTTAAACATAAAAAGCTGGTAATTAATTAATTAAAGTTAATTCATTTGAACTTGGTTATTTCATTCTGAAATGGTAACAACAGATTTGGACCAGACCATCATGCACCTGCCCACATTCAAATGATGTCTGAAAATAGAAATATATCAGCTGGTGATCCCAGCACAAGAACTGAAGAGGAATATAGCACAGACAAGTTAGCTGCTGTTTTTATATGATCTGCCATGTCGGCTGTTGAGCTGTGATTGTCAAACTGCTGTTTGTAACTTTATACTCGTCCTTGTGGCCATTTGCTTTAACAAAATACAGCCACACTGGTATTATGCAGATGTTAGGTAGTTGAGAATGAGTGAAGTTTGAAATGTGGTTCACGTTCTAACTCAGTAAAACAAACTCACTCTCTGTGCAGTCTTTCAGCAGGGCCTCCGTCATCTTAAACCTCAGTGAACTACCTTGTCCTGGAGGTTTACCCGCAACCTTCAGGCTCTCCGTCGTACCTCGTCCGTGAAGCACAATTGTGTCGATCACGGTCAGGTTATTCCTGAACAACAAAGCACACAACTTCAGAAGAGGAACACACTTACTAAAGGGACTGCTTAGTTGGTCGCATTAAATCTGTTACCTGACTATGAGGAGGGAGGAGACGCTGTGGTTGCTGATGGGAGTGAATCTCACGCTGAAGGACTTGACCTCTCCAGGCAGCAGGAGGAGGTTGTACACAAAGGGTCTGGTTGAACCCTCGACAAACCCTGTACTGCTCTTCATTAAGGACGTCTGTCAAACAAACAGAGTGTCTGTTAGAGACAAACGGCTTCCACATGCTGCCTCAGCCGCAGACAAGAGCCCTGTGATGAACACTGCAATACCCGGCTGATTCACTGAATTCTCGATGGTGCAGGACTCACTTGATTTCTGTGAACCTGGAACTCGAAGGTGTTTGTGTCAATGTTGATGTTGGACAAATTTCCTAAAGGCAATCTGGAAAATGAACACAGAGGAGATGAGTGTCAGAGTAAGAAGAAGGGAAAACAGAACACGCATAGGTTTGTGGAGGTTTCTCACCTGTCGGCCAGTTTTCCCGAAAACACGGAGGGGTTGGGTAACAGCGCCAAGGGGAGAACTTGGACGTAGACTGGGACGTCTGCAGGGTTCTGCAGAATCACCTCCTCGTCCTGCAGGATAACAGAAAGATGTCGATCTCAAACGTAGAACTTTACCAACAACTATAAACATTCCTGTGTGTGCTGGTGTAAATGTGCCAACAGGAGACAGGCGGTTTTCCACTCACAGAGGAGCTGTTTGTGTTGGTCAGCGGGAACGTGATTCGCTGTGAAGAGTTGACCAGTGAAGGCCAAGTCAAATGTGCCGTTATTTTAGCTTGCACGTTTTTCTGAAGGTCTGTGTTGACTTCAAAGACAGCTTCAATCCTTCAGTAGGACAAGAAAGAGAACCGTGTGACGTTCTGTAAATAGCCCACCACTGACTGAACTAATACAGTTTACTAGGCGTCACTGAATCCCTAATGTGCTTACTTGTGTCCTGAACGCTCTTTGAGTTCTTGCCATCGCCTGAGGAGTTTCTGGTGAAGATCTACATCAGCGTCCCAGATATCCTCCTGTAATGCCAGCCCGTGAGGTTTGGACTCAGCTGTGGAAGACAAAAACATTTTAGTAATTTGACTGGGACTCTTAAGCCCCATTTGGATGGAATTAACATTACAGAGGGAGGTGGGGAATAAAATATTCACTGTGCTCCTCAGTAACTGAACTCCTCGTCCTGGTAGACACATGTATACAAAACCACTGGGAAATTACAGGAGACTGTAATAGGAAAGCCATAAAGAAGTCGAGGAGCAGCAAGGAGGGAGTGAGGTAATACGTCATAGCTGCACTCATTTTTGGACTCATGACTCTGTTACATCTCAACACACAAACATGAAACCCAATCTGATACCACTCAGTGTGAGGTGCACTTCCTGATGGTGTCACTAACTCCATTGCAAATACATGTTCAGAAATCTACTTGGAAATCATAGAAGAAAGACACTCTCTATCTCTCCGTAGCTACACAACTTGGTTTGTTTGTCTTGAATCCCATTTTTAAAAGACCCCCTCTGGTGAAAATCACGCTTTTTACTTATACAACATTCATACGGTGTCGTTTTATAAGCTGTACGGCAAGAAGGGATGGTTTTCATGGAAAAACTTCTTGTAACTGTGATACACAGAGATGAGTTTTTAGGGGTTTGATCAAGGGTTGCCAAGTGGTGTGAACACAACAGTCTTTTAATATACTCTTTCAGCTTTTCTGTTTCTATTGTAGGATCCAACATGACATCAACTCAAACAGTTACTGGGCCAGACTACAGTTCTGTGAGCATGTGGGAAACAGAGCAATGGAGGGTTCCTTATGTGAGACTACAAGGTGAATTTTATGTTGTTGATGGCGATGTTAAAGACGAGGACATCGAGCAGCAGGGCAGAAAAATGCCGCTTGGTGCCTTGTCTGAGTTTAACAAATCAACATTGAGACCTGAACAGCTTTTTTTCAGGGCTGCTCAGAAGTAGTTACGGTAAAGTTCGGTATTTTTCCCCCCAAAAATGGCCCTGAAAGAGGTTCTACAGGGACAGCTCTTGTGGTCAGAACATGTAGAGAGATTCAGGCCGCCCTAAAACAGTCCACAAGTTCCTGTAGCTCTCAACAGCCCACTGACTAGAGAGGGACTGCTGTCTGTATATTCATGGGTACACTGCAAACACAATCTGCTAAAAGCTAATTTGGCATGCTTAAATGGGGATCCAAAACAGACCACCTGCAGCTGACATTTCAATAGAACCTTTGGCAATTTGATGGGTTCTGCTCTCTAATGGCTTAATTGATTTTGTATAAGTCAGATAATCACAAAACATCTTCTTCTAGTTTCACACAGAGATGATAAAAAGAGCAAGAACAACATACTTTAAAATACAGACATGTTGTTCTGCGTCTGTCGAAAAAACAGTATCCCCTGTATTCATGACTGGGATGCAGGTGACCGGTGGCTGATAATAAAATCACTGAGCACCACAGGTGATGCTAAAATGACCTCGCCTCCACATAGAGAGATAAATCCAGGCAGAATGGGGCTTCATTTGTGTGAAATTTGAATGTTACACACACTCAAAAAAAACCCAAAAACACTTACATTTAAGCACAAATGGGAGACCCACATAACAGTGATCACCACACTGCAAGCCGGCATCAAAATAAATATTTGCCACCTGGAAAACATGGAGAAATTAAATTAAGTTTATGTTCTTAGGGACGAATATGACTCACTTTTTTAAAACCCAGGGGGAGGAGTTCCTACCTTTGATTTACGTCTGGGCTCCAGCTCATCTTTGTTGTTGCGGAGCCGTTTGTAATAAAATCGTATATCTTCTGTCAGGGAGCGGATCTGCTGAAGCCTCACTTTCTGTGTAAACGAGCTCTGTATGCTGAAGCTTTGGTGAACAACCTTCCCCTAAAGAAAGAAAGAAAGACATACACAGACACGTCACGAGATATAACACCTCAGGAACATTAAACAGGAAGGCGGGTTTTTACTGTACTCATGATCTTAAAGTGACTTACTGGAAACGAAGATGGCAAAACGATGTGTTTGGGAGAGCTGTTTAATGTGCCCACAGCGATGAGAGCTTTCACCGGGATGGTTAATATCTGAGGGCAAAAAAAAAAAACCACGCCAAGTGAACATAAGATAAAATGCAGGCAGGGATTTTCTCTTGAAAAACCGCATAAAAACAACAGGATGGTCGACCCACCTCATAATCTGTGGTAATGTGTATGGCTCCATCATATGTGCCCTCCAGTGCTTTGGCCACGAGTGTCACTCTGAATGCTGCATAATAGCCAGATGCTAATATCACCTGCAGAGGCAGAAATAGGAACATGATGTTTTTATGCAAACCACCTCATGGACACGGCTGTGCTCAAGTTAAAAATAAGTAAGCTGCAGGTAAAGCTGTGAAGTCCCATGTTCTGAATGCAGCATCAAATTTGTGAACTTACAAGGCTGACCTGTGATATTGTGCAGTGAAGTTGTCCTTGATTGGTCATTGCTTTGATAATGAGAGTAATAAAATAAAGAATTTCCCCCATTTAAAAAAGTTTAGAGTTTAGTCTTCTTTTGTTTTAATACACAAAACCACTGTGTTCATCTCTGAGGTGAGTTACAATATAAGACAGGTGGCCAGAAAATAGCAACTCAGCAACATTTTTTAAACTTCGATTTTAGGTGATTACACCTGAATATGGAAAACAGGAACAGAGGTGATTAAATTAGGACGCTCTCCTCTGTTTATGTGGTATCAGCTGAGACTGATCAGTTTGTCTGCTGTTCTTCTCCATTTTCTTAACCCTTCACTGTTCGATCACTTTTACTTCCCACTCAGGTCCACATCTTAAAGCATTATTCATTATTCTTTTCCAGACTTTATTTCAGGGTAATTTGTTTCTGCCTTCTAACTTAGCCGCTAGCCGTTAGCATAGTCTTAGCCACCGTGAGAAGCTAATTTCCTGGCTTGTGGTGACGGCTTGTGTTTCTTGTTCAGTCTCTTTGTTCGAGAGACATTTCCAAGACCACAGACGGAGAGAGGAGGCTGCGTCAGATATGAAGTAGAACATTTAACTTCTCAATAACCGGTCAATAAAAATATTAATACTGATTGGGAAATTGAAAAAATGCCAAATATCGGCCACAATAATCAGCCAGTGTGAAAAATGGTCTGTCCTTAATTTGAACTGAGAGTCATCTCACTCTGACTCCTACACCGAAAAACAACACTGGCCTAAATGGATTCATGAGTTTTTGTTGTTTTTTACAGAGGTAGCGCCATGAAACTTCAGAAATCAAAAGGTAAAAGCCACAGATATACACCACACAAGCATTAAAACTAAAAACTTTAGCTGACTTCAGATTAATCACAGGTTTACTTCCATCAGTAAAACCAATCAAAACACCACAGTAAACTCTTCATGTTTCAAAAGTTACTGTTTGAGAAAAGTCGTGTTACAAGTTCTTACAATATAAATATACTGTCAACAGACTGCTTGAATTTACTTTCGGTATCCAGTTTAAAAGCTCTGTAATATGAGAACAAAGCAGAGAGCAGTTTCAATATTAACACATTCATATTGTAACATTCTGAGAGCTGTGTTCACAAGAACTTTCACTGTTAAACCTTTCTTTCTTTCTTTCTTTTCACTTTTAACCCACAGGAGTGGAATAAACTATTTAAAACTTCAGTGGTGGTGCATTAAAAGCTCTGACACTGCTTTAGAAACAAGAAGCAGTCCATTAAACTCTGTATTCCTCCATCAGTTATAATTTATCTACTGAGCTCCTGGTGCAACATTTTACAGTTACAGGTAACAATTCACTCCTGTCTTTGTGACTGTGTCTGCTGCAGCACCGGATCTCAGATTACCATTTCAAAACAACTTCCTCTTCCTTGTCAACTCTAAAGAAGTATCGGTGACTGTGAGCTACTAATAATAACATCAATTCCTGCAGACAACATCAGCAAAAGCTCCGTTACCAGCAAAGCAGCTCTTAAGCTAATGGTAAATATTTAAAAAATAACATGTCACACTGTCTGATAACTTCATCTGTTTGAGGCATCACAACATCTGCCTGCACAACACTCCATCATCATCTTTTCAGCTTATTGAAGCCTCCATTAGTACATTAATGTCTCATCCTTGGCAACAGGGCCGTGAGGAAGCGTGGTAAAGAAGTGGAACATGGAATCGAAACAGAAGAGCGGGGCCACTGCTTCGCCCACAATACGAAAAATAAGGTAATTTCACGAGAAAAACATATCTCTGGCAAGACGGAACCTTACAAAGGTCATAATTTCGCATCACAAACTGTATGTACAGTTTACAGAAGTGGTAACCCCATACAGGGAAAAAACCCACAACTAACTACAAGCTCAAACATGACCAGTAAGCTGAACTGAAACCAACTTGGCTCAGTCTTCACACTGAACATGAAAAGCTTTATGAAGGTAGGATTTCATACTGAACCTTTGTACTGGATCACATTAGCTTTGTGCCCACAAACTCATCTGCTTGCTCCAGTGACAAAAAATAACAAATCTATTAGGTTTAGAGTCGTGGTAGAGCTGCACAATTGATCAAATAGTAATCACAATCACAATTTTGGCATCCAGCAGTAAAATGAACATTTAAAATGCTCCGCTCACAGAAATCTTCACCCACAAACAAGAGTCCATGTAGATAAAAGCAGTTGGCTCTACCTTGAACTCTTTTCAAACAAATCTGGTTCTGCTACAAGGCTGTCTGAGCTGCTGAATGGAGACTAGAGGCTTCTCTGTGCACAGCTAGATTCTACCATAGCTTGCATGTGAGGCGTTTAGGGAACATGGGTAAATCTATCAATAAACAGATGTTCAGCAAGTGAGGCATTTTGGGATGTTTTATTAGCAATTTGCCTCACTGAATTTTAAGTCTTATTTTCATGCAAACATTTGTACATGTTGCACAAAATGGAAGCGAAGGCAGTGCTCTGTTTATTCAAATATGAAAATGCAATACAAGTATGTTTCCCCTAGAATCAGTAGAAATTTGTGATAAATACTAATAAAAAATATTACTGATTATGATTTTGATCTTGCAGCCCTAAGTGATGGTGATGAGATGTGACACTGTGGAGATCTTACTGTTTTGTGATGGGAGGCTGAGGTGTTCTGCAGCTCTCGCAGGCGACTCAGGGCCACTGTTGTGTTTCCTCTCTCAGTCTTTAGCAGCTCCATGGACAGACTGTCTCCTGTGACCAGCCAGGACTTAATCTCCAGCTGGAGGACAGAAAGGACAAAAGTGTATCATTCTCTTTGGACGCGGAGGCTCTTTGTCCTTCTGCTGAACAATGTGTGACTGTACTCACACTTTATCAGCCACCTCTGTGGGAATGATGACATTAGCATAAAGGCTTATGGTGCAACACGATTAAACTGTACCCAAAGCATTTAAAAGCACAAGTCTGCATATTCAAAAGGCTGAGTAAACCTGTCTTACACAACAGACCGAACAACATGCTAGCCAAAAAACACCACAGACAATCACAACATTGGGGCCTGTGCTGAGGGAACTTTACAATTCCATTTTATTCCTGAAGAACTATCAGCAAAAGGTTTCAAACATTACACCTTCAGCTCAGGTAACTTCTCACCTCTATAGGGTTACTGTTGACCACCACAAATGTGATGCTGCTGGTATCCGTTGCACTGCGGACACCAAAGTCCAAGAGGTTTTCCTTCAGACTGGGAGGCAGGACCAGAGGCTGTGTACACAAAAAAACAACACGTTGCACACAGTTTCTCTGACAAAACTGAGACACCATTAATTGGCACCATTAAAGTAAGCTGAATTTGAGTTTCAGAAGACGCTGCCTAGAAACACAACTATCCCTGGAATATGTTGACACACACAAAAAAACATTAAACCATAAAACTGGGCAATTTTCTGGCAAGTTCTGAAGTAACAGGAAGCATCTTTTTTTCTGTTTTCTATGCAAATTTACAGATGGATAGTCACCGTGAATCTAAAAATGTATGCACTGCATCTCGTGCTTTGATTTGACTGAGTTCTGACTCAGAAAGAGAAAGAATTTGTTCAGACAACCAGTTTCAAATTGGGCACTGAAGGTTTTAAAGAGCTTTATATTACAACCAGTGCTGCAGCTCTGACTGTCAACTGTTGGTGACCAAACCTGCAAACCATAATGAGCAGTTCTGCACCAATGGTACATCTGTTGCATACCTCCAAGAAGCCTGTGTACGCCCGGACAGGCAGGTGAAACTTTGATGCATTTGTGATGAGCAGGATATTGCTGTCTATGTGGATGGATGGTCGAACTGGCCGGAAGAGGAGGGAGAAGATGTAACGTGACTCGTGTGGGGGGATGAGGATGGGCGTGCTGAAGTTCTGCGCCTAAAACAGGAAAGGAAAAAGTGGTGTCATCCTGTTCTCTGTACAGACCACATTCAGAATGGCCCCTGCTAATCCCAGTTCATCTAAAGCTCACATTAAACATAGTTTTGGCCTCTTCAGGAAGCGACACGTTGTGTATCTGGATTGCAAAGCTGAAAGCATTTGTGAGGAAGATGGGTCTGTCCACTGGGTCCACAGGGCTGTCCCTGATGTGGAACAACGTCGCTGTGTGGTCAAAGCCCAGGTAGCTGCCAGAAGAGAAGACACAACTGTAAAACTTAACATAATCTTTCCAGAACATCTTTTTTAGCTCAATGCATATCCACAAAATAACTCACCCTTCTAAAACCTCTGCCTGGTACGGGATTTCAAGCTTGGAATAACTCTTCTCTTTTGCTTTAACAGTTATTTTACCAGAAAACTGATATGGTCTTCTTGCTTTTGAGGCTGCAACAAAAAAAGCAGATTGACAGAGCAGATAAGTGCGCTAGAGAACGATACAAGGCCCCGCAAGAGGAAGTTGTGCAACGGCGAACCAGAAAATGCAAGAAACTGCTAGAATAAGGACACAATCGGAGGACGATGATTGAAGCTCTGGATTATTTCCATGACTTTTCTACCAGGGTGTATGAAAAACATAAAACAAAACATTTAAGATGACATAAAAGGTGTAAACACACAGGACTGCATTTATACTTCTTAAGACGATGTTCTGTCTACTAGTGAACGCCTGAAGGAGGAAACTGACATCATGTTCACAGTTTCCTTGTAGAGTAGCAAGTTCAGTGGAAATGCAGCTTCCTTTAGACCCTTCTGATTCATCAGAATCTATTATATCTCATTATTAGAGCGAGTAACAGACACAATTTTATTTCATTTTTCCTCTTGAGATTTAGTGTGAGATGTGTATTTTTCAAAAAATGGAAAACACAACTTACCATCAAAACTAATACTTGCAACTTTGGTATATCTGCTCTCTCCTGCTTTCAGTGTGACTGCTTTGAAGTCTACTGTGACTGCTTCGTTTGATGGTGTCGTACGTACACTCTGAAAGGCACGAATAAAATAACAGGTTAAAAACGCATTAAGATGATCATGTAGCCAAGTATATGGGTTTTAAAAGCCAACAGAAGACACTCACTGTAATCGGAACATCTTTTGTTCCAGAATTTAAAAGGTGTAGATTCAGCAGCTTTGGACGATCTGTAATGTCAAATAGTAGGACAGAGGATGAGAGGAGTCAGAGGGATTACTTATAATACTTAGAAAACACAGTGAGATGTAGTATTTGTTTAAGACTGCGTACCTTGTGATCGAAGCGTACCAAAGTCAAGCATCTCTGTGGAGGAGTATATACCAGGGGCTGCAAACAAAGACACAAGTGTTAAAATAAACGTCCTGTTGCCGATAAATTAACATGATATAGGACAGCAGTCTGGTGTCGCACCTGATGTGACTTCCACCTCTACTGGGAGGATGATGAACTGGTCCTCGTTGGGAGCGTTGGTTTTGATCCTGATGAAAGCTGTGTGGTTGTCAACATCTCTGGATGAGAAGCTGGCTCTCATCACCCCCTTTGTCTCGAATGGAGGAATCTCCTGGAAGGGGAGGATCAACGTGGCTGAGTGGGGCTGCATTAAAGAGCTCATCCTCAACACAAAATGACTACATTCATATGACTAAAATCAGGTTTTTTAAGTGTCCAGTTTTTGCATTTGTACATGTAAACATCACATCCTTAACACTACGGGGTCTTAACCCCAGTATCTAAACTTGCTAGGTTAATGCATAATGCCAATCATAATTGTTTTTCCTGAAAAGCACTTTGAAGCAACAGCTGTTTCACAAGTGCTATATAAAAAACAGTGATTTGACTTGACATCCTGATTTCAGAAACCTATATAAGCCTTTATCCTGATTGTGAGAAACCCGATTGTGCAAGTTGGAGCACACAAAAAAGGCCACTGTAGCATGTATACATCTTCTCCTGCTTCCTGACTGCTGCTGCTACTACTTCTTGTGCAGATGTGGCTTCAGCCAAGTGTCATAACAGAAACACAAACAAAGCGGTTTTCCCTCGTAACTGCTCACTCCAGCCATTCTCATCAGTTCAGACCTTTTCTAAGTAGCTTCAAAAAGGTGAAAAGGCCAAAACCAGAACACAATGCCAGTATTTAATAGTGTTAAGCCTGCCAGAAGCAGCCATAGTTGAATTTATTCAGGCTAACAGTTACAGGGATGGTAATGTTGATGGTCTGTGTTGCAAACAGCACACAGTATCATGTACACAGGGAAATGAACAACTACATTTCTCTATGCTCTAGTAAACGCCAAAGTCTAAATATGATAAAAAACCAGATGAACCTGATATTCATGTAAACACAATTAATGATGTTTTATACAAACTGCTACAAGACCAAACAAGGAACTCACCCATAATTTTCCAGTGCCTCCTTGTTGGCCTGTGGGAAGCTCTAGATGTAGATCTCCACCACTGGAGTACATCTCAACAACCTGGAGTGAAGACGGGACAAGAATCAATTTGTGCGATAACAAATGTGTGCAAACACAGCTATGACAGAATCTAGTTCCTCTAAATTACCTGCAGTGGTTCACTGTACGGGTTGTGGATGTGTATTAGAGGTGAGAAGCTGCTGTTTACTGGAACTCGGGCCCCGATGAAGGGCCGCAGTCTGTAGGGGTTTGGGATGCCGACCCCGAAAACCTTCAAGGGAGAGATGGAAACGACATTAGTCACACTTTTAGGGCACTAAGAATCCAGCTTGTTAAAAACAAATTAAAAAAGTGTCGTTTATTTGGTCTGTACCTGGTATGTAAACACTCCATGATGTGATGTATTAATAAATAAAGTGTTTTCTACATTCCCAACTACTCGAGCCAGAAACACCACATCAAATGATGTGTTCCCTCCTGGTGGAATTATCTGTTCAAAGAAAGACAAAAAACCATTACACATGATGAGTCCTACAACCAACAGAGCAGATGATGGAGGTTATTCACATGTACTGACCCAAAAACCTCAAAGATCTCAACGCACATTTCCACAACACCTGGCCTTAAAGGTCTGTTGGTATGAAAACATTACAGCTACACGCCAACTTTGGCATTTTGGTGGTGACTGTGGTTTCAACTGGTGATTGTTTCGGGTGTTTTGCTGCAGATTCCCCTGAAATGTTTCCTGTTGCATGTATACCAACATGAGCAAACTGCAGTAGCAGCTTCAACCGCAGAAACAGATAGTTTATGTTTAAAGACTAAGGCGTCCTGCAGTTAGATATTGTGCACTAAAGTACCAACACAGAACAGATCTTCTGGTGTTTTATCTGTTGCTGCAGAACATCAGAGTCTTCAGAGTGCAGATAGCGGAGGCAGTGAAAAAGGACAGGAATTCAGAAAACGCTTTTAACGTCCGCTTCAGAGTGAGAAACTTACTGCTTGACAAATATAGGCTTGGTGGAAACGTTGAAGGAAACAGAAGATGAAGTGTAATAACAAACCTTCACTCTAACGCGTGTGTGTTAATCTTCAAACAGGAAAAAGGTGAAGTAAACAATGTAGAAGCTGTGCCAACCCTTAGATCAATTCAGTAATCACTTTGTCAATGAAAAGAGCTCAAAACTGCTGGCATGAATTCTTTTACTGTCTTGACTGGTTAGTCCAAATTCAAAAATGCTTAGTTTACTATCATGTGTGACAAAAGAAAAAGTTAAATCCTCTTAAAGAATCTAACACTGTCATTACTTGACAAATCATTGCAACTTATACACTTATACAACTTATAGAAGAGGTCACACAGCACAGTAGACCTCTTCAGCCTCTGAGTTCCCTGGTTTTACCCCTTGGCCATGTTTGTACTTTTTTATTTATGTTAATTTATTTTACTTTTAAATGTGACCAGCAAAGGCTTGTTTTAAGATTCACTAGGATTTAAGTTAAGTGAAAACAACTGATATTGTTTATTTTAATTGTATTTTTTTGTGTACGTTAAAGCCGTATTTCAAGATTGTGCCTTTTTATAAGACTCTACGTTTAAGTATTGTTAATAAATGGCTTATAATAACACAATAGTCATAATTTCAAAATTCCTGTCAACTTTGTGTCAACACAGTGGGCCGCCGGTGGGCTTCTCTACCACCAGGCTTAGCAAGTTTTCTGGGGGAAACCCTGTAATCTATGGTTATAACTCAGATAATTGTAAGGCCATTTTTATCATCTCTTCTCTTATTTGGACTGTGGGGCGGGACAGTAAGAGAACAGTGTCCAAAGAGATTTTAGTACGAAAATCAACCTGAAACTGAGTGAGGAGAACCAAAACAGGGTTTTGAAAAGTGACAGGGCAGGTTCTTCCTAAGACAAGTGGAAAATACACTCTTGTTGCATACAAACAGGCTGTCACAGTGTTAAAAGTTTAGTCGATGATTATTTTCAATCTAAATAATAGAGATTAGTAATTTAATTATTCTTATATGTTAATTTTGTACTTCTTTTTGTAGTAATGTAGAGTATGAGTAGTGGTGTTTGCACTTTTTTGCTGCAAATCCAGCAAATCCCCTCCTCTACAGGTGCACACTGGACATATGCACTCATTAAACACAGCATATACATGGACATAAAAAAAGTTCGGAATAACACCCTTTTAAAATCCTTTTATCTTCTTATCTGTGAATGAAATTTAGTTTCATATTGTGTAAGAAGAGTTTGCAAAGTTTAGATATAAAAAAAGCGAAATATGTAAAGTGACACCCAAAATGTTCCATTCTACCTCAACTACAGTTCCCTGGAGACATGAATTTGTCTACCAGAGATATAAAAAGCCCCTATTCAAACACATCCTGTGACAGAGGAGCCTTTTTGTCACCTTAAAAACTGCACTGAGTTCACTCCCACTGAACATCTTTGTGCACTGTGACCTGAAGTTTATTTTCCTATTTACCATTTTAAAGTACATTGACACCCCAGACTTTGATCATCTCTACAGAGACTCTTCTCAACTTGCTGTTCAAAGACAATTTTATCTGTTCCAAGAAAAAAAAAACTTGGAAAAAAAGAGCAAAAGAAAAGAACATCAAATTTCTCTTTGCACCTTTATGGATAAGGATATTTCTATTATTCTGAGGAAAAACTACACCAAGAGAGCAAGTTGCCAAAAATTCGTCAGCTACTATTTGAACAAAAGACCCTGCTAGACACTCTGTATTGTTCCAGCCACAAACACCGTTCTGTAGATGACCTTAAGGCCATGCGTTGCCTCAATCTGACTTACACAAGAAAATTACGTTTACTATGAGGCCACTACACAGATTTTTTCCCTTCAAACGGACTCCTCATATGCAGCGCAGAGGGCGGTTGCCAATATGAAGACCAGTCAAAAGTTTGGACAAATCCACTCATTCAAGGGTTTTTCTGTACTTTTAACGTCTCATAAAGTGTAGAATTAGTCCGAAGACATCTACAAACTATTGACATATTGTAGATTAGGGGCAGCTGTGGCTCAGGTGGTAGAGCGGGTTGTCCACTGATCGCAAGGTCGGCGGTTCAATCCCCGGCCCCTCCACAGAGAAATAGCGCTATATAAGTGTAGACCATTTACCATTTACCATTAGTCAGAGTAGCTTTGCACACTATTGACATTATCTTAAACTGCTTTATGAAGTCATCGCCTAGAATGGTTTCCAGTTACCAGGTGAGCCTTGTCAAAAGCTGACTGATGGAGTTTCTTGCCTTCTTTAGGTTTTTTAGACCAACAGTTGTGTTGCAGCAAACAGTCCAGCTCACCTACTGCAGTGATCCATATCATTACAAACCACTCAGCTATGTAAAGACAAACAATAACCCACTGTGACTTTCAGACATGTACGTCAGTCAAGAAATGTTTCTTTAGGTTCAAACGCTGTGATGAAACTGGTTTTGAGAGGGACCACACCAGGAAAGGACGACCAAGAGTCCACTCTGTTCATTATAGTGACCAAATCTATAATTAACGGCTCCTTAGATAAGAGTTGGCATCAATACTTCCTCGAGTTCAAAGGGTAGACACATCTTAGCATCAGCTGTTGGGAGGAGACTGTGGATCTAGACCCAGACAATGGGACCATCATTAGTTTTTCAGCAGGACAATGAGCCAAAACAAGGGCCAAGAAGCTGACCTGACCTCCACAATCACCCCAATGAACCCAACTGAGTGAAGGAAAAAGCTACTTTGACAACTACAACGTCTAAAACATGCTGCTTTGTTTACACATTTTTTGCATACTACATAATTCCATATGTGGCATTTAATAGCTTTTATGTCTTCAGTGTTGTTAGTGTAATCAAAATAAACCCCTGAATGAGCAGATGCTTCCAAATGTTGAACAATAAATCTGTGAACACACTTTTAAACAGAGTCTAGAGTTCATCCTCCTACTGTAGAGGAGCTATATTGGACCCACCCTCTTGGGACTCTGCATCCTGTGTGTTTAAGAGTCAATTTTAGCATTTCTAGCATTTTTTCCACACTGTTTTTTTCTGTATAGAATGTGTATGCCAGCTGGTCTACATCTCTACTGTGGTTAACCGTTTGGACTTCACAAAATGTCCTTCATCTGTGCAGTGCCAGTGAGTACAGTCCTCAGAGATCTTCTGTGCAGTCACATGTCACAGTAGCAATTTGTCTTGTGTCACGCTGTTGTCAGCATCTATACGCTGCCGATTACTTGTTTACCGTCGATACTTGTCAGAAACAAAACAACAGAAAAAGGCATTTGTGACACAAAAGAAGAATGCATTGTATTTTTTGTTCAGCGTGTCTTGTTGACAATAATTACTGGGGTTACCATGCTGCTCAAAAAATGTTAACAATGACTCCTGAGGAACGAACATCAAATGACACGCTGAGATCAGGACGCAGCCATGTGACTGGAGATCAAGAGAAATATTTTTATGCCTCCACCACTGCAAGGCATTATGTTTTAGGGTTGTCTTCACATTCTCATGAAAATAGTATCTCTCTCTTGAGAAAGATCAAGTGAACAGATCAGATTTTGGCGGTCAAAGGTCACTGTGACCTCATGAAACAGGTTTTTGGCCATAACTCAAGAATTCATTCTACTGCAGGAACTTGGGGCAGGCACAAGGTCCCACGAATGTTTACAGTCAGCCCTCTAATCAGCGTTTCAGCCTGTCTGTTTTCAGTGCGGTGGAGGATCCAGCT
The DNA here is from genome assembly GCA_024666655.1 of Dascyllus trimaculatus. NCBI lineage: Eukaryota > Metazoa > Chordata > Actinopteri > Pomacentridae > Dascyllus > Dascyllus trimaculatus. Next base: position 21,038,831 of record CM045446.1, read on the forward strand.
TCAACTACGATGGCAACTTCAAGTGCATCAAAACAAACGAATAGCAGTTACATGAAAGACCTGCAGTTCTATGAGCATATATGAAATTCGGAGTTTGAATTTTATGATACAGAGGCTGATTTTGCAACAAGAGAACTTTGATTGTGCAAGGACATCAAGAGAATCTGAAACAAATGGTGCTTGTTGTCATCTCCAATTAAAACCACAGCCTAACAGCAGTTTTTTCAGGGCCACACAGAAGTGCCCACCTATAAGAGGTATGCTTTTTAAAAACTTGAAAACAGCCCTTACACATTTTTGTAGGAGCGATTCCTGCACTCAGAACATGCACAAAGGTTGCTCCAAAATAGCCCGCAAGTGTCTTCAGTAGAAAATTGCTTATAATCTTCTGCAAAACTCTTTTCAGGCCACTTCACAACACCATAACTCAAGAACAGGCAGAGATAGATGGATAGCTGGCAGAGGCACACAACTGCAAGGTAATAACTCTACCTTTTCTATAATGACAGCATGATGGAATTTCCAAAGATCTTATTAGACAAGTAGTCAAGACAAACAGCAAATCTGTGTCTCTATAAAGTGATTTTAACTACTTACCCTATTCTGGAAAAAGGACGCATGAAAATGTGCTGTTGTTGCTGATATTGATATCAAACTAATTTCTTCTGAACTAGGATTATGTAAATAAACTTTCTCCATTTTTGGCATTCCAACAGGCCTGCAAAAGAAAGAAGAGAAAGCATTGTAAGGAAAGAACACTGCATTTAAAGAAATTCAGACTAAATGTAAAAGAAACAATATAAACTAACTGAAGTGGTCACAGTAACATGGGAACTGACACGATGCTGTAAACTGATTTGATTCAAATCAAACAGGATGAATGACATGGACACTTAAAGAAGGGTGAACAAATGTGGTGAAGAATTCCACGGTAAAAACAAACAGGTTTGGACTGTCATTAAAGTTCCTTTACAAAAATCTTTAAGAATAAAATGACAGACTTTCCTGTGGAGACTTGACATTCATGAGCTACCATCTCCACATTGTTAATCCGACATTCAAAGCACACCATAAACTCTTTGATTTGATACCTTTGAGGCTGCTGTGGTTTCTTTTATTTCAATATGGTATGAAAATCAACCCGCAGACACTTGAAACTTCAGGACCTTTTATGATTCTGACTGCTCATAATCATGCAATGCCAGGATGGAAGTTACTTCAGCTAAAGAATAAATGCAGCTGAATGTTATCTTTGATGTATTGCTTCTCAGTGAATTGATGAAACCCGAACAGAATTCCCCTGTGCTCCTTTAAAGATCATTTTAATACCATGCACATCACAGATTGAGCCTCTATATATGGGCTTTAATAATGAGACCACTAATTCAAATGCAGCCATCATCTCCAGCACATTAGAGGCCGGGTGAGACTTTCTCAAGGTTTCATTTTCATGCCCTGAAAACATTCACGGCTGATAAGTGGATTGTTTATCGAGGACAGGGGAGGACGGGCCGAGACAGCTGGGTCTCTCAGCGTGACCCCACTGCTCTGAGAGCTCCTGAATCTGCACCCTAGTAGTGAACTGTAAAGCTGGGTCATGCTACATGGGTGTGCACCCGCTGTTACCATGGAATGTAATCTAATAAGTCTAGCAAAGGTAAAACTAGGGGCTGGCACTGAATGTGGTTTTGTTAAGTGCATTCCATAGATTGCTAAAATGCTTTTTCAGCAATCCATTTATTGTTGACAGGCGAAGGTAGGTCATCTCAGAGCAGGTTTCACTCAACATGTTATAGAAACTTAAATTACTACAACCGACTGAGCCCGTTTGAAAACTCTCCACAGTGTGAAGGAGATTTGAGGACAACTCAGAAAGAAGAAAGAAACAAAATGACAAACATCAGGTGTGAATATCAAAATAAAAAATAACGATACAAAGAGACATTTTATGAAAGAGAAACACACTTACTGTTCATGAAAGTCCAACATTGGAGGTTCAAATCGTATAGGTCGGCAGTTCCCACGGTGCGGGGACGTGCTGCGAAAGACAGGAAGCTGTGACAGCAGCAAAAGCAGGCTAGGAAATATAGTATCCATGTTTGTGCATTTCAAACAACCGAGAGGCTAGAGGCAAAAGCACAGACACCACAGTCTGTCTCTAGGTTTTCTGATCAATGCATTAAGCCAGCAATGGGACCACTCCCATCTGCAGCGCACTATTTCCATATGTAAAACCTCCATGAAAAGCCATAGGCTAAAGAAGAAAGGACACTAAAGACATGTGTCTCGGTGTAACTCTCAGAGTGCAGTGCTTCTCTCACACAGGCAGAAACTTTTGAGCATCGGGCGCAACCCTCCCAGTTGTATGACTCACCAAACCTGTTTAACAACAGGTGTATCTTAACAATAGACAAGGTGTCCTCAAACAGAAGCAACTCTTCTTTGGCAGAGGTAATACACAACAGGACAGTGTAATGAGAGCCTTTATGTAAATCTCATGGAAAGAGAAGTTCATCACTGATGCAGACGTGGCAGCTCGACATCACATGACCACTTCACCACCAAGAGAACCACTTGTGGAAAACATCATACATGCAAAACATAATAACCAATGATAGTGTTTTTTTATATTGTCTTTTGCAGCAGTCTTGATGCAAACGCCATCCTTTACTAGATCACTCACATGTAATTACTCTAACACCACCCTAGAGTCAGACAATTACAGGAGATCAATTTCACCTATTTAATACCAAGCCTTCATGTACAGGAGCAGACAATAGACGCAGCAGTGCACTCCAATAGCTGAGCTCACTATTGGTGGATGGATTTCCATCCCCTGAGGCTCAGTGATCCACCATGCAGTGTTCCTTCGGGATAATCTGTCATCTACAGCCTGCCCTCGCTTCTCCCATTAATATAACAACTACCGACAAAATTCTTGTGGGATTAAGGATCCAAATGGATCCTGGCTGTGAATTTTGCACCGGCTTTCACTCAGCGCTTCAGAGTTAATGTGTTGAATGTCAGTGTGTAATTGGAGTAGCTCAGGGAGATCATGAGGAGGGCTGTGCCTCTTGGCCTCAGATCTGTTCATGTCCAGTGTCAAGCTAACCTTAAGATCACAAGTACATTAAACAAACACATAGAGTGGCTGTGAAAAGTATTTGAATTCTGATGGAAGCCACAATTTTTTTCACAATGAAAATACTTTCAAACACACATACCACAAAGAAAAAAGGGGAAGTTAGACATTTAACCCTCTAACCTTCACATCTAATCTTACTCTGCATCTTTCATGCCTCAGAATTTGCCAAAAATAAACTGTTTGCATTAGATTCTATGAAAAAAACAAAAACTCTGTGCTCCTTGGTGCAACTGAGAAACCATGAGTAAATCAGCTGCAACCAAGTCATGTTATAAAAATTGTGAGACCTTCTGGGTGAACTGCAGGCTGTGTTTACACAGAGCAGAAACAAGACAACAAGAGAGATTAAGTGCAAAATAAAACACACGTCATCAATAAAATAAATGCAGCATGGTTCAAAAACAGTGTACAGAGGAGCAAGTTGTTGAAAGGTGCATTCAGCATGGTGAGATCGTTAGAGTTGATGTACAGAGTTATGGGAAAACACCTAGTTTAGAGTAGTTGAAAAATTGTAAATAGTTAAGAGTGTATAGCATGTAGAGCCCCCATTTGTCACCTGTTGACACTGACAATTTCTGTACATTCCAGATTTCCCCCATTTACGGTATATAAAATAAATAATTAAACAGACTCAACATTCATTTGACTTGTTAAATGATTTATAGGATTATATCTCTGTTGTACTGCACAGAAAACCTCTTCAGTTACCTCTGCTTCTAGCCACGGTTGTGCTGTTTCCATAAAAGGTACAGGACTTTATTTTTGCAGCGAAAAATGCAAACCAAATGCCAAGAAACAGCACAGCGTTCAGAGGGTTACAAAAAGTCTCAAACAACACAACCAAAGGGCAAAATACCCCCATCGCCCGGCTATGTCGGGGGAGTGGTCACGCCACAACAGATAACCTCTTTAGGGATTAGAACATACTGTACAAATAGTAAAGTCTGGCTGAATGCTGCACCCAGACAAAACACACGTAAAAGGTACAGACGGGGTTAGCTGTGACGTGTATACAGAAACATGATGCTAAAAAGTCGACTGACTGATGTTTACTTGCTTCCTGCCATGGAAACACTGTTTACTTGTTTTAGCACTTCTGTCACAGAGCCCACTGCAGTCAGTCAAGACACATTCTGCAAAAAGCAGTGCCAGTGTTCAAGCATTCGCTGTCACTCTGATTCCCACAGCGCTTTGATAGAAGACTCTGATGTCTGCCTCTGACTGGCACGAGAAAGCAAACTACAACTTCCCCAAAGAGCTCTCCGGTCAGCCATGTTTGTGTCTGCACTCAAGGCATTTAAGCAGCCCTGTCTGCTCGTGGGAACACGCTGTCAGACAGACGTCTCTGAGGTCTGCACTGCTGGACTCGACTCTTTCACAGAGCTGTGGTGCAGGGGAGGTCTGGGCTGTGGTCAGGTCCAACAACAGGTGACACAGACGGAGTCGTTTCCCTGACGACTGATGTTGTTAATAGCATGTGTTTGACAGGGCCAGGAGGTGATCCTCCCGCTATAAAGCAAACCTGTCTGTAAGTACAGCTTAAAGTTGTGGTTGTCCTGCTATGTAGGCTACAGTGTGTTGTTATAATGATCCTCAAGCTTATTTTATTTATTTTTTTGGTTGCTCACTGATACTTAATAGCCAGATCGATACAATAAAATTCTTGCCCGCTGTGGTCAGCCTTGACAAGATAAGTTTTTCCCATTTGCTTGCTGGCTGATATTGCATTTGCTACTGTCCAGTTTCAGTAGCATCTTTGTCGTTTTCTGCTCTGCTCAGGAATGCTGGTCGTGTTGAAGCCTGGAGAACAGTGGCGTGTGCTGCATAAGACTGCTGTTGTTTTGCATGTCAAGAACTCCCCAGGCTGCACTTGCACTTTCCACTTCTGTGGCTACCTTTACAACAGTATGCGATCCAGATAAAGAGTGTATGCTTAGTGGTGAGGATGTACGACAACAGCACCAATGTCCCCCAACACTATCGTAGTGGCATTTTAATACATAAACATTTAGCTCATTTAGGTTCTTACTGCAAAAGAAAGGAGGGCATTTCTTACCTTTGTTGATGATATAAACTAAAATCGATGTCAGACTCTGCCTGCAAAGAGAACAGAAACATATAGTAAGTATCAGTTGTAACATTCATTATCTGGATATTACATTCAGGGGTACTGCAGGAGAATTTATCAGTAAATTATAAGTAAATTGCCTATTGTAGCTTTTTGTTGCGCTGCATGGAGTAAACATTAGTATGCAATCATAATGATAATAACAAACTTTATTTCTATAGCACATTTAAAAACCGGAGTTACAAGGTGCTTTACAAAAAAGAGAAAAAAGAAAACATTAAAAAAGAAAATAAAGCCTTAGAAAAGACATTATAAAGAATTGTACTTTTTAAAGAGGCACCTACTGAGCAATATCATACATAAGGAGTTACAATCAATTATAGAGAGCTACAATCGAGTTTTCATAGCAACACAAATAAGAAAAGCCCTCACCTGTAAAAGGCTTCCCTCACCAAAATGTAGAACTTCTAGAATTGTGTCTGACTGAATGAATGCTGTAAAAGAAACAAAAAAACTGTTTAAGATAAGATAAGATAAGATAAGATACTCCTTTATTGATCCCCAGAGGGGAAATTCTGGTGTCGCAGTAGTACAGTCAGTGAAAAAAACAGAAAAATGAAAAAGAGATAACACAGTAAAAGCAAAAATACAACACTACTATATACAAATAAAGTGTCCATATAAGTGTCCAGTAAAGTGACAAAATTGGATAAGTGACATAAAGTAAATAAAAAGAAAAACGAAAAAATTAAAATTAGAGAAATTAGCATAAGGTGCAGTGTGGAGTGCTGTAAGAATAACAAGTCCCTGGTCAGTGTGATGGTAGTCAGTGGCTCTCACTGTTGTTAAAGAGTCTGATGGCAGTGGGCACACTTTAAGTATTATTTCCATCACAATCATGTAAACAAGTCGCTGTACATTTCAGCACAGTTTCAAATCATTTATTGAAGTTGACAGGGCGCATACCAAATAAAAACTAAGTAAATGACTTCAGCATATCACTGACACATTTAACCTGATTTGCATGGCAAAGCACCTTTAGAAACCCCGACACTGATTTTAAATGCTTCACTACTGTGATTAACGTTTGGCATCAGCAGTGAATTGTGCTCTAATTTAAGAAAAGTCTGCAAAATCAGAAATCACCAAAAATAACTCCTCCTCCAAGCCTCAAAAAGCAAAATTCATCCATTGGCAGGCAGCGCATCTGCCAAAATCACAAAGTAATACTACAAGTAAAGATAACTCCCTGCTTGAACTTTAATCTCTTGTGCTCGAAATGCAGACGACAGACAAGAGAAAGTCCTGGCTCAAGATCTGAGTTCACTCCCTGCTCCACTTAGAAGCTGGGGGTCACACCCAGGTTTTACTGAGAAGAGCCAATTCATCCACCACTGTCGACAAAGCACATACGTCTGCTTCAGAATGTTATAAGGTTTCAGGGTGTGAAAAGGGTAGTAAATCCTAAATAATCACGCCATTATCAACAGGATTTTGAGGGCCGGACGTCCCTTGCATCGACTGCTATGCGACTCGTTCACAGTATGAATCTGAAAGCTTGGAGAGCCTCAAATTCGTCTCTGCGTTTCCGTCTTTTCAACCGTGCTGAGAACCCGATACCATAGAAATCCCTCAGCTTGTGCTGCGAGATCAACCTTCTGCCGATCGTGATCACAGAACATTTGCAGCTGGGATACCCGTTTTTTGTTATAACAAACTAAACTGCTGCATTTGATTAAGTCTTGCCGACTACAAAGCATGTTTTCGATTAAAATGCCTCAGCAGTTTCAGGTGATCTAAGCGGTTACAGCAGTATTTCAAATTCTAACTTCCTTTTTGCCCTGGCATTTCCTAACATTAAACATATTCATGACACACAGACTTATTCTGCCATGAAACAGCATCCAGACAGAGGTGGGGTGAAAGTGTTTGGGTACATATATCGCAGAGCTGCAACGATTAATCAAGTAGTTGTCAGCCATTAAATTGATCACAAACTATTTTGATAACTGGTAAATTGGTGTCAGTAAAATTTAATGGGAAAAAAGTCTATATTCTCTGATTTCAACTTCTTGAGTGCACATTTTTTCTGGTTTCTTTGCTCTTCTGTGACATTAAATCGAATATTTTTAGGTTGTGAACACATTTGAACATGTCATCTTGGGCTTTGGGAAACACTGATCAACACTTTTCCTCATTTTCTGACGTCTTACAGACCAAACAACTAATGAATCAAGAAAGAATGCAACATGTAACAGAATAATTGACAATGACAATAATCACTAGTTGCAGCACAAGAAACAAGGTCTCCTACTATGTTGGTGAAGACTGAGCAGGGCTAGAAATAGTGACCTTGAGCACTGATTCCAAATCCACTCAAAGTGAAAGTGTTTTCCAACACTTTAAATCATTAGCTCACAAGATTTAGCATTTGTTGGCAGATATTAAAAAACTTTAGCACGTAGAGTAAAGGCTCAGAGTGTAAGGTCTGACAATCTGGACAAAATATGCAACAATTTAGAAGCGTGTACCAGATATTACAAAATTCAAAATGCTCAGTCGGTTTGTAACAAGCATTAACAGAAGGCCTTTTGGTCACAACTACTGGTGAAGTGCAACTGTGAGTTTCTCTGCAATTGCCAAACTGAAAGGAAGCAGGAAGATTGATCACTTCTCGTCTTTAAATCACATGTCACTTCCCCTGACAGAGTCCAATGTGAATCTATACAGAAAGGTTAAACAGTGAAGGATAACTGGCGCCACTCTAGTTAACATCGACTCAGTTTGCTTAGCTCGCTGTGTTGACATTTGTAGAAGGCATGACAAAGTGAATTCACACTCTGTTTGCCAAACAACCTCATGCAACGCGGCTTTATCACTAGTTCTAGTGCCATCCAGGCTTGGAGTGTGTCGCAAGTAGGGCGTCATAATATATTGTTTCAGCAACGACACTGTGATGTGTGGATGTGCAACAGTCACACTGGAGGAAGTGTAATGTGAAGTAGGGCAAATTGACTCAAACCCATCGTGCTCCAACTTTTTTTTTGGCCGTTTGTTACAAAACGAAAAACTCACAGCGCTTTTACTGACTAATTGATGACTAAACTATGAGAGACGCCCATCTGACAAAGGATACTTTACTCAGATTTAAGGGTCATTGGGTACATTGAGATTTTTTTATCAAGTTCATTCACAAGACATGGAGTTAGTTGACATCCAATTTCCACATGTACACAAGAGAAATACTGAAAAGGAACATCTGGTTGCAAAAGAAATGCAATGTCAGATGTGCAGAAATATTTCAACTGCAGAAGGAATGATGCTGATCAAAGTATGTACTCTGTCAGCAGTGGCTTGCACTTGCTGCCACTACAGGAGGCAACACAACTAATTTAAATGAAGTTCTGCATGAGTGCAAAGCCAGATCTAAATGCCATCCAAAGCAGAAAACTACTGCTTCACACCATATGAGGAAGAAAAAAAACATACTGCAATGTCAGTTGTATTTCAATCTCGTGCTGCCCTACTTGCAAGTGTTTGGAACCAATGTAAACAATTTATAGACACGTTTCAAAGTTGGCATAGTTTATCTTGGACGTGGATGACAGCTGTCCACTTGTCACTGTGACCTGACATGATCAGCAGGTCTGACAGCAGGATAAATAACCAGCGGCTGTCACTTGGCCTGGGCAAGCTAAACACAACCAGGGGTCAAAATCAAAAGCCACGTTTACAAATATCACCCTTCTGACTGATTTCCTTCGCTGATCCCGGTATGAGGAAGCAATGTCCGACAGCCTGCCTGCCATTAATGCAGTCAATCTGACATCTCCTCATTCCTGTGCTGTAAGGTATTACAGTTGAGCTAACATGAGTACTAGCCTCGGTGCTAACAAGCTGCTCTCTCCGTCTCTGCCTTGTAGTATCTCGTATGTTTGCTGGGTTAACTGTTAGCCTAACTTAGCCATATATGGACGGGATGACAACATGACAACAAGCTACAAACCAAGCTAACGTTTACTGTAAGGCCACATATACAATAGTTAGCTAACTGACGGTGGCTGTCTCATTCTGACCTGAGCTCACCATTCAAACGTAAACACACTCCGGTCTGTAATGAAACCTCGTTAGCAGCAAACAGAACCGGCTACTATTTAGCAGCGCCGTGGAGGTGTTCGGTGTTAGCGGGCTAGCAGTGATAAAGTTGGCCCGCAGAGGTAACGCTAACCTCAACCCACACTTCACAGAAATGTCTACGGAAGTTAGCGCTAGCTAGCGTAGCCGAGCTAAGTTACAAACCTTGTTTATTCGCCCGCGTCGTGTGGATAAAAGCAATAAATATCATCCTCAATAATCCGACACACGGTGTTCTGGTTCTGGTGCGGGAGTGGGCTCTCTCTGGACTCGCCATGCTGCAGATCTTTCTGTTACGATAACAACCGAGCGAGTGTGCGGACATGCCCGTGTAAACCTCTGCTGACTCTGTCAATCATAGCCGTGAAGAGAAACTCAGCTGAACTGAGAGCAGCAGCAGCAGCGGAGGCTAACTACCGAACAAGACGTTCTTCTTCTTCTGCTGCTTCTTCTTCTTCTGCTGCTGCTGTTCTTCCTCGTACGCTGCGTGACGCGTCAACGGCTCAACACACGCCGTGGTGTGTTCACTGTCAATGTCTCACTCAATTATTAACTTATTATTTAAATACCGTGGGAACTTTAGTAGGGCGACAAGAAGGAACAATCTGCTCCTCAGTTATCCAGGTCATGATAATTTTAATAGCCTCAGTAAAAAGCAACTAGACTTTTTTTTTTTGTTCTTGGTTCACGGAAAGTTCCCTGGACGTTCTCTAAAAGTTCAATTAACACTACCCTTAAAGGAATAAAATAAAAACAATACAATAAGCTGTATAAAAAACAGACAAAAATATTTTTCTTTGTCGTTATACTGTAAAAACTGATTTTTTTCAAACTAATTTTAACTGTATATTTTACTGATTATCCATGTTTTGTTGAATTACACATAATAATCCGCAAAATCACAGAAAATAAGTATTAATTTAACTATTCTAGTGTTGTGCAAAAAAGGGGGCGCCAAAATTATAAACAATGTTCAAATCAATTTTTATTTTATTTTTTTTTTACAAATGCTGCTTCAATCTTTTACAATACTTGACCATAAAATTATCCGACTTTTAATTAAACTAAATTAGCATAAAATATCATTATTGTTCATAATATTTGTGATTGTTTGAAAGAAAAATTCAGCAAAAATTTTAACTGTTGTTTTATAAATGCTCCTGTCTTGTTGCAGATAATACAGATAATATCACAAAAATATTAATTTACATGTTGACTTAAAAAAATTACATACATTGCAATATTAGATTATATTATTATTATCATACTTTATTATCATACTACATGTATTTTATAGATAGATAGATAGATAGATAGATAGATAGATAGATAGATAGATAGATAGATACAGTTGTGTGCGAAAGTCAGGGCACCCCTTTAAAAACAGCATATTTTATATATTAAAAAATTAATATCCATATTTATAGTCTTTCTGGGATATGGGAAAAAAAGACAATATTATCAGGAAACATTAATGCATAGTTACATTTTATTTTATAACTTGAACAAAATTACAAAAATAAAAAACATCATTTTGGCCTGTGCAAAAGTCGGGGCACCCTGAGAGTTTCAATGTGTCAGATTCTTTTAACAAATTCAGACCTTTACCAGCTCATTAGTCCTGAAGCATGTGTCAACAATTGTCATTAGGGAGCGCCAGCTGGTGTGTATTTCAGGGTTTCTTAAATATGGCGACTCCACAAACCTGTGCAAACAACAGCAATCATGGGTTCCTCTAAGAAGCTAAGTAAGACAGAAAAAATGAAAGTTATTGATGCCCACAATGCCGGGGAGGGCTACAAGAAGATAGCAAAACGTTTTCAGCTTGCAGTTTCCACAGTGTGAGGTATAATTAAGAGATGGCAGGTGAGGGGAACTGTGGAGGTCAAGATGAGATCTGGAAGACCAAGGAAACTCTCGGACAGAACAGCTCGTAGGCTGGTCAGAAAGGTAAATCAAAACCCACATTTGACGTCAAAAGACCTGCAGGAAGATTTAGCAGACTCAGGAGTGGTAGTGCACCCGTCCACTGTGCGGCGATACTTGCACAAACAAGACCTCCATGGAAGAGTCTGCAGAAGAAAACCTTACCTCCGTCTTCATCATAAAATACAACGTCAAAAATATGCAACAGAACATGTACAGAAGCCTGATGACTTTTGGAAACAAGTGCTGTGGACTGATGAAGTTAAAATAGAACTCTTTGGCCACAATAAGCAAAGGTATGTTTGGAGAAAAAAAGGAGCAGCATTTCATGAAAAGAACACCTTGCCAACTGTTAAATATGGGGGTGGATCCATCATGCTTTGGGGTTGTGTTGCAGCCAGTGGGACAGGAAGCATTGCTCGGGTGGAGGGAAGAATGGATTCCATTAAATACCAGCAAATTCTGGAGGCAAATATCACAGCATCTGTAAAAAAGCTGAAGCTGAAAAGAGGATGGCTTCTACAACAGGATAATGATCCAAAACATACTTCAAAATCCACCATGGACTACCTCAAGAAACGCAAGCTGAAGGTTTTGGAATGGCCTTCACAGTATCCAGACTTAAACATAATTGAAAATCTGTGGGTAGATCTTAAAAGAGCTGTGCATGCAAGACGACCCAAGAATATTGCAGAACTGGAAGCCTTTTGCAAGGAAGAATGGGGGAAAATCCCAAATGATAGAATCCAGAGACTTGTCGTTGGCTATAAAAAGCGTTTAGAAGCTGTGATATCTGCCAGAGGGGGTCTTACTAAGTACTGAAGGTACTGACGCTGTAGGGTGCCCCGACTTTTGCACAGGCCAAAATGATGTTTTTTGTTTTTGTAATTTTGTTCAAGTTATAAAATAAAATGTAACTATGCATTAATGTTTCCTGATAATATTGTCTTTTTTTTCCCATATCCCAGAGAGACTATAAATATGGATATTAATTTTTTAATATATAAAATATGCTGTTTTTAAAGGGGTGCCCTGACTTTCACACACAACTGTAGATAGATAGATAGATAGATAGATACTTTATTAATCCTTTGTTACAGAAGCTACAATCAAAATCAACAACCCACATCCCATTGTGGGAAAAGCAAGAAAAATATTGCTTTTTCAAACAACAAACATCAGTAAACAAAATCAAAGCATAACAAATACAGTTTGCCCAGTTTTCTCCTGATACAATACTCAATATACAACATAAACAACAAACAGAGATGTTCTTCTCAGGTGGTACATGCACCCAAAAAGAAAGATAAATAAGAAAATTATGGGGGAAAAAAATAGAAAGCAACACATAATGCAGAATAAAATAAGAAATTTGCTGAAAAGATAATAAAGTTAGCTTCTTTAGTTCTGGAGGTCTTTTATAGCAGTTCCATATTGATGCTAGTTTTTAATTACAAAAACAAAAAAACAGCCAAACAGTTCGTCAATCAGAGTTTATTTGTATAGCACTTTTCAGAATGTAAAGTGTTAATTAATTTATTTATTCTTCCATCAGAGGAGACGGGTGGGAGCAGATTGTTTGGTCAGATGAAACCAAGATAAATTTGTCGGCTCAGTTGGGGTCCAGCATGTTTGTAAGAACATGGTCGAGTATACCACAGTGATGCACTGTCCTGACAGTGAAGAACAGAGGTGGAATCCCATGGAACGGGATATTTTACAGGGGAGCCTGCCTATGTTCCCACAGCCCTATGTTCCCACAGTTCCCACATTCCTACTCCTGGTAGTTAGGGGTTCGCCACTCAATCCCGTGGCTGGAGATTTGAAGGAGAGAGCTAGCTTCCAAACTCTCTCGAGCTCAACACCACTACTCCAACATGGGGTTGCTGTGGAGCGATGAACCGCATGGAAATATCTGCGTTTTCCTTTCGTGTAAATGGGGTCTTAGAAATGTGAGACATGTGGAAGCATAGGGCTGTGGGACCATTGGGTTGTGGGAACATAGGGCCGACCCCTTTCAAAGAGTAGAACAACACAACACAACCCCTCTAACAAAGTGCACCTCACATCCGTTGTATAACCTATAAGAAGTAACACTCGATAGTGAAAGTTGAAACTTGCCACACAAGTCCACTTTCTAGACAACACTTAACAACTTTTATTTAACTAATGATACAGGTTTGTTACTTATTGTGTCATGCATACATACACTACTACTACTACTACTACTACTACTACTACTACAACTCAATGTTGTTTATTGTATTGGTTTCCCATTTGTTCCTTCCGACTTTCCTAATCTTCATTTGGTCCAAACAATACAATACAGTCACAAAAACAGTCTACAGTATGTAGTTCCAGATACAGAGTCAAGGAATTTATTCAGATAGAAAATAAAAAGACCCAGATAAAGAGTCAAACATGTGGCTGCTGCTGGAAAAATAAAACTAGAGTAATGGTTAATGGTTGACTGAGGTAAAGATGATGATTGCTGACAAGTGATGATAATGGACAACACTGAGGATACACTAAGATAAGAAGAGACCAGGGAGCCTACAGAAGATAAGACCTGCTGCTCTGTAGGAGACTTGAGCTTGTTGTTTTGCACTTTGTGGCTGCTAAATTTACTGCTTGCCCTCGGCCCTAAAAACAAGTTGCACTCTGATGCGAGGTGTGAGTTTCACTTCTGATGTTGTGCTCACAATAAAAAAGCTATGTTGGACCGCAAAAAACAAAATTTGGCGGCTTTTTGGGGGCACAGCGACCATATCACTAAATAGCACTCATAATGAGATAACACTAATAAATGCTTGTTTGATAACGGTGCAAAGGTTGGCTATTCTCTGCAGGTAGTAACACGTCTCTTTTTATCAGTACTACACTGTCAATATATTTTTACACAGAGGATCAAAAGTGAAACTTCAGCCTTTCTGCTGTTCCTGCACCATGACATGGTCACACATTTGAATGATACTGTTTTGCCTACTCTGTGTACGCCGATTAAGTAAAAGTAGACAGACACATGCAACTATCTACACAATTTGTTTTAGCAAACTAGAAAAAACTATGGGTTGTGTTTGTCTCAATCATTTGATACTGTAAAATCTCAAAAATGTGAGTCACCTACTAAGATCAGGCAGCTATTAGTCATTAGATTACACAGTGGCTCATAACTATAATGAGTCACTGACCTCTAATTGGTTGCATAGTATAATCTGAAGTGTGTTTGAGGTATTAAATGATGCAACGGTCTGCCATGTTTACATGTCTGTGTGTTTACCAGGAACAAGCAGGTTGAAGTATCACTTGTCTTTTAAAATAAAAGTTTTTTAAAGGCAGTTTTTTCCCGGTACTGTGCAAATTTTATGTTCAATTAATAAAACTAGTGTTTTCTCCTTCAATCTACACTCAATAACCCATAATAACAAAGTGCAAACATGTTTTTAGATTTTTTTCAAAATTTATAAAATATCAAAACTGAAATTTCTCAAATTGGTGATTTAAGCTTCATATTCGCCTCAAGCTTGATTAGGTTTGATGGGAGGCATCTGTGAACTGGCATCTCCACATGTTAAATGGGATTTAAGTCAGGTCTTTGGGTGAGTCATTCAAGGACAGCCAAGCTACTGCAGCGTTGTCATAGTTGTATAAATGTTTTATCCTTATCTTTCACTCTGACTCCCAACTATTTCATCATTTCATGGCTTTGCTTTTGTCCTGTCATGCAGCGTGTGCATTTCTAATGATAAAATGAAGCAGGGTTCACCTAAACACAACCTAAAACATATTTTTGCCCGTTAT
The DNA here is from genome assembly GCA_024666655.1 of Dascyllus trimaculatus. Lineage (NCBI taxonomy): Eukaryota > Metazoa > Chordata > Actinopteri > Pomacentridae > Dascyllus > Dascyllus trimaculatus. The sequence goes on from CM045446.1 coordinate 21,053,905, forward strand.
TCTTCACTTAAAAGCCCATAATGACACTGCAAAAAACATGTTTTAGATTTGTTTTGAAAATGTATTAAACTCAAAAAAGAAAAACATTTTTTGTGACTGAAAACTAAAATCTATTTCAAAGACTTTCAAAGACCGACTGACAAGGTTGATTTTACTGCAGTTAAAGTATGACACACAAAGGAGGCTTGGTTCATTTCAGACTAATTACAGCTCTGAACCGTCGCTGCTTTGTGACATGTGTCATTAATATTATTGGTTGTATCCAAAGTTCAATTAACAACAATGTAAAATAGGGAACAGCTTTACTAAGTAATCATTTGGGCCTGTATTATTTTCACAAATCTTTGAAATTAACACAGAAAATTAATTAATCAGTATAAAAAAAAGCACAAAAAATAAAAAAATAAAAAAATATTACGTGAAGTCAAACTTACCACCAGTCAAAATCAATTACAGAACTATGAACACTTGCAAATAATAACACTGGAGATGCTGACACCACTGAGGGATTTATTTGCTCACAAGGTAATACCCGTCAATTTTCTTAATAATTTCTTAAGTAATTTTCAGCTCATCATTTCAGCTCACTGTTCAGTTTCTGGGTGGTTGATGAACTAGTGAAAGTGACCCATATTGTTGGGGTCAGTGATGGCAAAACAGCAAACATTTCCTCAGTGAGCTGCAGGGCCCTGGCAGGTGGGCTGATGGATGAAGAGCTGGAGAACAGGACTTTTTGCTGGAGGCCTGACACCTACAGAGACATGATCAAAGCTGTCTTCTAGTAACATCATTCATAGAAACACTGAGGCAGAACAGACTGTTTTACAGCATACAGGAATGCTCACTTTCATGTTTCTGTGCAGCATTTCTTGCAGCAAGTTGAGCTCATTTCAGAGCTGATTTATCACTGTCACCTCGGGAGCGAGCTTTGCTTTAACAGAGTGGGAGGTTGGAGTGCTTTGCATATTTAGCATTCACGCTACACAGCAAACATTAAGCATAAGTATTGTTTGGAGCTGTGTTTGACACTGCTGTCAGGTTGTCTGAGTTCAGAGTCACTTGTCACAACACCAGCTGTCTAAGGAGGACATTAATCATAACCAAAGCCATCCTGTCGTTATTTAGCAGATTTATCAACTGCTTTGTTCTGTGTCCTCACTGTGCCTCACACTGTAATCCATCTGGTGTACCCACTTTATCCTGTAGAGGTCGTGGGAGGCAGGAGCTTTAGACTATTGCTTACTTATGATTCCAAATTGTACTTACATTCTAAAAAATACAATTGGAGCCTACTGAAGTGGCTCAGCTATCTGATTAAGATGCCCTCTGGGCGTCTTCCATTGGAGGTTTTCTGGGTTGTCCCAGTGGGAGTAGACCCAAAACTCACTGCAGGGATTACATATCTCAACTAGCTGAAGAGCGCATCAAGATCCCCCAGAAGGAACCAGGAAATGTTGATATAAAGTGAATGAATGGATGAATGATAAATATAATCACACTGAGTACATTCTTACTGGAAATTACATTTGGATTTGAAATAAAATGTACAGACAGCGCATATTTTTGAGTGACATTAAGAAAACATTCTTGTCACACAGATGTTTAGTGCAGCACTAACCACAGCATTTCATACACTCCACCATATCATCTGTGTCACTGCTATTTTGCATAGCGACTCACAGACACACCTATATGGCACAGAGCCATGACGAGTCAAAATGTCTCTCCGAGAAGGATCCAGACACAGAGCACAACAGAAGTGAGTACACCTTGTACAAAATCACTTAAAAGTCAAACGATACAAAATTGTACCATCTCTTAATAACTGTGGTATTTCTAAGTTGACAAGCTGAGTATTTCCTCTTATGAACTACCATAAACAAAATCTTCATAAAGACTAAACTGAAAATACAGCCCCCAAAGTAGAAATTGAATGGAACAAAGCTGAATACAACTGTGATCGCTGACACAAAAGTTAGAGAACCTGTAATGACTTTCCAATCAGGCTCACTGTATGAACACAGTTATAAAATGTTCTGAAAACATCAGAACTTCATCATGCATCAATCTTTATGGATGGCTTTCAAGAAAAACACATCTTTTTGCTGTTTGGTACAAAACTGCTGGATTAACCTTTGCTGCAGGACATTAAAAAGAAGCCTGATGAATGATGGTAACGCAGACAGTGGTTACATTTAGATGGGATGCAACATATTTGGTGTGGACCTGGCCAGTGAATGCATAGTCCTGACAGTGGAAGCACAGAGGTGAGAGTGTGATGGTGTGGGGCTACTTGATTGCAAAAGCTTTTGAGGAGATGACATTCATAGATGGTTTAAACAATGAAAATTATGACTTGACCAAATATGTCACCTGACTTGAATCCAATAGAAGACATTGGAGGTAATTTAAAGAGAAAGGCAGCGTAACAGAATGCTTCCAACAAAGAAAAAACAATGACAGAACATCTATCCAATAATCTATGCAACAATAGTGACCTCCATGCTGAGGAGGATCAAGTCTGTCATCAGGAGCAAAGGTGGACATTGGAAGTTTTCAAAAAATAAAAGATTAGAATATCATTAATAAAATGTGTACTGACTTTTGTTGCATTGACGTCCCACTGTGGCTGTGTGTTAGCTTTTAATTTCACATAATAACAAACACTCAACTTGGAAGCAATGCAATTACTGTGTGACAATCATTTCATATTTGACAGATATTGCACAGTAGTGAACTCACCACTGTTGTTTACTGCACCATCTGACACCACTGCTGGATGCTGAGTGTGATCTCATTATCCTCCAACAGAGGGCAGACGTGTAATAAGCTGCATCCTCTGTCAGCTGCTCACACAACACTGAGATAATTCCACCACCATGTGTAACTTTTGTGTCAAAACACTTGAGATTTTATTTTCCTGTTAACTCAGTTTTGACGCTCTGATGCTTCAGAATTGACTGCTTTACATCACAAAACTAAGACAGCAACAAGCGAAATAATAAACTTCCCTTTGCCCTAAAGCACACTCTGTTCTTTGTATGAAGGAATCCTCGAGATGCCTGAGATATTTCTTTGTCATTCTCGCTTGTGTCGGCATAACTGCAACACATCATTTCTGCAGAGTTGTCAGCTGTCATGCTACTAATCCCTCGTTCTACAACATCCCAGAAAATCAGACAAGGCCATTTAAGTTCACTAAACTCACTGTGAGGCTCATAAAACCAGGTGACTACAGTTGTTGTTAGAGACATGGTGGATTATCCTGCTGGAAGTATCTCACAGAAGATGGTAAACTGGGATGTTTGGGACTGAGGAGTCCAAAGTGTGTAATGTTGCTTCTTATGTTAGATTTAACTGAAGCTTCTCACTTGTATCTGCGAATAAGCAAGTGCATGGATGTTCTTAGTAAAGTGCACAATGAGTAGATTCATCTACAATCTTCTCTGACATATACACCAATGAGCCACAACATTAAAACCACTGACAGGTGAAGTGAATAACATTGATCATATTGGTACTATGTGGTGTTCTGATGGAAAACCTTGGATTTTGACATCCATGTTGATCAGACTTAGACACCCAAATAATCATTGTCCCACAACAAACACACTCCCTTATGCAAATGGAAATCCCAAATGTCACTGGCCTACCCCCGCAGGAAAATGCACCCCACCACATGGAAAAAACATGAAACAATCAGGAACATGTTGAGAAACATGACAATGGCCCAACATCTTTACTAAGCATGTACAGGCCAATACATGCAAATGCTGTTGTATAAATGAAGAATATGGTCTTAGATTTTAGCTTTATTTCAACTTCTAGTTATCAATTTTATTATAAAAATAAAAAATCTTTCATTTTACCAGCATCTTTAACTATAATATCATTCCAGCAGCTCAGAGACTAATGGCTTAAATGTTACATTATATAATTGTATGGTTTCAGTATGTATAGTAATTTTAATCTTTTTGTTAGCTTTGTTATTTAATTCTGTTTTATTGTACTGTTAACATTATACAGTTTTAATATAATTAATTTATTTTGTGTAATATTTCATGATTTTATTGTTATTTTCATTGATTGCTCTGCCTTTTATATGTCTTTCATCGTCCTAACTATCCATTAATCTGCATTTGATTTGTGAAGAACTGCTGTATGATGTAGTTTGACCGATTTATTGATTGATTGACTGACACAGGTGAATAACTGTTTTACATGTAACCACATTTGTCTTTATCTCTGTGATACGACATGCTGATATGCTGACATGCAGATATTTCAAGCCTTTTTTTGGTGACTGTATTACAGCTCACTCCTCTGTTCAGTCTGACTGAATCCTCTGTTTATGTTCATGCTGCAGACACACACGATCGATTTTAAAGCATGGATGTTCAACAGTGTCACATGCTGGTAAAATCACAATTCATGTATGTAAACAAAAGCACCAAAGCAAACACTTGTGCAGTCAACTGATTGCAAATGGGAACAGAACAGCTGATTACAGCACACATGAAATGACTGCATTATTAGAGGATTATGAAAACAAAAATCAAATCAGCGGATAGCCGCACACTTGCAGTTTTTTTCTTGATGTCTCTGGCAACGGCCCACAAATTTGTCCTTGAGGTCGTTATAGCAACCCTGTGTAAGTGTTTGGTGGAGGATAAAACATCTCCTCAGTTGGGAATAAAACAATGACTAGGTTCAGGTAATCTTCGGCAGCATCTGATGAGCGAGGTACAACTCATCAGCACAAGAGGACTCACAGACACTCAAACGGATATTGACTGAGAAAGACACATCTGAGGGCCCACTTATTATGCAGTCTGTGCTCTGATTTACATCACCGGCATGTATGGCATGTCTATTATCTGATTACATCTTTTTTTATTTGTTGTTTAGCATATGTGAAGTCTGCTACACACATTGCACATCTGACTCATTTCTGGCTCTTTCCTTCGAAGCTCTGATTCTAAATTCAGTAATTTCACCAAGACAAAAGGCCTGTTCTAACAGACAAACACATCCAAACACTCATTTCTCAGCACATTTAAGGACATGACCATCTGCACAGCAACGTTATGCAGTGATGTGTTTGCTCTCACACATATCAACCAGACTCATATACAGAGACAATATTCCTGCTCAGGGTCTGTCAAGAGGGCTCATCTAACAAATCAGGTGATATTCTAATATATCATTTTAACACTGGATTTATCTCACCAACAAGTATTGCATGTGTACCCACAGCCTATTATACTTCACTCTGTTCTCCCATTGAGTTCCATTGTTGTTCAGAAACTACTGCACCACATCATTGCCTTCAAATACACAACTTACTCCTGTCTCAGTAAAGTTTGCTTCACACTGAAGTGCCAAGGCGTTTTTTGAAAATTATTTACTTTTAAAAATGTTTTTCATCTCAATCAAAAACCAAAGGTCTTAGGACCATAACTACAGACATAATCAGTTTTATCTATTAAAGCAGCTACAATTAATATTTTTATTTTAACATTGGATGACGTGAATATTTGTTTGGTAAGATGTGGCTCATAGTGAGAAACAGAGAGAACTATGACCCAGTTTGCTCCAATGCCATGGAGCTTTTTTTTTTTTAGCATATTTACATCCAGTTCAGGATTTCTCCATCCCAGTGCAATGACCAATGTGAACTTTGAACAGAGGATGTACATACAGGTCCATTTATACTACAACAGCCTATTCATACTATCATACACTGATCAGCCACAACATTATGACCACTGACAGGTGAAGTGAATAACATTGATCATATTGGTACTATGTGGTGTTCTGATGGAAAACCTTGGATTTTAAAATCCGTGTTGATGAGACTTAGACCCGGAACAAACACACTCCCTCATGCAAATGGAAATCCCAAATGTCACTGGCCTACCCCCACAGGAAAATGCACCCCACCACATGGAAAAAACATCAACCAATCAGGAACATGTTGAGGAACATGACAATGACCCAACATGTTGATTTGACCTCCAAACTTCCTACACCTCATTCTGATCAAGCATCAACAGGAAGCAGTGGAACAAGTTTGATTGACAGAGGTCCCACTGCAAAAGCCAGAGCACCCAAAGGATCCAGTGCCAACGTCCTGGTTCCAGACTCTATATGACACCCTGAGAGGTCCTCTTGTCCATGCCCAATGGTTCAGAGCTTTTTTGAGCACATAAAGGGACCAACACAATATTAGGCAGGTGGTCACAATGTTATGCCTGATCGGTGTATGCATGTGGCATAAATTGTTGAGGTTGTCTGCTTTTCCGGTGAGAACAAGGGAGCCAAAGCAGCCAAAGAGCCAGATATTTCCCTTGAGAGTTTAGTGGGGACCAAAGTAGAGCTCAAAGGACAGTAGGTACTCTACTTGTAACTGCCAGGTGACCAGAAATATTGCCAGACCATGGTGAGGTGCAGCCAGACCATTCTTCACAGTGCTGACATGGCAACAAACCCACAAATCATCAACATGTACAACACTGCCACTGTGAGCATGTTAGTATTTAACTGTAAGCATCACTGGGCTTAAGTTGAGCCTCACAGTGATTCTATTGTAGGTACAGACTCTTGTTTCTTTGTATTAGGACAATCTGCTGCAGGATAACAATCTTGTTATCCTGCAGCAGCTCCAAACCTCTGAATCGCTCTCCATAGTTTAATTTTCAAATGACTGAATGTTGATGCCAACAATGTGAATATGAAATGGCAATTCAGTGTGATTATTAGGCTAATTGTGCAGTGTTGTTCGGTAATTCAGCCCATACACAAACCCTCTGCTGCTGTCCCCTCATATTGTTCACCTGTGCTCTGATCAATGCCACGTTTTGGCCTCATGCCTGGAGGACGGCTTTGGCTTGTTGCCTCATGGTGCTCTGCATCTTCTGCAGATTAACAGCCGTGTTCAAACCTCATCCACGTCTGATTTCCTGCATTTGTTCAGCTTTATCCACTGTGCATTTATTTTGGATGATTTAACCGACAAAAGGACATTTCTAAGTCTAGAGATATCGCTGTAGGTAATGTTGTTGCAGCCTTGTTGCCACTATGTGGGAAGACGGTGGAGTAGCTCAACTAATTAAAACATAAATCCATAAATTTGTATGTAGGAGAAAAATAAACAATGATATAGAATTACAAATCAGCATGATGCTTGTCTGTCATGAATGTACTGTCAGCCCGAGGAGGAATTAGAACAAGGGGAAATTGTTTAAATAATTAGTTTTAGACTATGACATGATGCATACAAATAACAATGGATTAGCAGTTAATTTAATTTGTTAAATGTAATGATCAAACAGTTGAAAGTTAGTTAAAGTAAACTGATACACATAGGACACTTTATTGGTAATATCAGTTAAAGACAAGTAACTAATTTTAAGTTACTTGGATTTTAATTGAGTATTCCAATTTTATGCTAAACAAACTAATACTTAATATGGTAACCAATGGTAATGGATAAACAAAATGTTGGTCAATTAAAACGAGTCAGTTAAGTCCAAACAATTACCTAAAAGTAAACAGTTGAAATGATTAACGAGCATACGAACAGGATAGCTGAGTAAAGGGTATTAAGTTAGTTTTTTTAAGTGTTACAGGCTAGAAACAATGGATAAACATTGTAAAAACCCTTGGCTAGTGCATAATGTGTTAAATTAGCTAAAGTAATGAATAAATACGGTGAAGTAGTTAGCTAATAATGATGAATAAACAATTAATAATTAGCCAAAGTACATGGCTAAATATGGTAAAACACTTACCTAGTGACAACGGATAGAGTTACAGTTACCTAAAACAATAAATTAAATCACTAATGGTATAAAACAATAATTAGCTTAGAGGGACAAACATGTCAGCACTTACCAATAATGGATATGAGTCACAGTTAGCTTAAGCAATATCTGTAATAACTAATGGTAATGGATAAACCAATAATTAGTTAAAAGTGACAAACACTTAGCAATAATGGATATGAGTCACAGTGGGCTAAAGTGACGGATAAATAAGTGAAATATCTAATGATAGTGGATTGTTTAAATAATTAGCTATTTTTTAGTTGGTTGATTTCAAATAGTTGCTTTAAAGTACATAAGTTGAAATAACTAGCTAATTGTTAAAGTGTTGAAATGCAGAAGTAGCTTAATGGATAAATGGTTGGCATCATTAACAATGAAAGCTTAACTAAACTAAATTAAACTGACAGTTGAAAAAACTATATTGTGAACTTGAGACTAGTGAGGTGCTGACAGAGGTTCACCTGATGTGGGTTCATCAGACCAAAGGAGCTGCTGCACAGTAAGTGTTTGGCTTGAACATGCAAAAAGAAGGCAGACAGTCAAACAGTGCTGTACGTTGGACATCTGATCATCTCTCTGACTGTTTTTCTTCTTGTTTCCAGCTCAGATTGACTGTGCTGCCAGCTGCTGACCAGACCTGATGACAGACTCATCACATCAGTTTGGATTCAGCTCATTGTTGGATGGCTGATTGTTATAAATGAAGGGGAGTCTGATTGACTTGGAAATGCACAGGCAGGCCCACATGCTGGAGACAACACTCTGGGAAAGGCAGGGTTTAAGATGCAGTAATTACCATGTGCCTTCTGGCAGAGATGTAAAGACGCTTTCAATAGATCCCTATGCACCTGGAGGCTAAACCTAATGAGGTTTATAGAAGGGGAGAGTTGTTGGTCTCATCACTCCATGATTGTCTTTTACCAAAACAGCATTTTACTGAAATATTAAACCGCAAACAAGCACCTACTGCACATGTAGTGTATCATGTGTCTGAGCAATAATCTCAGTATCCACAGGCTCTTTGTTTGTGCTATAAGCACCTTGTCTGTATATCTGGATTGCCCTAAAGCCCCTCTCAGTGAGGACAATCCTGAAGTCGGAGTTAATTCCCTTCAGTTTGTGATGACAATACATACGCAACAAAACAATATTAACTGCTTCTTCACCTGTAATGTTGACATATAAATTACAGAAGGGAGTTTTTAGTTTGATAATTGTTAAAATATGTATAGAAATACAGGCAGTCAGAAACTGTGTGAAAAAATTGCAACCACATATAAAATATCAAACAGCAGGTGTCCAGTGCATGAATTTAGTGTAATATGGACACAAAAGGGAAAATGTTCTACTGCTTTAAGCGAGGGGGCATTAGCTGGCTGAAATAGGTACTCAAGTCTAAGCTGGGATTAGCAGCGCAGCTCTGTATATTGCCAAAGGATTTCTTTCTTAGCCTTCTGCCTGCGGGTGATGTATGGGGCGGCGACTCGGTGTGCAGAGGCGGTACGATGAGCCTAATGATGGCCTGTCTCTAATCACACAAACTACTGGTCGTCAAGTCACTGACATCCAGGTAATATGACCACTCACATACAGGAGTCTGTTCAAAAGCCACATTATGTGTGGATATAATACTTAAACAGCTCCCACAAGTCTATTGCCAACATACAATAAACTATATTTACGTTTATAAAATAAAATGCTTTTTAAATCAGTTGTTCCCTTACAAGAAAAGTTGTGCCTAGTTGGGACTCTTCAATACATTTCAAGATTGTGGTTGTTCATAGTAATTAAGACAGGACCAGAGGAGGCAGCGAAGTGATGCAGTTACAGAGCCACAAAGTCTGCATGGGGAGGAGGTTGGGGTCGATGGAGAGGTCAACAAAATACTGGACCACTGCTTGTCTCCTGTTTCAAACTGATTTTTAAACACTGTTTTTCTAAATCAAGACCATCCCATAACCTTTGATCCATGACCACGTGGGGCCAGTTCTAGCTTGGTGTATTAGGGTGGGCGGGTAAAAGAAACAGGTAGGTACCCCTGAGAGTAGAGAGATGGAATAGTTAGAATTAGTATTATTTACAAGGTTTTCTGTTTGAGGCAAGGTGCTGGCATCTTCTCCTTTGGGATTAATGTTTTTGTATCATCAAAGACTTCAATCTGGGTAAGAAAAAAGTTAAACTAACATTTAGAACACTGACATGACATATTTCCTCCCAGTCTTCCCGTAGTTTCATATCAGTAACTATTCAAATGGTCAAATACTGTTTTTAAAGGTGCTATGTGTAAAAATGTGAAGTGATTTACACGTAGTTACCGCTTCTTTTATTGCCAAAGTGGGAACAGATTGCAGCTTAAATTATGAGACTTTCACCTGATTCTATGTAAAAGACTTGAGGCTTGTTTATCGGGAAACTTCAGAAGGTGTGACGTTAATGTTTGCTCCTCAGTGCCTCTCTAATGTTGCCTTAGAAATAGAGTCTGCTACCATCAGTTAAACAGGTTCCAGCACAACACTGACTCCAACACAAACTATATGTAAACACAGAAAATCCAGATCTATTAAAGCCTGTTTGGCTGCATGGGAAGTGACCAACTTCAGGGGAAAATTAGGGTCGGCATCAGGTGGGAAATCCAAGTCATGGATGGACAAAAGGTACAGGGAAAAAACATTAGCAAAAGACAGGCCAACAAAGCCAAACCAGCTGTATCTCCACACGTTGTTTTAGTGATGTGCCAGCACTGCACTGTCAAATATATAGTCGAACTATAATCCTCATCTACCAACACGATCCTAGTCAATCATGTTCAGTTTCATATATGTCATATCACTGTTTTTGCCAGGAGTGACAGCACAAGCAACAAGATGCTGACTGCAGTTCATTTAACATCCACTGGTGTGATTAATAACAAAGTTTTCCTGAATGTTACAAAGAGAATCTCTCTCAAAGACGTCCTTCGGTTAATGTCAAGTTTTTTTTCGTCTTTTTAACCCATCCATATGATGTTTTTATATGCTGGACATATCACGTGAGAAATAAGCAGGCAACACCATAGCTGAGCATTTCCACCTTGAAACTACTGATAATGACGATGATTATACTCAAAAACACAGACTTAGACTTCCAGGGTTCCATTAGAATCAAACCAATCCTGTCAGCTTAAAGATTGGGACTTTCTGTATCATTTTTCTTCTTCAGGATCGGTTTCTGGTTCGTACATGTATGAAGGAATTACTCCAATAGTACCACTTTTCAGTTTACAGTGTTTGAGCAGAGTCATAGGTGAGCTGGTGTGCTTGAGCTGGAGCGAGTGGGGAGGTGTAGAAACTTCATCTGCACAGTCTAGACGAAGTAAGGGTGTGGAGTCCACAGCTAAACAAATACATTTAAAATGCATTTGTATGATACACTGAGAGAGAGCCTTGAAAAAGAAGCAAAGACGAGTAGAAAGTTCAATCCAAAGATGATCAGAACAGATTTCTCCTGTGACCCTTTAGAAGACCCCAAGAATGAGGTCTAGACTAGGACACCATGGCCGGTGTCCTGGTTCCAGACCCCATAGGACACCCTGAGAGGTCCTTTTATCCAATGGTTCAGAGCATTTCTGAGCACATAAGGGGGACCAACACAATATTAGACAGGTGGTCATAATGCTATGCCTGATCGGTGTATAATCAGTCTTATTAAGAATAAATCTAGGAAAGTATTTGACATAGTAAGCTGCAACAAAGGGAAATCTGGTAAAACATGTATTAGAAAATGATATCTAACTTATATTTGTATCTTAAAATTAGTCACAGATCAGTGACAGGGCGATTTTGTGAAATGTAGATATTACATTTACTTCTATGTCTTCAGTGTAATTTGCACATAAATTCCTGCTGTTTTGTGCTGTAATTTTAGGATACATATCTAAATAGTTTCTGTCCACTAATGCAAATTACTGTAAAATAATGCAAAATAACTACATCATTTAAAAAAAAAAGATAATTTACCATAACCAAAACACAGTTTCTACCCTCAATTTCAAATATACATTTTAATGTTTAAAATGTTATATAAATCATATTTATGTTACAAAAATGAAACTACCTATATTTTTATAAGTGTTATTATTATTATTATAAAAATTAATGTAAAAAAAAAACCCTTAAATTTTCTTAACGTGTGAATTCAGTCATTTTTTTAATTTTATTGATATTTTGGTGATTTTTTTTACATTGTACTAATACTTCACACATTTCTTATGTAGTATGTGGCTGTCAGGTTCTATCTTACGTGGTTTTAATGATCCATGGTTGTGTTCTGGGAGCTGATCTCAGGTCAGTGGTCAGGACTCCTCCTCCTCCTCCTCCTCCTCCTCCTCCTCCTCCTCCTCCTCCTCCTTCTCTGCTCCATCGCCTCCGTCCTTCGTCTTCAGAGTCTCTGCTGCCAATCATGGACAGCCGGCATCGATATTTTTGGTGACCGAGTTCTGGGACTAAACGATCGGGAATATTTCAGCGGATTAAAGAAAAGAAAAAGATAGAAACCCTCCTCGTTACATTTCTGTGTCAGAAAATGGGATTAAACCGAAGGAATCAGAGGAGAAGTGCTGCTCTGATCGGCTCAGCGTGAAGAGGCTCCCAACAGGTGAGTTACAGACTGACATTCTGCCTGCAGGTACTTTGAAATAGTCTGGGTTTCACATTAAACTAAATAAACACATAAAACCAGTTTATAAATACATAAACAAGCTATAGACATGTGCAGTCAGAGCAAGTGTAAAGCACAGAAACAGCCATTGTTACATCTTTATAATGTATATGCATGATAATGTATTTTAAAGGGTGGAGGCCTGTGTGTACAACTAGCATTCAACATCATCATCAAATCCATTTGCATGTTTTACATACATTAGATTTTAAGAAATATATCCATATAAAGTGTGTGCATGTAAAGAATGATGATGATAATGATGAAAACACAACCTTATGACAAATCTCAAGGCTCAGAAGCAGCCCTGATCCTGAAGAACAGCTGACATCCAGGAACAGGAACAGAAAAACTTTGGATTTTAAAAAGCAGATAGCTCCGAGGTCGTTTCATTTTGTCAGGAAATGTGAGCAGCATACTCAGATATCACATGTAAGTAGATGTATACGCATATATCTTGTATTTTATCTTTAGAATCTATCTGTGGAAATAGCACTGTGCTGTATGTTAAGTGTCACTAAAGAGGCTTGCATATGGTTATATGTAAAACCACATTATTATCACTATGTTAGAATTCGTATGTTGTTATTTTATCACTGTTATATGTGAAAACACATTTGCAATTACTCATGGATTCAGCTCAATACTTAACATAAGAGATTTCCTATTTTTGTATTTAATGTTTTCTGTTTATACCAGAACTTGTTTGTTTATGGCAGCATTGAGGTCTGTGTCTTAGATTTAACTGTGCTGTGTGCAACATCTGTTTTAAATCGAGCATAATCATAAGCATTTTTAAAATGGATGTTAAATAGCAGATAGTTGCACCACAGTGCAGTAATGTTTCTTTGATCAGCTGCAGTTGCTGTGGAAGATTTCAGTTGTGGCTGTTGTGCTTAAAAGCAAAAAACATAGATTAAAACTCAGAACTGCAACTTGGACCAGTTCAATCATTTCTAATAACCTTCGCTCACAAATATGCATCGTCCAGATCAGCAAAAGTGCTGCGTGGTTGTTGGATGATGATGTAACTGCACATTTAGTGCACAGACACACTGCTGCCTTTACCTGTCGTCATCCTTCAAGCACTCAGCTTCTTGGCAATTCTCTCCATGTGATTTAATTTAGTGGGGGTTGCTGCTTAACTCCCTGGTATTAGCACTAATCTACATGAGTGCACGTGTTACAACCATCGGTGTTCCCCAGAGATCAGGGAGTCATTATTTACCACTACAAAGATATATATATTTATATAATATGAAGCAAAAAATATAGTTAAACCTCACTTTCCATGTTACACTTGAATAAGCTTAATTGGATGTACATGTTCTAAAAAGCCTAAATTCCACCTACAGTCCATCAAAATGTAAAACAGGACTTTTATAAATACACTTGCTGCAGCAGTCCATGTTTCTCCATACTGTCACTGCTCTCAGCCACGTATCTTTGTACCTGTTCTTTAAGTGGTGCCCTAATAGCCTTAACCTGCTGTATCCACCACAGAACATACAACCACAGTCCACCTGTAAGCCATAGCTTAGTTATTTTAAAAGCCAGCTGATGGTTCACAGAGAAAGGGCACTGATCCTGTTTAGTGTTTAAGGACGTAATCAGGATGTATTTTTAGATGCCACTCTCAGACAGACGGTGACGAGTGGTGTTCAGTAAACACATAAACAACCCTCATGAGTCACCTGTCGTGTTGATTTCAGGCTGATATGATAATGTTTCTGTTCCTGTGTGCTGCAGGCCGGCAGAGCCAGACACGACGAGATGGCAAAAGTCGGCAGTGAAAAGTCCTTTTTGGCCAGACAGCGTCTGTCCACCAACACGTCAGACGAGGAGCTCGCCGTCATTGAAAATGGGGACAGCAGGTTCGATATCACCATCACTGGTGGAGGGATTTGGGAGCAACATTTTCTTTCATGTCAGAGCGTTGTTGTCTGTGTGCTTTAAAGTTCCTCTCTAGTTGTTGATTAAACCCCTAGACACTCAAAATTACACGTGTACATTTTTCCCAATTAAAATAATCTATATTCCTGCCTTAAAATGGCGTAGATACTTTCTCCACTAACCTTTCCCCACTCGCTGCAGCTCAAACACACCAGCTCCCTACAACTCTGTTAATACTACTCTACGCTACACAGTGGCATGATACTGGAGTAATCTGCGATACATTTTTGAACCCAAAACCAACTCTGAAGAATAATGACACAGAAAACCTTGCCCTGTGAGTTGACAGAATGTTACGTAGAAAGGTCTGGAAATCTTTACGTGTTTGAGACAGTTTCAAGGTCCAAATCCTCAGCCATGGCGTTGATTACTTATTTTGATCATGTTGTGTCTTTCAGCATATAAAGAAAACAAGATAGGGACATTTTTAGCAAAGTTTTAAAAAAGTCTCACTTCACTGGAGGGGTCTTTAATCACACTGACAACTGATGTTTTGTGCGGCCCTGACACAAGTTCATCTTCTTGATACTGTCAATGTGATTTTTCCTCTTTCAGGACACACTCACTTTGTGAAGGCAACTCTGAGAGAGCTTTGTCCTCAGGGTCCCACAGAGATTCATTTACAGGTGCTGGGGCAATGGCCAGGTAAACTTAAGTACTTATACTTTCCTGGTAGTAGTAAGTTCTTGATAGGTATTTACCTCAGGGGTGGAGCCAAGGGGTGGCTTGAGGTGACCATGTCCAGAACCTTCACACAACCAATAGTGAAGCCTGTTTGAGGGCCACGCATGAACTCATAGAACTGGAGTTACATACAGTAGCTAGTATTTCTCTGGCAGGACTTTTTTCCAAAACCATTTCTGTGCAGCCGTTGCTCCAACACAGATGCATTTTAACAGCATAACCACCCTCTAATCACTAAATGTTAACACTGATTTTGTAGCAATTCAAACACTTGAGATTTAATTCTCATTTCTATGTTAATAATGTCATAATCTGTTTGTGTATGCGTTCATTAGCTAAAGTGCATTTGATTTAGGTTTAGCTGTGGATTTAGTTGAAGCTCCTTCATGAAACCATGGGAGTCTTACATTTAATTTAAATTGTAATTATCTTATGAGCCTTATCAACTATTTAAAAAGCATAATTTTATCAACTGTTTCAAATTTTTAACGGAGTGTTACATAGTCTTTAATATATTGTATATGAGTTCCCATGTACTTCTTTAGGGCAGTCTTAGTTGTAGAACCTAATGATAAGAGTAAGTGCCTAAAAAAATCACTATTAGGCCAACAGCAACTTGCTGAAAAAAAGTATACAAGACATCCTTCTGGCCACCCTTAGAAAAACTGTCTGGCTCCACCACCGATTCATACAGTTCTAAAGTATTTTCTTAGTCCCTCCTCTGTAACTAGTCATATTTGTTACTGGTAAACACATACCAGTGGTCGTCAACCTTATTGCATTGTAACTCCTTTTCAAAAATGCAAATACAGATTCATGTATTCTTATTTCTTCACACAAGAATCATCTCATGACCGCTCAGACTTAACTTGTGACCCTCTGAGCCGGTCTGATTCCTAAGTTGACCACCACTGATGAATAGACTGTCCGAGCCAGGTAGAATCAGTGTTTGCTCGTACATTAATCACAGGCTGAATGTAGAAGATGGACGTTGCTTCAAGATGCCTTAAGCCTGCATTCTCTCCAACAGGGCGACTCCTCTAGTTGAAAAAACATGTCCATTTGTATCGAAGTTTATGAATAAATGACCCTATTTCTCACTTGATCTGTTACCTCAGCAAACATTTTCCTAATGAAATTGGGATCACGATGGTTAGTTTTAAGACTTTTTGAATACAGCATGATGTTCATTTAGTAAATTATGGTTTCCTTTAGAGTACAATAAGCAGGTTTTTTAAAGGTGGGGCTACATTGTGATTGACAGATCAGTACCATAATGCCAGCTGTTGTGCCCTTCAGTTTTGAGTTGGATCGACCCCTTTGCTCATTATGTCCATTTTCAAAAAACCCAAGATGGCGAAGGTTAGATTCCAAACTTAAGGCTTCAGCAGTCCACAAACCAATGAGTGCAGTCCAACTTTTATATACAGCCTATGGTAACCCCTTTGTAAAAATGCAGATTTGTTTAGTTACTCTCACAAAACTTATCTCATCATCCCTTTAGTTTATCTTGTGACCCTTTAGGGTGGCCCGACCCCTGGGTTTAGAGCCACAGATAGATAAACTGTCTCAGCCAGCTATAAGCATCAATATCTAACAAAGCAGTACAAGATTACACATCTGCTTCTAAAGAATGTACACTTTTAATGCTTTAAGTACATTTCAGTGATAATCCTCTTTACATGTACCTAAGTATATAGTCTGAACTGAACTGCTGGTATTTATATGTGGAGTTGACATGACTAGTGGTCCATTCCTAGCCTAGATGGGTGTCACTTTGCGCTGTTTTTACCTCCGCTGACCCTCTAGGCTGTCTTACTTCTTCTTCATGCTGCGAACCTGGGCGTCTCACAGAATGAAACCCGAAGAAGAACGGCACGACTCTTTCCTCGAGCGCTTCAGAGGCCCCGAGCTCAAAGACATGTCCTGTCGAGAGAGTAACGCCCAGTCGGTGGGCCACGATGACACACTCCGCAAGAGAAAGTAAGCACAGTGGGCAACGCTGGTAGTGATCAGTGAGTTCAAGTTGAAATTTATGGAACAAATTTCAACAAACCCACTGAACGGGACATTTAACCTGCATCACAAGAATAGCAACCATTTACTCACAGCTTTAAGGCATCAAACTTAAAGCTGTGGCATCAAACTTTCAATGGAACTGAAAGGATCTGAAAAACAAAGTCACAGTACAATGAAAATTAGCCTCTTTACCTTCAGTAGTGCGATATATTTCCTATTGGTTTCCACACACCTGCATTATTAGATCAGGAAAAAAGATAAATTAGACCAGAACTACATTCTTTTGCTTTGATTTAGCCTTTTGATATTTTCATTGCCATTGTTATTACAGTTTCTTCATTTATGTGCCTACAACCATTATTTTCCTAATTGACTATATTGTACGTAAGGCCTCCATACCTCAAAGTAAGCTGAGTTTAAAGAAAGGTTAAATAATGAAAGCAAATGATATCGCTCTACTGGCTAAACATTAGCTAACGACCAGATATTGCTAGCACCCCAAATAACATGCATTCGTACGAATTTACACAAACTCCTCTGAATTAAATGTGTCACCAAAAAGCATTTACAAGGAAGACAAAAAATGGAATTTTATGAGAAAAAAGCATATTTTTTGATATGTAACATGTCAAAGGAGATAAATGAGAAATCTCTGAGGGTTCACTGTGCAAAAATGTTTCCCATTTCTTTCCCAAGTCTTGCCAATAAGTGGCCTCTTGCCGCTTACAACATGAATAACTGCAACAACACAGACGAGTAAGTGTGTCTATATCTGTGTCAGAGAATAGATTCTTTGTAGAAGGAGAAGTCATAGATTGTTCTGGACATCACTAGCCCACTCTTCTTGCAGCTAACGCAGTGAAGAGCGTAGCTAATAGCATGGAAAACCTTGAAACCCTGTCCTCCAACTCCCTCGTCCTCGTGTTTCTTCCTGTAATAGAAAGAAAACTGTCCCTTTGTTCTCTTGAAGGTTTTTTGTTGCAAGTATTGATGTAGGTTGTACTGAATAAACACCCAGATGGAAAACTGTAAAAGCATATTGTGGCGTTTAGCTATCTGTGGTTTTTGAAAGGTAATCTGAGAGTAACTCACCTGTAGTACGATGCCATCTGCTGGACAAACGTGTGACCTGCACCAGATCTTCCAACAAAGCCTTAAATTCAGATATTCCCAAATTAGACCCCCTTTATGTAGTCTGTTAGCCTTCAAGCAGTCCCTCATAGACCACCTCCGGCCTTTTCCCTCAACTATATAAAAAAATTAAAATAAACTTGTGATCTGTAGCAAAAAAGAGGAGATTAAAAAAGACGACAAAAAGGAGGAGGAGAAAAAAGACGAGAAGAAGGATGGGGACGAGAAGAAGGATGGGGACAAGAAGGAAGAGGAAAAGAAAGACGAGAAGAAGGATGAGAAAAAAGATGAGAAGAAAGACGAGAAGAAAGACGATAAGAAAGATGATAAGAAAGACGATAAAAAGAAAGAGGAGCCCCCGTAAGTACCCTGTTAGGTGCTCTAAGTGTATTGTGGCTACAGGAAAGGCGTCTCTCTCTTTTGTAATTGAGTAAAATTAACAAAAACCTTGCAGCAATATTGATTTTAAGTTGTTTCCAGGAAAGAAATCTGGATTATGGATCCAGCCACGGACCAGTACTACAGATGGCTGTCCGTCATCGCAGGCCCAGTGTTTTATAACCTGATGATGATTGTAACGAGGTAACAATCAGTTCACATATTAAAACTGTACTGCACTCTGTTTTTTGTTCTGTCAACTAAATGATATGGTTCTACTGTGAACGCAGAACTTCTATTGTTAACATTGACTACTCTTATTATATCCTCAATAATATTCTTCCTTGAACAAATGCATTACTTCTCTATTCATGTGTATAAGGCTTCTCATTATAGATATCTACAATTTAGAATATAGTAGGACTAGTTGTAAGTCCAGTTTCAGACATCTATAGTCTAATTCTGATTAGACATTATTCTAGCTTGAGATATCTTTAAGTCCCCTCAACTCAAGATATCTACATTGTCCTTTTTCAATATCTTAAATTTAGTTTTAACCAGTCAGAATAATGAAGATATCTTAAACTAGAATTCTGAAATCTTAAGTTAGACTATTGACTCGGCAAAATGACATTGTAGATGTCTGGTGTCACATCAGCAGCTACGGCAAGTAGGAGGTGACTTGCTTTTCAAACACACTATGACGCTTAAATCATGACTACATATGACAACCTGTTCAGCCGCCATGTCAGAGCAGTCTGAAGATGACGTTCTGGTTAATTCTGAGCAACAGTTTCAACTCTGTGTTGTTAACTTCTCTCTATTTCACAACATTTTCTAACAGTCTTGTCCATATCAGCAGTCTCCATTGCCTTTGGTCAAACTGTAAAAAAGGCTTTTCTGGACCAGTATCCAATAGGAAACCTGCAGCGTCATCCACAACAATTCAGACTATTCATAACGATGTTTGCTGTATCTGCAGCTGTTATTTTGACTAGTCAAAACTGGTTAGAACAGCGTTATAAATAACTGGAATAAAAATTCTGATTAGTCATAGTGTATTTATGAGTAGTTAAAATGATGTTGCTGATATTAGTAATTCTGGGCAAACAAGCTCATCCATTAAATGTTAAAATGGCTTGCCTCTAGTAAATGGAGTTAGGGTCAGAGCTGGAGGTGATGTTAAATTTGAACAATTTATTCATCCTTAGTGAGACACTGACCGACTTTTCCTTCCTGTCTTCTAGGGCCTGCTTTAATGAACTACAGAACTCGTATACAAAACTCTGGTTGGTCCTGGACTACACCTCAGACATAATCTACTACGCTGACACATTCGTCAGGGCAAGAACAGGTTGGGTTCTTGAAAATGTTTTAGGAAAATAATTTATCTGTACATCAGTTTGTGTCCATTTCAGCTTGAGATTTGGCTCCTGATTTTATGTTTCTCCTTCAGGTTACCTGGAACAAGGCCTGCTGGTAAAAGAATCCAAAAAACTGAGAGATAAATACAGAACAACATCTCAGTTCAAATATGATGTCATTTCAATGATACCCACTGATCTTCTGTTCCTGAAATACGGATACAACAACCCAGAGTTCAGATTCAACCGTCTCTGCAAGATGTCGAGGCTTTTTGAGTTCTTTGAGCGGACTGAAACCAGAACCAGCTTTCCAAACATGTTTCGTATCAGCAATCTCGTACTTTATATCCTTGTTATTATCCACTGGAATGCTTGTCTTTTCTTTGCTATTTCAAAAACCATTGGTTTTGGGACAGACACTTGGGTATACCCCAATATCAGCCACCCAGAGCACGGCCGCTTGGCGAGAAAGTACATTTACTCCCTATACTGGTCAACGTTGACCCTCACCACCATCGGAGAGACCCCTCCACCAGTCAAAGATGTTGAATTCCTCTTCGTCATTGCAGACTTCCTCACTGGTGTGCTGATTTTTGCTAGTATTGTCGGTAATGTCGGTGCCATGATCTCCAACATGAACGCCTCCCGTGCCGAGTTTCAGGCAAAGATTGATTCCATAAAGCAGTACATGCAGTTTCGAAAGGTCACCAAAGACCTGGAGGCCAGGGTCATCAAGTGGTTTGATTACCTGTGGACAGAGAAGAAGACCTGCGACGAGAAGGAAGTTTTGAAAAACCTCCCAGACAAGCTCAAGGCAGAGATTGCCATCAACGTCCACTTGGATACACTAAAGAAGGTGCGAATTTTCCAGGATTGCGAAGCCGGTCTGTTGATCGAGTTGGTGCTCAAGCTGCAGCCGCAAGTGTTCAGCCCTGGAGATTACATCTGTAAGAAGGGGGATATCGGCCGGGAGATGTACATCATCAAGGAGGGGAAGTTGGCGGTGGTGGCCGATGATGGTGTCACTCAATTTGTGGTGCTCAGCGATGGTGCATACTTTGGGGAAATCAGTATCTTAGGTATCAAGGGCAGTAAAGCGGGTAACAGAAGAACGGCCAACATCAGAAGCGTAGGTTACTCCGACCTCTTTGCGCTGTCCAAAGACGACTTGATGGAAGCTCTTACTGAGTATCCAGAGGCCAAGAAGGCGCTGGAGGAGAAGGGCAAAGCCATCCTGATGAAAGACAACCTGATCGACGAGGCCATCGCGAATGCTGGCGCCGACCCCAAAGACATGGAGGAGAAGATTGTCAAACTGCAGAGCAACTTGGACACCATGCAGGTCAAATTTGCCCAGCTGATGGCGGAGTTCACCTCCAACTCGACAAGAATGAAGCAGAGAGTGACCAACATGGAGGCCAAAGTAAAATCCCTACGACCGGAGGACCTCACTGACGTGGTGGCCGACAAGGACAAAAAAGTCCAGTAATACAACAGACACCCGAGAACTCAACAGGGAAAAAAGGAATTAAACTTTTTAAAGGCCCATGTTTATATCTATTTATACATCATGTTTATTATCATCATAATGTGTCAAACTGTGTACAGTATATGAATGTTTATTTGTGTGAATGCTATGACTGACAGCCAATTTCATGTTGTCATAAAACTACTTAAGTATGTATGTATATATGCAAAAAATGGCTTTTCATAGCCTTAGAATAATGATTATTTTCCTGATCAGTATTGCCATTTCCGAGAGAACTATATTGATCTATCTGTGAAGTATTAAGTACCATTCTTACACAAAAATATAACTGCATTTTCCATTTGATATTGTTTAAGATTGTACACAATAAACTGAAATGCCAGTCCTGTTTATAAGTTACTGTCAGCATACACTATCAGTTGTAAATCTATGTAAAATAAAGATTAAAATGTTCATATAAGATGCACTGTATGTGTCTAAATTTGTTGTGTTGTTGGTGAAGGACGAGGATCCTGTTAGTCAAGATAAGCAGATTGAGAACTACAGTATTTTCAGGGCCTTAAAACTTGCGGTAACTGTATTTTTGGCACACACACACACACATATATATATACACACACATAACAGCTGGCTGTTTAATGGTATTTTTAATGGTAGTACTTCATTACCTGTGATGTGTCATTACCTGTGTCGACAATACCTGATTCTGATGCTGAAGACTTTAAGGAATTACATCATATCGTCATATCTGTCAGAAAAATGCCAGTAGAAGCCCAAGTCAGGCTCACATTTCAGATGTTAAGAGTTGCATGAGATCGAGTGATCCCATACCTCCAGGACTTAGGCTTTTATGCTTGAATCACATTTTGCTGCTAACTTCTCTTACGATCTTTTTACACAGGACTTGTAATGGAGCATTTTTACATGACTGCGTTGGTAGTTTTACTTACCTTAAAAAAAAAGAACTGAATACTTCTTGCACCGCTGCTGTTTGCTGTTCAGCAGATGGTGTGCAATGTGTTCTTTGCAGAAAAAAAGATGCCCACTGCAACAGTAAAATTGTCCAAAATGGTAAAGTTGCAGCCCGTAAAAAGAGAACAATTCATTGAAAGTCCATTTGAAGCTGACATGAACTGCAGTCATTTGATAATTCTCCTTGTGATTGACCTCTTTCACCTCTCAGAGTCCTGTGATCAGTACTATAAAAAATATTGACTGCAGCAGCTTTGATTTTTCTATATTGCACAATTAATCAAATGACTATTTAGACTTTTTTCACCATTATTTTATTTTGCATAATAGTAGATTTACAGAAGAGTTTCACATTATCTGCACATTCGTTATGTACCTGAGATATTTGGCCAAATAAAACATTTCATGTGACTTTTTTCTTCATATAGGCATTGCACATTTGGCGACTGCACTTACAAGTGCGCACTCAAAAACTCTTAGCAAATAAACCAAGGGAAGAGTAACCCTATTTTCAGGATGTGAAAGTCTGAACCGACCAGTCAGTGACTACATTCTGAAATCCTGCGAGCAACCACACAACAAACACTATTCATTTCATGGTAACACAAGAGGCACGACAAAATTAAAACTGTTAGAATACAACCATAAAATCAACTCAATGTCAGCAGACACTTTGCTGTCCTGTTCATAGGAAATACTTTAAATATAAGCTTTAGGGTATTTGGATTAGCAGTAATACAAAAGGCTTCACCTTAACATACTACTCTGGCAATCGCAGCCAAAGAGCACCATTATGAGCAATGCACTCTAGTGGGAAAAGAGCCTGAGGACTGAATAGTGCTACATTTTCAGTACTGCAAAAACATGAAAGAAGTCCAACTAAGAGAATAAATACACTGCATGTGCTGTGTATAAGTGCACTTTCACAGTTTCACAAATCAAACATTACTTATGTCTGCACAGAAAACAAAACACGTGAAAAAATTAGGTGCCGTTTTAAATTCTTTGGGAAATCTAACGTATATGAAAGTGGCTCTAAAAGGAAGTGAGGCCTCAGCGTGAAAGGCCAACAAATGGTGGCTGCAAGAGTTTGGTTAGGCACAAAGTTATTGCAGCATTTTGTTTTTTCATGGCGTTTCCCTATGTGTTTTTGTGATACTCCCTTTTTTTTTGTTCAAATGCAGTCTGAAAACTTTCCTTTTGGATCTGTCACAGCATCCCAAAGCCTTTGGCGTAGGTGATGGCCTTGAGGAGTCTTTCCCTCAGTTTTTCCTTGGTGGAGTATTCAGGGAGCAGCAGTGCATTGAAGCAGGTGTGGGAGGTTGGTAGTCTGCAGGACAAGTAAGAAAAGTGAACAAATTGGAGGTGAGACAAGTGTTTTTGACAACAATGGAGAGCTCTGAGTCTAGATCTGTACTGAAAAAGTTATGGGTATACTTTCACATAAGCACGAATGCCTCAGAGAAGGATGCGCCTTTTTTTCTTCAGCTGTCTTTTTCTACTCTCAACTATGGGTTATGAACTCACACAACCACTGAATCTATTGCAGACAATACAATTAGATCCACATATACTCAATTATATTTTCATTTGCCATCTGGTTGATGAGTCCTGTGTATTATTTTACATAGATAAAGACGTTTCTACCACAGATCGATGCGGAAAAGGCACAAGATGGTGCACAAAATTCACCAGATAGCAGAAAATTAAGGTTTTGTTCAGGTATGTTGGGTGATGGTTTAAATCTGACTTTGCTGCACCTGTCTGTGTCAGAGCCGTTCTTGGCGATGATCATTTTTAATTTGGCGAGCCCTCCAACTGGTGCTCTGTCTGTGCCGGTGGTAAACTGAAGAAACAACCTCTTCTGCTCCTCTCCAAATGAGTGAATAGTTTCCCAGAAATCTCTGTGTGCAGAAAATAAAGCAAATCCCTCATAAGACATGTGTTAACCTTCTCTAGCCCAAAACATTTGTAGATTTCATCACTTACTTGATAATTTGACTGTCTTTGCTATAACCTCCGTCATATTCTGTTGTCTTTTCAAGTGCTTCAAAGTCAAGTTTCTGTGGAATGACAGCAGATTGTACTGCCGTTAACAAAACACTGGCCACAATTCAGCAATAAAAATCTGAATTACCATGTATTTTCTCACCCTGCTTCCACAGATAAGCAGCTCTACTTCCTCTGGTCTGAACAAATATTTCAGCGGGGACTCATTCGTGACCATTAGGAAACCTTTTTTGAAGGCTTTGAATTGTCTCTCCACGCTGGTGTTCAGGATGTAGTCAACATACAGATCCACAAACTCCTAAGTTATAGACGTAAGAAGCAACAAAAAGATCTGTTAAATGTGCCAGAAAATATTTTCTCATCGTTAACTTTTTATTAGCATTGACTGTGCGTATTTTGTGCTTTTAGATAAACAGACCTACAGAATGTACTGTTGAGGGAATGACAGTTGTGTTGCATATTTTTTATACTGATCACGTTCCTGCTGCTGTACTTGTGAAATGTACATTTCAGTCAAAAGAGGAACAAGGACAGTGGGTGAGTAGCCTCTACACACTCTGCTGAACTGCTTTTTTGCACTACAAAGACTGCTTTGTCTTTGATTAGATGTAACTACACATCTAATCAAAACTAATTTAAGGCCAGAATCCGATTCTTACCTCATTTTAAAAAAAAAAAACTTACATGAAAAAGTGCTTAATTACTTAGAGGGAAAAAAAACTGTAAAAAAATCACTACAACTTGAAAACAGGTAAAACCAAACTGCAGTAACTGAGTTTGTCTAACTAGCTAAACTAGCCGACCAAACTCCAGCTGATTTCATAGAATTTAAATAATAGAATTTATTTTTCAAAATGCACAACTAATTTATTAAACAACCTCCTTTGTAATAATTGCTGATATTGATATTTTCTTCAAAGGTCGCATAACTTGGAGCTGTGTTGTAAATACGACTGGCATATAGGAAATCTGTCCTTGTCAAGCACTGATTGTCTTTAACACACACAAACTCTGACTGGAGGCCATTAACCCCCACAGAAGGCTTTGTTATGGTGCCCCATTACTAGGTAAACCCCCACAGTGCTGCCCATAGTCTTAGTGACAACCTCCTCAGGTCGCTACAGTATTAAACAATAAGAGGCTCCACCTGGTGGTGCAATCGGGTAATACAGCTAAAGTACAAAACATTTTCTGACATGAATGTAGAGAAAACAGATTTTCTTTGGAGCTTGTGGAGCCATGGTACGCTTCTCAACACAACATTTGAAAGGGTGCCCTATTGGAGATTTTTAAACAAGATTCGTGAAAATCTACGTGACATTAAGGAACAGCTTGGAAGCAGAAATGCTCTATTTTCTTAATACATTGCATCATTATTTAGTTGACAAGCATAGACATTGCGTTCCCTTTAAAAACTTTCATGTAAAATGGTATCAGAGTAGGACTCGGTATTGACAGATACAAAATATTGGGGTAGAAAAAAAAACTTGATCGGTACGATTTATAACTGTCAATTTAGTTAGGAAAATAAAAAATTTAATATATTAGGTCATGTGCTGCATCTTACAAAATGGCTCCCTCTTTTACTATGAGAGTTTCTGTAACTACTGAGCTGTATGAATGGCTATACTTACACACTGCAGGAGTTTTTAAAGTGAAACAATGTGACTTCCTCATTGGGTTTTTTAGGGTTTTTCTGCCTTATATGGTCTGTTATGACGAGCAACTTGCGGGAAACACTTCATGAAGACTTTGTTCAATAATAAAGCTAGCTTTCTATCACATTAATCACTGTCAGCTGAAGCAGACCAGACTCACCTGTCTGTTCTCATTAGTCACAGGGATCTGGTCTCCCTCCTCTTTCAAGTCATGCAATATAGGGTTTCCAAAGAGGTCTGTGTGTGATATCTGGAAGGTGAGCATCATGTCTTCCTTCACATTGGCGGTATACTCAAGCAAACCCTTCAGACTTTGATAGAGAACCTGCAACAGGAAAAACATTTGCTGTAAAATCTACAGTGAACCTTCAGCAATAAAATATTTTGCTTTCTTTACAGCAACTCAAAAAAACTGCTGCACAATTGCCTTTATGTAAAAGTTACTTTTGGAAATAAAACTGATCTGTAGTGTTTCACGATGTATTAAGTTTGGGAGAAAGTTACTATACTGGATGTGAGTCTGACAGGTCCAAGTAGGTCCCTTTCTTTCCCATGAGTTTCCTGTAGACAACCATTGGGAAATGGACGTCCAGGATGCAGTTGTTGTAAATAGCGAGTCCCAGGACGATTCCAATGAGAGTGTACTGTGCTTCATTTTCCAGTGAGGATGAATTGAACCAGAAAAGTTTGGTTTCATCATCATAGGTAAACATTCCTGTTTAGAAAGTCAGAAAACACGTAAGTAAAATAAAATACTTACAGGACTTGTGATGATAAAGTTCTGGGTCTGTTCATGCTGAACGTGCACAAAGCGTATCACAGTAACACACTTGCAGTGAGCAGTAACTATAATGAGTCAGGAGACCACGTGACATCATGAAATCAACAGCAGCCCAGTAACAGTGCAGTGGTTATGCAGTTTCCACCTGACCTACTCGCCAGATGTGGATCTGTGTGACTTCAAATTGTGAAATTCAAGCTGTTTTGACAGTTTAGGAGATCCGGCGCTCATCGCACATTCAGCTTAATATGTTTCTATAGAGGAACTTCCACGGAGTGTTACAAACGTTGTGGAAGCACTGGGAGAGTCGTTTTGCTGGACAAGAAGACTACTGAGATGGGGAAGGTGGCCAAATTTAAATAATGGACAGACATTAAAGTGGTATCAATCTTTTCATCTAACTCTCAGCAAGGAAGTAACTGAGCACAATTACCAAAATAATAGACTACTCAGGGATACACAGGAACCAAATGTCAACACACTGGGAACATTCCAGTACACATACTACCATACCATACAGACACTACATACTTTGTGAGGGCAGCTATAGTACGTACTGAAGGTAAAAAGAAAATGTCTCACCTATGTCAGGATTGAAAATTTCCTCCAAAACCAATTGAAAGAACTCCTTTGAAACTCCGCCTTCATCAACACCTTGCTCCCCTTCAAATTCAACAAACAGCTGCTTCTTCAGGTCGGACGGGTTCTCCATGGAGATCATCTCCAGCTGCAACACAACAAGGGGCCTGAATTAATACACAAACACAGTGGGACTGGTGCCTCAACTTGACATTCTGAGCACATGCAACAGTAACATTGGACTCACTCTGACGAGGGCGTCGTCGATGATGTGGTCTCTGCGAACTTTGAGCTTGAGATAGGGGTTTGGCTGCTGCCCCTGCACCATGCTGTATAGGGCCGTGAGACGCCGCTCGCTGTACATCCTGATCCTGTTGTCATAGTAAAGCCCTTGGTTCTTGGTGATGACGCTGAGGATGAAGGGGCAGCTCTGGAAAGAAAATTTAGTTTCGGCATTGACCTTGAAGAAGGTGAAATCTTTGTCCATCTCGACCACATCGTTCAGCGACTCATTGACAAAGTCCTCAAAGGGGATGACGGGACGTATACTATCTACAGTTCGGATGCACAGTTCCTTCTCCAGAGGGTCGACCCGGGGGCCCTTCTTATAGAGTCGCTCCTCACCCAGCAACTCGTGCAGCGTTAGCTCATCAGAATCTGAATCTTCCTCGTCCTCCTCGTTGTGCTCTACATCCACATCACCTGCCAGGATACTTGCATAGAAGACGATCTTTAAACACTGGGTCGCAGCCACCACAGTCTCGTCGTCATTTACCAGATTTTCGGCATCGTATTCATTGCTAACAACTGTGAAGGTGATGAGCTGCTGGAAGGTCTCCATCATTCGGCGAATGTGGGGGAGGCCGTACATCGACCAGAGCTTTGACAGCCTGGCGAGCGCAGCTACTGGCAGTTTGCTCATGGCCTTGCAGAACTGCGGTAACGCCACTTCAAGGTACTCTGGGCTGTGCAGGTTACTGTTCTCCATCACAATGATGAAAATATTCAGGTAATCTGGGTTGGCTTCGTACACGTCAAGATATTCCAGGTCAAGTTCCACATTTGGAGTGAGGTAAATGAGCGCATTCACAAGAGCAGCCTCCACCTGGTCGATGGATAGAAGTCTGTCGTAGACCCTCCTCACAGCCTGGATGTCCACAGCAACTTCACAGGCACGTAACGCGTCATTCAAAGCATCATCTGGCAAAGCAGCTGCAGAGGAGGCGCCCGTCTTCTCCAGGGTTTTATCATTCTGTTTCTCCACATCTGTTGGTTTACATGAGTTTTCGGGGGTATTTGGTTCATCCTTCCTGAAACTCTTCATCAGGGCTTCAGCGTTGGAGAAAACCCTTCCGATGACGCGGACAAGAGCAGAATAATCCCCTTCCTCCTCGCAGCAGTTCAGGATCATACAGATGTTGTTCTCAGTGAGGTATTGGACGTCTGCAACAAAACAGCAACAAAAAACTGGATAAAGAACTGGCTCAATGTCCAAAAACTGTCAAGAATCAGCGTTACTGTACCTGAGAAGTCGTCCTTGGTGTCTTTATCGCTCATCATACTGTCCAGCAGAGAGCTTCCGTCAGCGCTGGACTTGATGGAGGGGTAATAATCACAGAGTTTGGCGTTAATCTTAAACAGCTCAAGCGCTTTGGCAGCTGCCGAATTCTTATCCAAAGGTTGAAAATCGCGGCATGATGCGCAAAACTCATTCGTGCAGTTGCCATTTCCACAGCCTTCAGTTAACTGCCGAAAGTAGCGCTCAATTAGATGCTTTGCAGTCGCTCTGTTCCTGTGCAAGATATTCAAACAGGAAGTCAGACTGATGGTCTCATATAATTTATAGTTAGAAAAAAAGCATAAACACATATTTGCAATGCAAATATATATGTACAGTGAACAGAACTGGATATTTAACAAGCATTATTACAAATGTTCTTGTTTGAGAGGCTAAGACGTGAGCCACAGAACGAAAGAATGAAACATGAGGGGAGCAACTCTGAATGAAAATATTAGTTTAACTGTTTGTTTCAGTATTAGTTCAGCTACTAGAAGGGCAAATAAAGTGACTTACATTCGGCTGGATTCAGATACCGTTCTGCAGGCCTGGTGGACAGTCCTCTGAAAGGACAACAGTGTGACATCTTATTAGCTGTGAATGTACAGCTCAAGCTGTCATGATTGGTGTGTGGACTGGAGGTTTTCCTCTCAACTGTTACTAATATGCTTGTTCAGAGGAAATTAATGGATTTTTTTAGGTTTTCTATGTAATTAAATATAATTTTGTACAGTCTTAACCTTATTTTTAAATAAGTCAGGCAAATTTCTTAGAATATTTAACACTGTAGGTTCTTAACCTTTATATTAAGTCAGTTAGGTGACTTTTTATTATACAGGGCCTTTAAAAACTATTTACTCCCTTCAAAATGTCCTTGTATTGTTTTTTAACACTGAAATATGGTCAATTTGATTTGGCTTTTTTGACAGAAATTTACAAAAAGAGTCTTACAGGGCAAAGTGAAAGCAGATTTCTACAAAAAGATGGCGAAAAAGCTCAATTTTGGTCTCATTAGACAAAAGAACCTTCTTCCACGTGACTTTTGATAAACTTTAGTCAAGATTTAATACGAGCTTTTTTTACAAGTGTCATTCCTTTTGCTGCTCTTTCATACTGTAAGCCTTTGACTGGTGAAGTAACCAGACAACCAGCTGGTAAGGCTTGTAAGTCCTTCCGAGGAGTCATACGTGTCTTGGTGGCCTCCTTCACTTGTCTTTTTCTTGCACATTCACTCAGTTTTTTAGGACGACCTGCTCAAGGCAGATTTACACATGTAAGATGTTTCTTCCATTTCTTAAAATGGATTTAGCTGGACTCCACGGGACATTCAATAACTTGTAAAATGTTCTTGTATCCACCCCCTGACTGATGCTTTTCAGTAAGCTTTTCATTGAGTTGCTTGGAGTGTTCTTTTGTCTTCATGGTGTTGTTATAGTCAGGAGCACAGATTCACCAGTGGCTGAACCTTCCAGATACAGGTGTCTTTACACTATAATCACTTACAGCACATTAACTGCTCTCAGATGGTCTCCATTTCACTCATTGTGTGACTTCTAGCACCAATTCGCTGCACCTGTCACTTTGAAATGGTGACTACTTAGAAAATCACCTATTTTTACATTTTATATTTTTAATTAATTGACATTAATCTGTAAAAATCTACTCTATTTTACTTTTTATTTTTATGAATTCTTGTCAAAACCTCCAAATTAAATTTACCATGATTGAATGTTGACTAGCAATACAAGTTCCAAGTTGGTGAACACTTTTTATCCAATCCAATCCAGCTTTATTTGTTAAGCACTTTAAAAACAACTACAGTAGAAGGCAATGTATATGATTTTTTTCCTGCCTCAACCTAAATATTCAAATTAATTAGGTAAATCTGCATAAATATTAATATTGTAGAGACAACTTGGGGAAGCTTTTTTGATCTGATGACGCTAAAATTGAGCTTTTAAGCCATTCGACTTTGTAGAAATATGTTCTCAATCTCACTTTGACATGAAAGAACCTTTTATGGAAAAAAGCCAAATGAAATTGACAATGATTCAACGTTTAAAAAAAAATCCAAGTTCCAACAAGGGGTGAATACTTTATTTAGGCACTGTATTCAAATATCTAATGTCTTAGCTTTAATATTTAATAGTAATGCAGATTTTCACAGTTATTGATGTTGTAATTAATACTAAGTCGACTGGGAAAAGCTTCTTCAGTTCGATGACTCCAAAATCAAGCTTTCTGGCTATCAGACTTTGTAGAAATCCATTTTTACTTTGACATGAGCGAATCTTTTTTCAAAATTCTTGTAAAAAAAAAAAGCCACATTAAACTGACCTTGATCTAACGTCAAATATCAATAATATTACAATAATACTGAAGAGTCTTAAAAGTAATAGTTAAATATTCCGGTATCTTTTTATTTTACATAATTTTGTAAGGTTTTAATCCTTGTTATTTAAACTTTTTAGGTACATTCGTAATATCAATCTTATTTTTCTACCTTGGCTGTTGTTTTAAATGTGCTGTATACATAAAGGTGACTTGACTTTTATCATTATCATACAGGAAAACCTGATTTAATTCAAAACACAGATTTAAAAATATATATAATATAATAAACTCACACACATACAACAAGCAGAATGTCATAAAAACAATCAGTGTTTTCATGCACCGCTGCATTCAACCTGATTTAATATTAAATACACCACAACATGATTGTGCAGAAACGTGACAGGTGATCTGACACACAGGGCTGTTTATCAAGCTAACCTAAGCTAGGCTCATTTAAACATTTAAACCCACCAAACAGGCAGACGGAGTGAAGCACACATGCAGTTAGTTCATCAGGGTGTCTGTGTGTGTTGAGGGTCAGCTTCTTGCACCGACCTGAGAGCTGAAGGATCGTCCTGTCTCTCAGTGACACTGCAAAAAAAACAATCTCTGCTTTCGGTCTGAGCTGCAGCCGCTCAGCTGCTGAGCTTCACGTCTCCGCCTGAACGCGAACAGCTGACATTCGTCTAAACACGAGGAAACGAGGCCGCAGGGAGACGACGACGGGAGGCTGAGACACGTTTTCTTCGTTAAGTCAGAGAGAAATTTGCTCCTCTACCATCTTGTAAACAACGGCGCCATGTATCCCGACATGCACCGCGGCTGTCAAACCTCACTCCCCCTCCTTCCTCCACAGGAACACACATGCTCAGAGTTTGTTATTAAACTGTTTAAAAACTGATTAAAGTCATAAAATGTTCATATGTGAGCATCAGAACTGTAGTTAGATATCCTAATATTGTATTATAATAATATTTCCATATCCAAATTTGCTTATTTAGATAATTTACTTAATAATAATAATAATAGTAACTTTCTTTACAGTGTTCACAAGGTGCTTTGACAATCAAAACACGTAAGCTTAAAAACAATCAGGCAATACATGAGGAGACAAGGCAGGACAGTCGACAAATAATAGTAAAAAATGGTAATAAAATAAATGAATAATGAGCAAGATGAGGACGCATACAGAATTGAATAGAAATTAAAGAACTAAAATAATAATTTTAAAAGCAGCATCACACTGGTTAAAAAGAAAGTACATATAAAATAAACAGGACATGATACAGAATAAAATAATAAAACATTAAATGAATTCATTAGTTAACAACTTGAGGTAAATAAGCAATATAATGAGTATAAAATGGCACTTTCTGAAAATATATACTCTCCAACAGGTTACAGAATCATTCCGGTGCCTTATCTCACAACATAATATAATTTCATTGTCATTGTAAATTTATTTTTCAATGGGTAAATCTGCATTTTTTTCTACTAATTATAAAATTTTCATACCCACTGGTGGAAGCAGTGGCTCATTTAGACAATTTAATCATGTAAAAGCAGCAATTTAGTGAGTTTAAAGTGGCACTTTCTGAAAATGTGTTTTCTAAAATGAGAAACAGAGTAATTCCAGTGCCTTAACTTACAAAATAATACAATTTTATTAACATTAACCCATTTATTACAGTATACAGAAGCATGACTCTGATGGTTAATCCAGCAGGTGCTCTTTGATGAGGCGAGTAGAACAATTACGATTTAATTCCTTGAGCCCAGGCAATTAAACCCACAGTAGATCTTCAACACTAGATGCTTTGTTCAGAAATGGATCATAAAACAGTAAATATCTCCTCACTTTTTGCACTGTTGTATTTTTAAATGGATAAATCTGCATTTTTTTCCTACTAATTAGAGTATTTTCATACCCACTGGTGGAAGAAGTGGCTCATTTAGATCATTAAATTAAGCAAAAGCAGCAATCTAGTGAGTATAAAATGGAATTTTCTGAAATGTTGTATTCTGCAACAGGTCACAGATACATTCCAGTGCCTTATCTCACAACCTAATATACTTTTATTAACATTAAGCCCTTTATTACACTATATAGATGCATGATTCCAGCAGGTGCTCTTTAATGAGGCAGGTAGAAATAATGTTATTAACAAACCAACTCTAGGCCTTAATCAGTGGACGCTTTTTTCAAAAATGTATCACAAAACAGTAAAGATCTCTTCACTTTTTCACACTTTATTGTGTTGCAGATTTATTTCTAAATGGATAAATCTACAAAATGTGTTCATCAATCCACAATGAACCCCATAATGTCGATGTGAAAATTTACTTCAAAGTCAAAGCTCTCCTCTACAAAAGTGTTCTGACTCTCTGCTGAGACACTCTGAGGCTCTGTCAACATGAACAGGGGTATTATTTGAAACCTGTCATTTGCTGTGCATTCTGGCCTTTCATTTACATGCAAACACTGTTTTAGGTGCAAGAAAACTGAACTTTTGGAAGCCTCCGTCCAGAGTGTAACAATTCAGAACATGTTTGCAGTGCTGAGATGTAAACAGGGAGGTTTTGACTTGTGATATCAGGGTGTGCTGGTACTGCCTCTGTTTATATGAGGTGATTTTGTGGAATGGCAGATGTGACCTTTTACATGTTCACATATAAATGTACAGTCATTCTTCCATAATACTGAGAAACAAAGGCGTCAGAATCAGTCCACACTTGGCAGCCTACTGGATCTGGCATTAGCTTTTTTTAGACTTCTGTTTGGTCAACATGGCTTTAGGTTAAGAGTTTTATCGCTGCTTGTTGGTTTGGTTCTTTACAGCGCTTCAATTATTTGTTTGTGTTTACATGTGAAGGAAAATCTGTTGTAAAAATACCAGTGTACGTGTGGACTAGGCCTAAACTGTATTCAGGTTCATCCTGTTTGCTTTAATTATCCTTAAGATGTGACTATAAATTCACGGAAGTCCATCTAGTCCAAGCTGAACTGGACTCATGTATGAAATCATAAAGACAATTCACACTGCAAGTCAGGACACAACTCAAATCATAAAGCCAAGAAACTCTGCAATAAAACCATGTTGAGGCAGCGATCAGGGCAACGAGTATAAAACATTTTTAAAGCTTTGAGTTTCCCAGGAGCACCACATCCCAGGAGTGGCCTCAATAATGTTGAAATGGAAGAAGTTCAGAAAAAAACTTTCTAGAGTTGGCTGTCTGGTCAAATAGAGTAACCGAGCAAGAAGGTTCTTTATAGAACCATATGACCAATGTAACAGCAGAACCACATTATTTAGGCCTTTATGGTCGAGCAGCTACACAGAAAACCTGAATAAAAGACAAATGATGGCCAAGAATTTAAAGGACACGTACCTAAGAACAATCAAAGCTGTAACTGAGGCCAAAATGCCAACTTTAAGGCTGAATACTTTTGAAAATGAAAGATTTTAAGTTTTGATGTCTGAAAAATTTGCAAAGACTTCTAATAACAAGCTTTCATGTTGTCATTATGAATTATTGAGTGTAGTTTGATGGGAAAATGGCAACTGTAGCCATTTAAAATGAAACTTACAACACAGTCTTGTGTTGTAGTGCAACAAGTGAAGGAGTCTGAACTAAAGGTTGACCGATAGCAATAGAAT
Organism: Dascyllus trimaculatus; assembly: GCA_024666655.1. Taxonomy (NCBI): domain Eukaryota; kingdom Metazoa; phylum Chordata; class Actinopteri; family Pomacentridae; genus Dascyllus; species Dascyllus trimaculatus. The sequence continues at coordinate 21,089,001 of CM045446.1, forward strand.
TGATTAGTGATCAAGGAGACCAAGAGCTGATATTTGAACTGATATATCTGAACCATTGGGCATGGACAAGAGGACCTCTCAGGGTGTCCTATGGGGTCTGGAACCAGGACGCTGGCACTGGATCCTTTGGGTACTCTGGCTTGTGCAGTGGGGACTCTGTCAATCAAACTTGTTCCACTTGTTGATGCTTGATCAGAATGGGGTGTAGGAAGTTTGGAGGTCAAATCAACATGTGAAAATGTAAATCTTGGTGTCATTTTTTCTTAATTTGTTGAAATGCTTTGTTTTATTTATGTTTTTATGTATGTTTGATCAAAAGAGAAACTTTAAACATTTATCGTTCTGCATTAAAAACTATTACTCATTAAAAATGTGCCAAGGTAGCACATTTTTAAATTATTTTATCAAGAAAGAAAATTAATACATACATAAAATGAAACCAATAATTGGAAAAATGCTGAATGTTGGATCCAACGTTCAACACATCTGATCGCGTCTAAGCTCCTAGTCTGAATACCGTCTGAAGTGACTGTATATATTTTGACTGACTCAAAAACACAAGTGCTGATAGAATAAAAGTAAGAAAATACAAAAATACTACATCTTCACAGGTGGGGCCAGTTTTCTACTAGAGATGAAAAAAATTATGACTGCCCTGCTCATCATAAATAGAAGCCCTTGGTGTTTGTTGACAGTTCAAAAGGAGGCCAAGGTACTCTGATTTTAATATAAAAATATTTATTAATACATAGATTAAAATAAACATGTATTTTCAGTGTGATCAGTGCAAAGAGATCAACACAGTTTGTATCAGAAGTCAACGTGTGGAGAATCCAAAGAGCCGGTGAGCTGACGGAGGCCAACACATGGTGCAGCCTCATTCATAACCTCTAAATCATATTCACAGACCATAAATCAGATGTGACACACAGTACAGGTAGTCAAAACGGGCCGCCGTCTCATTTTGACATGGAGCCTTGTAAATTATGCATTATCAGATCCATGTGCATTGCTGTGCGGGAGCAGAGGAGGTGTTTGTTATTCTGTCGGCGTCTGAGCCCGATATGAGTTTTACAGTTAATATGACATTTGGTTTCTGAGCCAATCAGTCCTCAGTGTCACGATGAGGAGGCTTCATCCTGGACCAGGCAGGGCTCTGAAGGTCAAAGGGAAGTAAATGCAGGCTCTCGTGTTAATTTAGAGGGAAAGTAGCTGAGAAGGAAGTCTGAATGGAAATATTTATATTTTTGTTATAACAGAGTGTCTCAGATTGGATTAAAAGCATGTTCTTGAACGATACCAAGCTGTTTTTCATGTTATTATTTCACATTTATTAAACAAAGTATTCCAGATTATTATATAGATTCCAAATATTTATGACTTATAGAATAATAAAACCATGCCATTCAGCATTCCTTTGTCTTTCTTGGAGCCTAGTTACAGTGACTGCAGTAATCAACATGAACAGTGGGAGTCACTGTCAGCACACAGAGCATCAAACATGCATCCATGCATTTCCATTTTCTGCTTCTTCTGTACATTTCAGAGCAAAAATATTGCACTTTTTACTCCACTGAATTTATGAGACAGCTATAGTTGCAGATTCAGGTTTTACAAATAAAACATGTGATGAACTTCTGAAATGTAACACAGTGTCAGATATTAAAGTAACCAGCAGCAGAAAAAGTAGTTCAACTTAGCTCCACTTACAGCTACGATATTTAAACACTGTTTACCATTTATCACATTGAATTGAAAGGGGGCTGCCCAGTAAGTACTTTTACTTTTAAAGTCTAAAAAATTAGTTTTATTTAAATAAAGTCATCATAATGTAAAGTCTGTTGACCAAAAGCAAACCAGTGGGCAGGAAACGCTTCGACCTTCTGGTGACCCTGCACAGAAACTCATGGGATCATTCAAGACATGTCATGTTTCATGTGTCTGTACACAATTTCCCAGCAATGCATCTAATAGTTATCGAGATATTGCCCTAAATGTTGAGAGTGTCAACTTCACAGTGGGCCTTCAGGAAAAGTTACAGGCTTGCTAAAGTCAAGAAGGTTTATCCTCTGAGCACCCTGAATGTCTGTATTTTTTATGGGAACCCCCCTGTGGATTATGAGATATACAAAATGAGTGGAAACTTTTATCTTCTGGTAGCCAGATAAGGAAATTCTTGGGCTTATCCAACACAGTTCATCATCTGGGGATCACAATTTTCCATCCATCCAATTGTTTGACATATTTCTCTTCAGTAAAGGTCAAGGGCTTGAGGGTTTATCCTCTGAGAACCATGGATGTCCAGTCCACCCTATAAATTACGCATAGATTATGAGATATACTAAATAAGTTGAGACTTTGACCTTTTGATCGCTCTATAAGGAAATTCATGGGATCGTCCAAGACATGTCAGGGTTCATCATCTGGGGGTCAAAGGTGTCTGTACACAGTCCATCCAAGAGCTACTGAGATATTTCCCTGAAGACTAAAAGTGTCAACCTCACATTGGGCCTTCAGGAAAAGTTACAGGACCATCAAAGTCAACATGATTCACCCTTAGAGAGCCATGAATATCTGAAATATTGATATGATTGTCATCCCTAAAGCCACTAAGACGCCTACGAAACAACAATCAAACTAAAGCCGGAAAGAAAAGAACAGAAACATCCTTTACCTACGAGACCTTCATGCTGTGAAAGCAGAGCGAGGACATAAACCTTCATATAAGCAAATTCCTTGTTTTTGCCTCATAAACACTTCAGCTCGCCGCCTGCTTGTTGTGATGATGTGAACATTTGCGTTGTGCTGAAGTGTCGAAAATCCCCCGGGGCGGTCGAGCTCGAGTTATGAGCCAGATGTGAGGGTGTCTCTGAGGTGCAAGTATCTCGATCACAGAAGATGTCAACTGTCTCTTGATTGCCTCGGTGACCCCTCGCCGCATGGCGCACTTCCAGGAATCGCTTAGCGGACGTGGTAAAGCAATCCCATAATACAGAACCATCCTACATGTGACCTTCAGCGTGTCCTCTCCTTAACTCTGCACCACCCTGTAGTCACACTCTAACAGTATGACAGAGGTTAATTGATATGTTCCGGGGTAAGAGACGTGACAAGATGATGTCAATTTTAGGCATGCTTAATCCATATCAGATGGCTGGGAGGGAATGATATAACCATAGATTATCACACTGTAGTAGAAAGGCACTGTGTTAGATCTGAGTCGGTCTCTGCTGCTAAACCCCTGATTTCCTTGTTACATGTGCAGCAACGTGTATTTTCACCACAATCGTTCGTAACCATTAGTACTCCTGGCTGTGTCATTTTCCTATTATTTATTTCTCTCTCATGTAGGAATGTTAGTTGTTTTTCTTTTCTTAGCGCTTCCGTTTCCTCAACACAGCCCACTGTAGGTGAAGCAGGGACCCTAAATCACTCGTAGGTGTTTGTCCGTCTTTGTGTTATCTGCTCGGTGCGTGTCCCTGCTGCTTCTGTTGGCGGGCTTCCTGTGTCAGTGGGAAGTTAGACTGAAAAAAAAGCGCATTAATGCTTTGTCTAAGCCACTCCTACGTGACAGAGCAGAATGGAGCCTTACAGTGCCTCCACCAACTGGAAGACAGATGGCCCTGGCTTGCAAAAACTGTTTAAAAAAAAAAAAAAAGCCTTCAAATCAAAAGTGATGCAGTGTACGTCTCCACTGGTGTAAATGAGCAAAACTTATCAGCGAAACTCTCTACTGCGGAGAGGAGAGGCTGCAAGGCCTTTTAAAGCATAAACAATTCCCATAATCCCGCTTTCTGACGGCTTCATTGGTGCAGTTTATTTACGAGGCAGCTTAGGAAATTGAAAATATCCTGATTTAAGCTTGTTGAAACAATGGGTCATGAAGCGGGTCAAGGCGACCGAGAATCAATGAAGCCCCTCTATGATAAAATTCAAATCAAACTCCATTAGCTGGCGCAGAATTAGTCTCCTGTCTGTCTGTGGACTGCAGCTCGTCCAAAAAGTAATTAAGGAAGATGAGAGACGACTGCGAGGAATCTTTTATTTCCACAGTGGAGCTGCTTTAATTATATTATCAATCTTTCTCATGAAGTCTCATAACACGTATGACAAAATTTGTTTTACTGCACGTGCTGCTTATCGCCACAGTACTGCCGCTGAGAGCAGATGCAAATACTGAGACTCAAAGCTGTGCACAAAGTCACACACCGAGTATGCAGAAAAAACAGCTGATCAGTCGGGCTGGTGTACACCCCGGCTTTGAAAGAGATGGAGCGAGCAGCACTTGGAAGGAAGAGGAGTCATCATTATCTCGGTGTCCGGGCGAGGAACCTGCTCCAGGAAAGGCGGCGGTCAGTTTGCATGCAGACACTGTGTATTTATTATTGGCACTTGCTCTCTCACTAACTGGAGCCAGAGCTTCTTTAAAAAGCAAACAGACTCGGAGGGGTGAAGGGTCAAACCGTGTGGAATAATGTCAGCTCTGTCTGACTGCAGCGGCAAAGTGATGTTTGTTTTGGTCCGAGGCACATTAAAGCATCGTGAGAAGTTACATTTTTAGCATGCGTGTTGGGTCTTAAGGGAATAGAGCCGCTAAGTTTGAGTTATGATCTACCCACTGGGTTAGAGTTAGCACATACCTGTAGTAGTGGCTGTGAAGCTAATTTAAAGGTGTTTTTCCCTGTTTTTCTGGTTGGAAAGTCTGTTGTCGTCAACGATTCACAGAGTTATCCCATTTCTTTTCAAAGGTCAGTGACTTTAAGCTGCTTCACAAAACTTAAATATAAGTAGGACTATGTCACTTTTGATGAACAGCACCCGCTATGGCCACAAGTGGGCGTTGTACTCACTAGATCTTTTTTTTTTTTTTAAAGAAAGCTTAAAACATATCTTTTAACTTTAGCCTTTTAACTTAGTCATGCCTGCTCTCTGCTGCACTCTTAATGCACCTTAAGTGTGCCCAGGGTATAAAATGGCACTTCTTCTGATGTTTTATATGTTTGTCTCTCTTTAATGTTTTAAATCTTCTTCTTTTTATTTATTTATTTCTTCATTATTTATTGTTATTTTATGCTGCCTCCACCTTCAGAACCCTCTATACTTTCACTACCCCCTGTCTGAACCAGGGTCTGTATCCCCGCTCCACTTTTATTGGTGCAGTTGGTCAGAGGCTAGGAAAGTCGATTCTTTGTTTTCTTTTTAATGTTCTAAATGTTCTTTTGTACAATGTTAGGGCGGTAAAACTGTATTTTTACTGTATTTTTTATGTTTTAAGTGTTCTGCCTTGTAATATTGTGGAGGTTTCTTTGTTGTAAAGCACCTTGAGCTGCAAACCTTCTATGAAAGGCACTATACAAATAAAAGTTATTATTATTATAATACAGGATACTAAGACACTGAACTTGTCTTCATTTGGCCATTTTCCAGGGCAAGAACTTGCAGGAAGTTTAACGGCGGCCCTAACATTAGTGCATGTTCTGGCTGCAAGAACCACCCCTGCAAAACCTCTTTTAGGGCCATTTGAGGAGGTAGTTACTTCTAAGTAGCCCTGAAAGGGGGTTGAATCTGTTAAACTTGGAGAGGAAGAGCTGCATTTTCCTGTCATCTCAATGTCCATGTCCAGTAAGTCTTTTCCTCTCTAACATCGGCATCAAGAACATAAAACACATTATACTGACTAACATATAAAATTTCAAGTGCTCTATTTCCAACGTGTACATAGAACTGGAGTTACAATCTGAAACAGGCTGATCAGAGGCCCAATCCTGTAAACATTCGCACCACTTCATTCCTGCAGTGAGAAGCTGCCTATTGTCAAAGATCCTCTTGAGGTAGATACTTTACAGCTGCTCTAATAAATATTTTTATATCAACAATGGGTCAAACCGCTATCAGTAATGTGAAAGATATTATCTGTAATGATCAATGCAGTGACTCAGTGTTTCCCCTCAGCCCATTGTTTTGGTTTTACGGCTGCAACTTTACTGTTTTGGCTGACTCTCGCTGTGTTGCTTGCTTTAGGTCACTGCAGGTAATATTACTGCTGCCACTACTTGCTAAAGAGCTAGTTAGCAACAGAGCTGATAGAGGGGTAAATACTGGACTTAATTTCTTAGGCCGACAGAAACATGACTGACTGACATTTGGGGTTTCCCTTTCTCTCAGTTTGTTATATTGCTGTTTTTTTAAGTTCAGTTCAATCTAATGGTTAATGTTTAAATAGCGCCAATTCACAGCATATATCATCTCAAAGCACTTCACATAGTACGGTGAAGATGTTACAGAATTACACAGCTGAACCTAACAAATGTAAAGCTTCCCTTTGAGTAAGTACTTGGCAACAGCGTGAAGAAAAAAACTCCCCTTCACCAGGAAGAAACCTTTGGCAGAACCAGGCTCTGGGAGGGCGGCTATCTGCTCAACCGGTTGGGGTGAGGATGAAGGGGAGAAAGGTCTGCGAACACACAAAGCCCAAAGCCCAAAGCCCACCTTGACGTTAATCATTCTCTGACAGAAAATACTGCTCCATACCTGCCTGGAACACTTTGTTTTAAGTCCAGGCTTTTCTGCCTTTACTTATTTTCATCACTGTGTGTCGCAATTGCTAAAAACAATGCTAAAAACGAGCAGCTGCCTCACAGTCCACCAGTATTTCCTCTCTAAAGTCACTTCCATGTCCTTCTGCTAAAAGTCAGAGATCTTAGTGTGCTACCAATATTACCTCACTCTTGTCAGGCCAAGTGACCAATTGGACTGGGATTTTTAAGAGGGGGGCCATAAAGAAAGAAGAGCTAAAATGGGACGCTTTTAGATCGCGAAGAGGTTCCGCGGCAATGTACAGTATGAGAAATGATTTGTGAACGATGAAGCATTTAAATATATTCTAATAGACCCCAAAAAATAAAATTAGAAACCTGTAATTGTACATAATGTGGGCTAAAGATTGAGGGCTGAGACATTATATCAATCAAATAGTGTATTATCCTGATGAGACAAACAGATAACAAAGGATAAATACTTTATTATTATCGATTTAATTTTGTTCACAAGTAGCCATGTACAGGAAGATTCCAATTACTCAAAGGACAAAGAACTGATGTAAAATAAGAAATTCTGACAAAAAACAAAATATAGTCGTTCCCCACATGAGGCTTTTCAGTGTTTCTAGCATACTACACCAATTTCCTGACTATAAAATGTTCATATTAATTCCCTGACATGAAATCAAGGATTAGGAGCCAGTAAATTGCTCTGATGAGTGTTACAACTGTACTGTAAAAAGTGTGACACATTAGGCCTACCTTGTAACCAAAATAGAAATGAAGAGCCAACAAAATGAGCTCAGATACGTTCAAGGCTGTTTGAGGAGAAATGAGCTAATGTTCCTGTGAGGAATATGTGAAAGTGGGTATGTTGGAATGCAGCAACGAATAGGCTCGAGCTTCAGTCTGGCACACAAAGTGCGACGCCAAAAGCACAGAACGGACAGAACCTATAAAACAAATTGAACAGACTGTGGAGTCAGAATCGGAACGACATGCCAGAGAGACAGCGTGGGCAAAAAAAAAAAAAGAAGAAAAATTAATATTAAAAAGGCTGGAGGACAGAAACCACATAGCATGTAGCCTCATAAACATCTCCAAAAACACAAAGATGCTCCGTCATCTTCAAACAAATACAGCATCATGAGCAGATTTGTAATTTCTTATCCAGTGTTAAGGCACATACTATTGCTTAGAAAATACAGAAATATAAATGACCTTTGGTAAATGTTTTACTTTGTACAAAAACATACTGCAATGAGACAAGAGATACAACAATCACGACATATTAAAGGTGCTGCTGCTTTAAATGCTTAATAAACAAACTGTAGCATTTTTCCAATTTCCCATACTTTCTTTGTGCATGATGACGAACGCATCATGTTGCTTGCAAAGGTAAGAATGAAATCTCCCATTCTCTGTATTCTGCATCTGAGCACTGCACACCACCAGCAATACTCAAAGGCAATTCTAACATACTGCTTTCAAAGTGCAAATTTAAATTTTAATGCCACATCGTTTGCATTTGGAATGAACCTTTCAGCACAAAGGATTTGGTTTACAGCTAAACACGGGCAGAAACAAAAAAACAACACAAGACTGGCTTGAGATAAATTCAGCACATGAAATAAACTGCTAAAAAGGACCTTCAAGTACACTTGTTTATGAAATGTGATGGTAGCTTTGAGGACTGTTTAGATTAGAGGACAGGGTTCACTGTCAGATCTGTTAGTTAAATACGAAGCTAAATCCAGGTGACAGCTAGATTAGCTTTGCAGCCTGCAACCTCAGCGTCAAGAAGACTCCAGGTTTGCATGATATTAAATGTTAATTAGTGAGCCTTCATATGTTTTGCTACGGTCACAAATGGAAAATGTCTGAGGCAGATTTGCAGCAAATTCGTGCCTGAACGGCAGCAAACAAAATAAGTTTTTAAGAAAAAAAATGTTGCCACAAGTTTGCCGATGTTGTCCTCTAGTCACAAACTCTCAGCAACATTCGGGCAGCAATTTAAATTTTTCCATTTCAGGCAAACATGGTGATCAGTTTACATATAAAAAAAATTACCCTGTTGCACATTTGTGGCGAAATTACCAAAGGTTGACCACAACTGTTTGCTTGAAATCTACAATTTTTGTGAGAGTAGGCAGATTTTGTTACCTCAGGACAGAGCTAGCTGCTAACCAGGCTAACTGTCTTCCTCTGTCTCCAGTCTTTATGCTAAGCTAGCTGTTTGCTGGCTATAGCTTCACTGGCTAATAGAATTACAACATTTGTATGTTATTTAAGCTACAGCCAGTCAAGAGTGAGTGCAGCATAACATCAAGACAGCAAGCTAGCCTGGCTTTGTCCAAAAGTAACGAAACTGACCTCCCTCACAAACATGTTGTATCTTGTTTGTTTGTTTACTGAGTTGAAAAGCATCCTGTGGTTTCACAGAGGCTATGAGCTGCACTACTTTTTGGCAGTTTGGTTGACTGGGAACAACAACTGACACCAAAACTCCAGTTGTGAAACAAACAAGATAGGAAATGTTGTTTAGTAAACATTTAAAAGTGCTGCTATGTGGCTTTTATTATCTCTTGACAGAGTTAGCTGGTAGGCAAGCCAACTCTTTCCCTCTGACTCCACTCTTTATGCTAAGCTAAGCTAAATGACTTCTGGCTCCAGCTTCAATAATACTACTTCCATGTTTTTTGGTTAAATATGAAGCTAAAGCCAGATAATAGGAAGTTTATCTGATCACAAAGACTGGAAGCTAGCCTGGCTTTGTCCAAACGTAGTACCTCTTTTGCTCACTAATTAGCATGCTATATCATGTTTGTTTAATGTGCTGAAAAACAGATGCAGAAAAACATTTTGTAGTTTTACAAGGTGAGATTCTCAATAACAAAAAAATCCAGTTTCTAAAGAAACATGATGAAAAATGCTACTCAGTGAGCTTTTAGAGGTGCTGCTACATGACTAGCTAGTAAACAAGCTAACTCTTTTCTACTATCTCCAGTCTTTAAGCTGAGCTAAGCTAAGCTAACTGTTTGCTGTCTCAGCCCAAGTAAATGATATCACTACCACGTCTTTTTGTTAAATATGAAACTGAAGCCACACAACGGTTAGCTTAGCATTAGGCTTATTAGGGGGAAATAGATTGGCTCACTCTGTATAAAGGTAACAAAATCCATCAGCTCATCTTGTCTATGTCTGTTTTTTAGAAACACTGAAGTGTAACAACAACATTTTGTGGTTTTGCAGGAGTTATAACTTGCGCTACTTTTTGTCAGGTGCATTTTGAGATTCTGCCTATTACCTGACAAACTGCAGGACAGATTTTTGTACAGGTTGAAAAAATTAGATTTAACATAGCTGGAAGGTGGATTTTTCCTTTCATATTTGGACACCACCAGGCTGGCTGTCTACACTCTTTCCAGTCTGCCTCTGGCTTTACCTTCATATTTACTTGACCAGCATGTGAACTGTATTGATCCTGTCATATTGGCCATCTATGCCAAAAATATACTCATTTAAAGAGGAAGGCACTGTCAAAAGAAAACCAATGATTCAATGAGTAAACACACACATTCACAAGTGTCTTTCTATCTTTGTGGAGACATAGATTGCGATCATCTCAATATTCTCTGACCCTTAATCCAACTTTGACCATCATAACTGAATAACTCCAACCTAAACCTTCTCTTCACCATCAAACATATTAAACTAAAAATTTGATCCACACAAAAAAAGAAAGACACAGATAGAAAAAAACACACACATACTCACACAGAGCATAATTCCTGGTAGATTCTGAGTGTACAGAGACTGAAATGAAAATGTATCTGTGAACTCTCATAATGCGTAATTATATTCAAAGTCAACAGCTCTAATAAATTTTCAGCGGAATGTACTGTGCAACAGAACGGCTATAAACGCTTTTTATTCTTTAAAAATTTAGCAAAATCTGTCCAGCAACAAGACTAAAACGTGCACTGAGCAAATGCCACTATTTGCTGTATGTAAATATAATACTTTGGAATAATCTGCATGGAAGTCCTCACAGAAACTCAATCCCGTTTCTTTGGGGACTTATAACTTTAAACATCTCTCCTCAGGAGTAAATACCAGCAGTGATTCAAGGCCACAGTGGCATCTGATCCAGGTCTTAAGGCATTTACAGGACTTGCTGAAAGAACGAACAGGGTACCGTATCAGAGAGAAAACAAACTCCCAAATAACCCGGCAGTGGAATGTCTCAACTCTGCTCTCTCTTACAGAAAAACCTGATCAAGTACTGAGAAGCTTCTTTGTGAAATCAAAATTTCCCAGTATTCAAAAAAAAAAAGAAAAAAGGGGGAGATATTCCAGTTCTTCCATCTCCCAAACCTCTAAAGCATCTTTACTTTAGCATTACATCCAAAATATAAAGTACCTCTTTGTATCTTTTATAAAAGAATCTCCTTGAAAAATACAATAAAATTTAAAAAACTATCGTGCAAATTGGAGTTTGAGTGACATATGTAAGACTGTAAGACATCACAACTTGGTGTGCAGCGACTGCTCCACCTCCTGCTCTGTCCTGTGTGCTGGATGAACCGTGTGGTCGGGTTTGAGTCTTTCCTCTGAGTTCCTCGTGTATCTGACGCACTGCGAAGCTCCGTCCGGCGGCAGGTTCAGCTGGACGCTGTCCGCCGGTGTAAGCAGAGGCGTGGAGGTGATCCAGCCGGACAGACTCACATCTGACGGCTCTAAAGTCTTATCGAGGCACTCCGAGTCTTTGGTGGAAGGAGGTTGCAGCTCCCCCGAAGGCGGAGGAGTGTCTTTGGTGTAGGGAAGAGTGTCTATTTCTGAAGGAACTAATGTGTAGAGATCTGAGAGGTGCATCTCACTGTCTGTGGGCCCCGACAAGCAGCTCCGGCCCTTCTCTTCATCTGTTTGCCCCTGTGTGGCCTCTAATGTCTTGGAGCCGGTGATGCTCTTCGGGTCATTTTTATTGCATCCTTTAGGTGAGGCCTTGCTGAGGGACAGGAAGGGAGGCTTGGGGCTGAGCGGTGACCCCACCTTGACCCTGCTCAGGCTGAGGATGTTCCTGCGGGTGTCAGCAGGGAGCTTATCCAACTGTCTTCCAACTTGGACCGGGCTTGGAAACAGCGTGCCTTGACACGCCCTGTAGAAATATCTGCAAAGTAAAACAGAGCCAGACATCAGGACACACTTGAGCACGATAAATGCCAGGCTCTCGGGATAAACATGAAAGGCATCTGGTATTAATAACACACATAAATCACGACACGGATCATAAATATTTGAGAAAAAAAACTGGCTCGTGCATCCGCAAATCGAACGCAGCGTACCGAGGCAGCAGGGCGGCTACAGGCGTGATGACGCAGAGCAGGTAGAAGAGTGGGTCCTGCAGCAGCCTCTGCATGGTCCAGTAGGGGTTGGAGGGCGAGTAGCAGGTGGGACACGAGGCGTTGTAGCACAGAGCCACGGTGAAGAATAAAGCGATGCTGAAGGTGATGGACAGCCAGTTCATCCAGGTCTGCAGGGGAGGTGAGACGACATCATGACAGAAATTAAACTTGCAAGCAATCTGGTGTAGTTCTTACATATTTAGGATGAGTGATGAAGTAATTATGTGTGTGTACATCACTAGTGACAATTCAAGGGCACATTAAAAAAGCAATTTTCAGTTCCTGCAGTGATTAACTGTCAGGTATTCTAAATCAGTAACTGCATGAAGACTGAAGTTAACCCTCTGTACCTTAAAACTCACTGGCACATTTAAAAGGCATGTTATGGTGAAAAACTAAATAAAACAGATTTATCAGAACCAGAAACTGCAAATACAGAAAGAGTCGTTGCATTTTCAGTTTCTAGATAGTCCTTAACCAATGAAAACTATTCTGAATCGTGTGTGTCGTGCTGTTCCATCTGGAAAATTAACCAAATCTCAGCTTAACATTGTAATATATATCATTTTATTGTACATGTCTCATTTTTAAAAATGCCATAAATTAACAGTTTGTTTTAACCAGATTCTGTAAAAAAAAAAAAAAACTAAAAAAATCTTCAGCCCTCAGGGCAACTGGAATGCCATCAGTGACTGAGCTGCAACCAACACTCGCATGACAAAAATTCAGGCACTGCAGGTTTTGTTTACACAGAGCAGATGGGAGACAAGTATGGGAACAAATTAAAAGTAGTGAAATGTCTGCAGTATACAGAGCCATCACTTTTCCTAGTACTGGTAACTTCTTGCAAAAAGGTTGTACATGTTGATTCCAGTTATTTTCCTTTGTTGTGATTTATGCCATTAAACCTTTGTTATATGCATTAAGTCATTTTTGTGTTCCCCTTACTTCTAATAATGGTTGTGCTGTTTCCATAGAGGTGAAGGACTTTAGATTAAAGTGGAAAAGGAGCTCACAGTGAGAAAACACCCAGAAACTGCTTGGGGTTCAAAGCGTTAACAATCGATAATTGATTATTTATTGAAATAAATGAAAAACTGACACTTAATGTTTAAAGCAAAACCAGATTGCTTACATTAGTAATTTGAAGAACAGATAAAGTAAACATCAGGTTACTGAAACATAAAGAGCAAAAAAACACAACTTAATTTAAAAATTGCGATTTGATTACCGGCTGCACAATGCCCAAATTATTCACAGCAGACAAGCTGCCGTCTTCCACAGTAAATCACCTGTGATGTAATTAATCTCTTCACAGCAGTTTGACATCAAATTAATCCTTTTACCTGATCTACATGATGGAGTGATGCATTTTTACCATTTACAGTAAGGGGTTTCTCATTACAGATATCTACAATTCAGCTGCAGATATCCACAGTTTGAATTAAATCTGCACCCAAATTAATTCCAGTTTTAGCTGATTCCTGTTAGTTATAATTCTACTTCAATATATCTTTAATTCCCCTCAATTCAAGATGTTTACCTTGTTCCTTTTTAAATATCTTCCATTGAAACTGAACAGGTTTGAACGATGTTGTGGAAATCTTGAGCTAGAATTGTGACTATTCAAAATGTAATAACGGATCATTTGGATACCAGTATGCACAAGTGGGCTAACCCACATTTTGCTGTTTTGTAATAATGTTGTAAAACAGATCTTTGTGTTACCATTAAATCTGTCAGGTTCAGAATGCTTGTAGTTTAGCATGGTGTGTTAGGAGTTTGTGGGCCTGATGGGATGATGCAGTAGAAATGCCATATGCACTAAAACTGGGGAGTAGGCAGCAAAAATGACTAGGTTAGCCCACTTGTGCATACTGCCATCCACTTCATTTAGAGTTTTGGCTTAGCAAGATGGCCTTGCAGCTATCTGTAGTTATGTCAGAAGCTACAGCAGGTCAGAGGCGTAGGTGGCTTTCTAAACATACTATGGCAATGCAACTGTAACTGCACATGACAAACTGTTTTACACCCATGTCGAAACAGTCAGAGGCTGAAGTTTTAGGAAATATCAGCAACAAATCTCTAATGAACTGTTCTCCACAACCTCCTCGCTGGTGAGCGCTTCCTATTTCACTTTATTTTCTAGTTTAACCAAAACAGCAACCACCATTACTTCTGCTAACTGTGCTCTAATGTGTTGATCGACAAAATCCAATGAAAAATCTGACTTGTAAAAATGGCCTTGTTGACATCTGTAACTGTAATTCCAGATAGTCAGTCTTAGCATATTGAATGTTGTAACGTCTTGCCATATATAGATAAACCAGCACTTTCCTTTAAGCAGCTGTATCAAACCACTGAATGCAATAAAAGAAATCCCTGCATGCAAAACAGCATATAGAGACATGTCTTCTTGTGCACTTTAATGAGTTTAGTCAGCCAGGGATGAAAAAAAACACACTCATGCTTCATCCTTGAGTTGATTGGCTGATCTGACATCTGACAGAGTGAATACTATACAATGGCTCACTGGAGTATTGTCCTGACACACATAATTAATTACAGCCTCACAGCTACTGTATGGGGGGAGAGACAAGAGCGCTGCCTGCTGTCACCTCAAATACCTTTAATTGACTTTCGCAGCTATTTTCCAATCATGCATGCATTATGTTCCTGAGCAGCGAGAGAATGAAGCACCTGCCAGCAGAGCATTTGGAAATGTTTACTTTCGGTCGATGCTGCTCTGCATGAATATTCCTCAGCGCGAGGGGCAAACCCGTCCAGGACGGTAGTTAGTGAAAAGGACATTCTTCATGTGTTAAAGAAAAAAAACTTGTCAGGCTAAATTTACAGCCTGGGCATAATGGAAATGACTCTGATTCAATGCAGAGTCGTAAATTTAAAATGGCTCGCGACCAAGAATGCTGTGCCGTTTACGAGAACCGCGCATGGATACCTGAGAATAAAACCAAGGCAGTGGGGGAATCAAATCAGGTATTTTGGAGCTCTGTGGCAGCGTGAAGTGGTGGTGTGCTGTAATGTGACGTCGACTGTTTGCAGAGAGCCTGGATGGAGGCACACACGCTGTCAAGCTGATATATAGGCTCTGATGCTGCAGAGCTTTCTGATTCAATCCAATCAGCCGGAGGTAAATATCCATGTTGCCGTCAGCCTCCACAGCAAAGATGGCATGGAGCTGATAACTGACACAAAGCAGCGTGAAGCTGAAATATTAGAAACTCATGAGCTGTCATCAGTGAGTCTAAAATCCGGTTTCTTACCCAGGTTTTGGTCTCAATGCCCAAATGCAGCAGAATGGTGAACAAAGCGAGGGTGGTGATGGGAGTTCCCCATGTAAACAGATCCACATCAGAGTCAGCATAGGCCTGAGGGGGGAGAACAGAAGGGGGAGGATGGAGGAGAAGGGGGTGAGGAAAGGGGAGATGATGGGTAAGTGAGAGCAATGAGCGATTACTGAGTGCAGACGTGCTGATGGAAATTCAAACCAGACTCACAAAGTAAGGAATGAAGAAGCAGATCAGACTTTGGTAGAAGGCATCAATCATGTTCATCCAGAACATATATGGCTTATATTCCTGTAAAGACACAGCGCAGACATTTACAGTTAGGTACCTCATCAGGGTGACTGGCAGGGGTTGAGTTCACAGCAAATGGACAGCATTAAATAGAACCTAGTGCCATTTATTATAAAGGTAAAGCTAAACTGTCAACTGAGTAACATGTTGTTAGAGATTTTCTCTATTCAATTCAACAAAGGCATCGAAAACTTTGAAATCAATGACAAAGTGTATATTTGTGTCACGTTTACAAATCTCTATGTACAGAGGCAGTCTAGCTATGTTGTTTTCCAAAATTAACTCTAGAAATGAAATAAAGCTTTCATTTGTTATAGATGATCTGAACATTGCATGCATGCTGTTTCATTCATATTACAATCCACATAATATCAGGTATGCAAAGGCCTGCTGCACAGACGGTTGCTTTGCTGCTCAAATTGAAGACAGAAAAACACACAGGGCTCCTGTGATGTCTCTGAAAGGCTGTGAGTTTGCAGTTTTTACAGGATATAACAGCTGGTTACAGAGCAGACTATAGCACTGTGTCAATGTGAATATTCCTGAGGTGTGTTGAGCACAGTGGGCAACACAGCACAAGATATCTGGAGAGTTTAGACCTTCCCACAGTGTTTGGCCCCTATTGATGGAAGCATATGCAAATCAAAGCACCTCCAAAGTCTGACAGCGACTAATTCGATTACATCTCGTTCAACAAAGAATAATACAAGTGTGGATGATGGACACCCTTGTATAATCTCTTCTAAAAACAAGCATTTGTTTTCCTGGCACATGCACAATCGGCAGGTTTTCAGTGTCTGCATGCTGATGTCCACGAGGGTCCATGTTAACCCTTCTGTGGATGTTCAAGGGTAGATGACAGACCTGAGGTCACCCTTGCTGACATGGAGAGCATGAATTGGATTTCACACACCCGAACTAGGGCTGTGTTCAGGATGACTTCACCCAAAGTGAACTGCAGCCCTCTTATTCATTTAAATTAAGCTAATTTGGGCAAGCAAGGGGCTTCCAAATACACGCCACATCAAGTCTTGAGAAAATTTCTTGTGGCGGAAGGTTTAATTTATTATTAAATCAATGCAGAGAAAGTGTGTAAGAATTTACCTTTATTTTCAATAAGTTGGACATCTAGGGGATTTTGATTCCCTGCACCACAAAGGACACCAAGCAAGTGGTGCATGTGGTGTCTTCTACTCATTTAAATCAGAATCTGTGCAAAACCATACAGGTCTGTTGGGCAAAAAGTGAAAACAGGCTCCACTGTAACCAGGCAAGGCACTGCAGATTACACACACTCTTGGTGGATTACTCTGTAAAGTGAATGCTGTATTTTTTTACTTTCGACAGTTCTATAATCTTGTCTGAGCGTCACTGTCAGAATCATCTACAGCCACGCAAGTGTATAAATGCCAGAATGTCAGCTTTTTGTTTAGAGTGAAGCAAAGGATTAGAATCTCAGTCTACCGTGTTAGCAAACTAGCATTTGTTTATTATGACTAAACACAAAGCACAGATGAGGCTGGTGGGAACGCCGTTTGTTTTTATTATCTAAGTGTTTGTCATTAGGGTTGAGGGATCACGAATGTGCTATTTCATTCAGCACATGGAGACTTTACACTTAATGAGTGAAAAGTTTGAACTGGTCACGGCACTAGATGAAAAGTCTGGGATTCATCCGTCACTTGGCTCTCTGGGCACCATAAATATCTGTGCAAACATTCACAGCAATCCATGTAATAGTGGTTCAGATATTTGATTATGTATTGAATTAATAGCAGATGATCTTATTCAGAATATAAATTCCAAAAAATTACAATAAAATGTATTAATTTAATCAAAAAAGAAGGTTATTCATGACGATGGAATTAGTTGTAGCTTGATGACAAAAATCTGAACTCAAGATCTGCATACTGGATTTGTTCTGCAGCTTTCAGCCACATCTTGTGTCCTTCACCAGCAGACAGATGTGCGGATGTGATAACCGAGTCACCTCCAGGACAACTGAACAAAAATCAAAACTAAGTGTCTGAAGAGATCGAGAAAGTGGACTTTGAGTTCCAACAAAGAAACAAAGAAAAAACTCGAAATCTTGTATAGAAAATGAAATTAAATGACAAAATTGACCAGTTTTGTTTGTGTAAAGTTGGCCTTGTCCACAATAACATTGGACAAGGCCTTAGTCAGTGTAATCCGTGGAGCTAATATGTTGCACTGCATCAAAACACTTCTAAAGTCGTGAAACTGCCAACTATTTATAGGCAATAAGGATTACTGAGAAAGCTGCGATAACTGACAATTTTCTATAATGTGGTGACTGACACAAATTGTTTAGTTTCCATCATAAAAAGAAAATCAGCGGAGGGAAACTTGTTCCATTATGCCGCTAGCTCCTTCAAAACGCAAATCTTTCAACACTAAAAGAAGACGGGACAAACAGACGAGTGGATCCAGACCTCGGAGTTCTGGCCGTTCACGTAGAGATGAGGTAGTTGTTGGAGAGTCTCTGCTGACACGTCTTTGTCCAGAGTGCCAGTGATGAGTTGCGGGAAGGCGGAGAACATCAGGTTGAAGAAGATGAGATACCACTGGTCAACCATGGCCGAACCTGAGAATCCACAGTAGAACTGAAACCAGAAGATGAGCGCCACAAACATCTGTGGGAACAAAAAGGGACAGACTCAGGTGAAGCAAACGCACCATTTCAACTCATCTATAATGTGTCAGATCGGTAGAAAATTTGTCTCACAGCATTCTTGTAGAAGAAATAGAGAATCATGTTGGCCAGCCGGGAGTAGCACCAGTGCCCGTGGACCAGCAGGAGCTTCTGGAGATACCGGAAACGTGGGAGAGCAAAGTCGCTCGCCATCACCGCCTGCAGAACGAGAGAAGCAGCAACATTCAGTCTCCTCCCTCCTCCACGCTGTCTCTGCCTCCCACAGACACATGACACAGGTAGTCATTAGAAAACAAAGCTTTGAAATGTCTGCTGCTTCACTCAGCTGCCTGCTTTTAATTAATCTTTAGTGGGTATAATCTTTCCAAAGCAATAACCCTTAAACGAGTTGTCCACCTTTTGGGATTCACTGATACGGCGGCTGGAAGCTGTCAGGCTCATCTATCATCATCCCAAACCCTCCTTTGTAACTTACATCTTAAACAGCGCCGCTAACCCTTTATGACACCTCTCAACTGTCAATGTTATCTGTCAGCAAGAGAAATAACAGCAGGAACCTCGTTTGGTTTCTGCTGCGCTCTAATAACGGCCTCCCAACAACTGACTGGGGAGCAAGCTCCTAATAAAGCAAAGGTGTGTTAATCATGGAGCAGCGTGCGGCGGCCCGACCGCAGAAATGTGCGTCTCAGCACACAGTGGAATCCAGAGGAGTGACCGCTGTCTCATTAAGAGCAAATATGATTAACAGTGATTAATCTAGCAGCTCATTTAAAGGCAGGATACGGAGGCTTTAACAGATGTGCTACACAGCAGCGCGCCGGCGAAGCCTCCCCTGGAAGCTAATTGGGAATCTCCATCACTGCTATGTGGGATCACCGTTCTGGAACAAGACGCCACAGGAAAATGAGCGCAGGGGAGGAGGGACCAATCAGTTTTTTTTTTAACATTTTTTTCTGCAGCCTTTGTTAAAGACACTACCTTGGCTGTGACCTTAGATCAGGGAGACGCTGGTGCAGATGGAGTCCAGACTGAAGCACCCATAAAGTGAGCTGCTTCCCTGCAGGACGAGCTTCCTGAGTCAGCAGAACACAGGCAATCCTATTTAGAGGATGTGTGCCGTTGTGGGCTGAAACTCGCACTTAAGAGTAATGAAAAGCCATTAACTATGCTAAAGAACGCCTTCCCTTATTCCCTTATCTTCAATCCCAATGAGCCTCTCGCTCCCAGGATCTCTCACACTGTGCTGCTTTTTTACGATCCACTGTAAATCGCCCCCTCGCACGTCTCCTTACCTGCATGCCCTCCTGTCCAGAGATCCCCACGCCGACATCTGCTACCTGGATCATGCTGACATCGTTGGCCCCATCACCTGCGATGACACAAAATAGTCCTTCATAACAGGAGTCTCCACATACATTGATACAATCTGATGGAGGTTTATCGAGCATGGCGATGGTGACATAGAGAAGACAGTAGGCCTCCCTGAGCTGCACTCTTCAGTGGGAGGAACAGTGAGATTCATCAGCTGTTATATTAGCTGTGTGTTTATTATCCGGAGCTGTTACTACCTGCCCTTCACCAGCGTTGCCGCCCCTCTGAGGTTGATCCAGGCCTGCTGTGGTGGCTTGATGAAGAGCATTTCTTTCGTCTTGCTCCACTGTGCGGATAGATTTTTTTTCATCACTACAGGTGGTGAAGTGGGAGATGAAGTGTCGGTGGGCAGAGAAGGTTTTGTTGTCACAACAGTTAATGGCACCGCAGTGGCAGCGCAGGATGAATATGAGAGGTAGGTGGTGATGAGAGCTTAAATAGAAGTTTGTGTTGGCTGGTAAATACTCGCCCAGTGTGACTAAATCTATTCAGACACACTGGGGCAGCAGCAGAGTAATAACCGCTGCAGTATGCGCTCTATTAAAAGCAACTACACCACACTGGTGAATCACAATAGGAATCAAATCTTTAACTGGGCATCTTCTTATGTAGTAAAAAAAAAAACAACTTTAAAGGGCAACGGTGATGAAATGTGGGCTTTCTGCACATTTAACCCTGGTGTTTCAGTCCTAAAGTGTTTAATATTAAATAACTTTAAAATGTATTAAGACAGAAATAAATAATCAAAAGAATAAAATGTGTAAAATATATTAAAAAAGAACTAATCAATGACGTTACTTCTAATAACTGTAATTTACCATTTTTAAGTTAAGAGTTTAAATATAAATAAAAATACAAATGAAAGTCTTTGCCAAACAAGTTCACACAAAGCTGATTAAGGTGGTCTACAGCAGGTCAACGTCTGCATTTCACATAAACCAGTTTTAAATCTGGAGTCTGTGGCAACATTACTGTGTTCCATGTTAATCAGTGACTGGTTTGCCAGAGCAGAAGCTTCAGCAACTAGGAGCAGCAGGTGTCTCCACAAAAAAAGTTTAATAAACTCTTTATAAATTATTAAAAGCACATTTGCTTATTTCTTAGAATCTGTGTGCAAAAACTGTTTATTTCAAAAGCTCAAACTACTTTATAAACTACAGGCTTGTTGAGTTAAACTGTGCACAAGCGTCATTTTTGCACGGTGATGCTCAAATTAAAATGACACAACACTAAATACATTGTCAATTGTCAGTCTTGTTTATTTTTGTTTTTTACTGATGTTCCCAACATGTTTGCACTATCCCCCTCCACTACTGGAAAAGTCCCTCCAGTGGAATCAATAAAAGCTCATCTTCTCTTAATTTAATGTTTGATTTAAAATGTAAGGAAGAAGCAAGAAATGCCCAGAGCAGCTTCACAGGCCTCTTCAAATTACTTCTGTTTGTCTAAAATCGACATAAAATGATACCGAACAGAAAAAGCACACCTAAAAACCTGGAATCTGGAAATGTTGGTGATGAATTTTCTGCCATTTGACTGATAAATCAAATCAATCTACTAGTAGGTTCAGCCCTACAGATGTAAAATATCATTACCAGGTTAGATTGTTATGCAGCACAATTTACATCTTCTGCATGTTTTTCTTGTGGTTTCTCACATAAACTATTAACGGCTGTCACAGAAAGTCAATTAATTCCAATTATTATCATAAATAACAACTTAAAGGCTTTATATTTGTGCACATCACAGCAGAGGGTGTTGGGATAGGACTGGAGTACTGATATATTAGAGTTTCACCCTCCTCTGCCGTCCCCAGAGATGTAACATGAAAGAGATGCGAGGAGCTGCAGTGTTTCCTCCTCACTGCTGCTAACAGAGCAATGACAGAAAAAACGCTGGGCTGGCAGAAAAGCAGATCCTCCTGTGTGCAGCGGGAACAAATAAAATGGAAAACACGGGAAAGACAATTATAAGTCACACCGACATCCTCGTGTCACCTCTGTTAGGCAGCAGCTTCATTTAGCACGGGTGCATAATTACTAAGAATAACGCTGTTTTTCGACTGAGTGGTCACAGCAGAGGTGTGCATGATGAATGGTTCACCTCGATACAACCTGAATTTCAAAGTCGGCCCATATTGACACAGCAGAGGGAGAACAACCAGGAGCTCCTCTACATCTGACTCATATATTATTCAGGATAGTCAGGATAAAAGGGAACATGATTTAGCAATAAATTACTTTAAAAATGCAAAATGTTAATGAGGCTTGAACCTGTGGAGGATCTGTTGAAGTGTATCAGCATTAACTGCTACACAGTTACCTGACAGTGATGCGCTCCATGAACTTGCTGAATTATAAATATTTCTGTTCGCTGAGCCGGCCAAAATATGAAACATTTGGACGTTAAAATTTTTTACAGCTGCTCAGATTTCAGTTTTTAACACCTGAACATAAAGTACACAAACAGATTTTTACTGCAGGATGGACAGGTTCAGACTATGTGGGCATGTCAGTGAAAATACTGTAGGAATGCGTTTGTTTTTAAAAAAAAAAAGAGGAATGCATACTCCCTGGATAAAAACCAGCAGAGGCTTTAGAAGGATTTAGTAGTTATTTAGAATTTGGTGCTTCAGTCACTCCAGTCAGTTATCAAAGTGGCTGTAAATCTGAGTTCAGTGACTGTGTTTCCATGGGCTTGAGATTTTTGATGTATTCTGTTTATGTGTTTGTTTTTGTAAACATCATATCCTGATTTCAGAAACCTGGATGAGCTCCTATCCTGGTTTTGACAAACATGAGGAAAGGAACTAGGATACTGTAGCAAAGACACAAGTCATCCTGCCTTCGGCCAACATCCGCCAACTTGTGCAGGCACAACTTCAGTGCTTCTGTGAACCTAAAACTAGCCAGCAAACAAGCAGCATTCCTCACAGCTGCCCAGTTTGTACACTGTGGTCACTCCCATTGATAACAGAGCTGGAACTTAAACTTTTGCTTCCTCTGGTCTTGTGTCACACAGACAGTAAAACGATAACCTAGATCCGGACAATAAATCAATAGCTATTTGTGCCGGCAATTGAAAACTGTTTGACAGAATGTTTGATAGTTTAATTTAAATGTATTTGATAGAAATTCAACAGAAAGTTGATCATGTCCTTTGCCTCCACCTCCAGGTTTTACTTGCGTTCTTTTTGTTACATGTACGAAGGTAAGATTGTTCCTGTAGCCTTTTTTTATTTCTATTTAGGTGTGTCACTTGATTTTTTTGGTGTTTTTCATTGCTGTGGTAACATTAAAATAATGACCTGTTTACTTAATAAAAAGACCAAAGTAGTTAAAGTCAAAGTGATGATGATGAAACTCAAAATAAATCTTATTTTCTTGCTGGTCTTTATTAAAAATAGGTCATTAAAATGTTTCAATAACTATCTATATCAACTCAAATTAAACATATTATCGCCCAGACCAAGGGTTCCCGACTCATAAAGAAGTTTTCTCTCCATCATGATGACTCTGTGTGATGAATCTCTATCGTTAGTACTTCCTGTCGCACTCGTCTCCAATTGTTGGAAATAAGGTGGGTAAGGCAAATGTGCTCTCAACCAGACTAGGTTTATTTTCAAATTCAGTCAAATTGATTTATGGTTAGGCTCACAGTTGAGTGATTCTTTTCCCTGTCAGCAGCTGTGTATGAAAGTTCAGGCATGTTTTGACCCATCTGGATGCTGTCAGATCGTACACACTGGTGATAGCATGCAGCATTTAGTTTAATCTATTTAATGCAAAGGAATGTTTTATCACAACTTTACATGTTAATAGGCTCAAACTCTCCATAAACACTTGCAAGCATGAGATGAGAGAAAAGTTTTGTTTCTCTTATGGTGAAATCGGCTGTTGTAGTTGCACAAGTTTAGCAATCATGAACACTGGGGGTAATAATGTACCCTTGACCGGACACTCACCTATAGCCAGAGTCATGACCTTCAGCTTGTTCCGCACCAGTTTGACCACCATGCTCTTCTGCAGCGGCGTGGATCGGCAGCAGAGCACCGAACGGCAGCTCCGCGCGACGGCCAGAAACTTATCCTCCAAACTCTTATCCAGCGCGTAAGCCAGGGTCCGCCCATCAATCACCAGGCCCAGCCGGTGCACCAGGAAGGGAGCAGCGTGGGAGGATGAGGAGGACAGAGATGAAGAGGGATAGAGGTCAAAGGGCGCAAAGCTGTTGTGGAAGGCCTTGGCGGTTTGGTCTGCAGAGCTGCAGAGGAATTTGGCCTGGATGTAGTGTAAACTCTCCTCCAGCAGCAGCGCACACGCCTCCTGGTTGGGAGAGAGGCACAGAGTGGGTTCAGCATCAGGACACGGTGTTGTTTAATATCAAACCTCCCCGACCTGCTTCACATCTGGAAACCAGATGCTTCAACAGCACAGAATTAAACATTGTGGCTCCTAAACAGACCATCTCACTTCATTAAAGGTGTGTTTTCAAAAAGGGAATCTGAGACGCACTCATATTTATTACGTTTAGGGTTGTCATTATCATAATATTAGTGATTTAATTGCCTGTTTCTGTTTTATATTAGTCTTAGATCAGTGGTATTACAACTTTGACCGTCAACCATTTGCTGCAAATTCAACAAATCCCCTCCAAAGTTATTGTAATCTCCTTCTAATTTGCATAAAACCAAAATGTGGTGCAAATAAATCCACAAACTGCCAACTCAGTGTAGACAACCTCAGAACAAGCAAACAAGCATATTTATAGATCTTTTATTTACCACATATTAGCAGCTTACCCAGTTGAGGAAACACATTGTTGTTTATTCATTATTTTGGGTGCTCGTCATTCAGCTTTGACAAGTTTATGAGATTCTGCGTGCAGGATGCTCACCTGAGAGTCAGCGTTTAGTGTCAGGATCTCCTCCTCAGGGTCCAGCAGCTTGCAGGCATATGCAATGTTCACGGCTGTTTCCTGCTTGTCACCTGTCAGCACCCAAATCTGCAGGCCGGCCTTCCTCAGAGACGCTATAGTTTCAGGAACACCGTCTTGCAGCCGATCCTCAATGCCTGTCGCTCCTGTAGGTGAAGACAAACACAACATTAGTGTCATACATTTAATGAAATGCACTAAAGTTACAGTCCCAGCTGCAAGAGCAGGATGAAAATGTGAAATCTACCGAGGAGCTGGAGGTTTGTCTCCAGTCGCAGGGCTGACTCGAACAGCAGCTCCTCTCGTCCCTGAATGGCCGTCTCAGCCTCCAAGTGATGCTGCAGCCAGCAGGCGTACTCCTCCTGGCTCAGAATCTGGCACAAAAAACAAACATTATCCCACAAACACCACCACATGTTTAAGTACTGAAGCTAAAACTGAACAGTGGAGCAGCTTCTCCCTCTTTGCCTTTATAACAGAAGAAGATCCACGGCAGAATGTGGGACCTTGACAAGGTGTTTTATCACTTCGTTTCAGTGACGGGGCTTTGCACAAGCAGTAATATAATGAGCCCGGCTTGTGAGAGCATAAATTAACAGGCTGGGAAAGTGGCACAGATTGCAGCTGAGTCACGAAGAATGTCACTTTTGGAAGGGCCGGCCCATGTGATCATCTGTGCCGGGCTGCAAACGCATCCTGCCAAAAAGCCACTGAGACACAGCATCTCCTTCTCCGTCTGAAGCAGAGTAATGAGGGAGGGCAGTTGTTGAGCACTTGATGTGAGCTTTACAGATCCCTGCTTGCTTACCTTTTTTGCAATGCACAGTGTGCGAAGGCCATCTGCTGCATACAGGTTCAGGTAGTTCTGAGTCCTGCAGACGATCTTCTTTTGGCGTTTCCCTTTGGAGTTACCTTAAAAGACAGGAAAACACAGAGGAAGGAAGATTAAATAATCTTGTTTTTAGGGAATTACCATAAGTGGTTTGGCATTTCAGCTCCAAATTGCCATAAAGTTCTTCCAAGAAATACATAAAAGCCATCTGTCCTCACACCTAAACTAACCATGTACGCTGCGTCTCAATATATTCCATCAAGTCTTCATATTACTCATCAAGCTGTGTCTGGATAACATTGATATCTGATAAAACCGCCCATAATCAACCTATTTCAACTACCTGTCTAAATGATTTTAACATGACTGAATACTGCCTGTTTTTTACGATCGTGTTCTGTAGTGGAGTCTTGTGTCTCTGTGGCTGCAGTGTCTTGGCCATCTTTCTGGCAGTGGGACAGCACACAAACAGATTGGCTTTATGGGTCTCCTGACACAGATGCACCAGCCAACACTCTGATTACCGTCCATGTAATCTCAGTAATAACACGACAGCTTGGCAGGCACAGCGACACATGAACCGCCACGCAAAATTACTTTTACTGAAAGGAACAAATCAACTCAAAACAGGCAGCAATCAAAGAATCCAGCCAGAAAAAGTTCTTTTTTTCTCAAAAAAATATGAGATTATTTTTATTCACAACTGACTCAGACTTCTCATAAAAAAGTAACATTTACACTATAGTCTCTTTTCTTTTTGGCTATGGAAAAACCGTGAGCTGCTCGGACCAGAAGGCCAGACAGACACAGGTGGAACTTTACACAATGTTTATTTTTCCTGCCCCTGAAAATGGGAAAATCCACCTCAAACAGGACTCGAGTCCTGTGTGTTGAAGGCTCCCACAGGAGTTTTGACAGCATTAACACTGGAGAGCTACGGTTATGTGTGGCACCCTGTTGTGATGTTAGAACTTTGTTAAGTCAATGAAATTCCACCAATCAGCAGGTTGGCACTAACATGATAGACATGGAAGTAAACCATGCTTTGTTCACATACAAAAAAAGTAATGCTGATATGTATTTTTATCCTTTAAGTTGATATGGCTAATGTGTTAGCAAAGGGTAGCATAACTATCCATAGGGTAGACAAAGATAAGCATTAGCATTCATTAGCAGTCATGTCTGTATGCACTGAATGGATTTAAGAGGCAAAATTCACCTTTCTTCTAGCTCTGTCTTGTCTCTGTGGACACCTGGGTGAAATATCTGTTTAGCTGCTAAATGCTACAATCACAGCTAGTTGCTAACTGTGTCTGCTGGTTTTAACAGATAAGATAAGAACTCAGCTGACAGTACAGCTTGGGGTTGCACGTTTACTATTATTCTGATCGGTACCGAGACCCTAATTACAAAGTGAATGTAGGGATACCGTATCTTAATGCACTTTCACGTTTGAATAAACAGAGCACTGCTTTCACTTCATGTTGTGTTGCATTCCTAGATATTTACATCAAAATAAGACTGAAAATAAATTCTTCTTCACTTGAATTCATCTCCTAGAGGAAAACATAAATAAAATTCTACCCTAACTGATGCACATGCCGACTATGGTAGATACTGTGTAAACAACAACAACAAAAAAAATTCAAATACACAGACATTTGCTAAATAGGGAAACCTGGACTAGCTGACTTCACTGTAACTGCACCAATTACTGTTGTGTGTAGTCAAAGGCCAATTCTGAGCCAAGAAAAACTGTGGTAAGTGCTATATTCACACTCTTTACACCACTGTCTTGATTTCGATCAACTCCTCAGAGAAACATCCAGCTCCAGCATGTACCTCTGTTTAGTCGCTCAGTGCTACACAATGTTCAACAGCTGCTAACTGTGTCTATCTGCCGTTTGGTTTTGGGTCGTAGTGTGTTTTCAGGATCATCTACTGCAGCTGAAAAAGATGGGACAGGAGTGACGAGAGGGAAGCAAAACAGTGAAGGTAAAACAATGAGCTGAAACGTGCTGAAAAGCTACTCATCAGGTTAAGAATGTTTTCACATATTTAATCATTTAATCTATTCTTGATGTAAAAATACTGGTTATAGCAGCTGTAATGATATAATTGTGTTATTCAACAGACAAGCTGTGAGCAACAAAACCCGGGCGAATACCACTGAAATTGAAGTTTTGTTTTAAGGTGGAACTCGCAGCTAAACAGGCCTCTGCAGCAGGAACCAGACTTGAGTTACATCATGAGACTCACACTCTTCACTGCTGAGCCCTGAGGGTCGACAGTCCACGTCCAGCACCTCCACGTGCACTGTTATTAGAGTGACACTGAACTACTCCCTCATCGCCTGAATGGAGCCATTATGGAGGTCTGTGTTATGAGGAGGCCCAGCTCATACTGCGCTCTCATTGGCTGCTTTTACCCAATGGTGAAACACAGTAGTGAGTTGTCTGCGTGAGGACACACCCCGTCGGCCATTAAAGCTGCTGAACTGAGACACAAGGTGGAGGAGTGGGTGGGTGTGGATCTGTCCCGGTGGAGGCTCTCTCCTCTGGTGAACAGCATCGCTCTGAATTTTAAGCAAGTGAAAAACTTTTAAATGCCACACTGTGCCAGCTCAGGCTTCGCTCTGAACAGGGCTTTAAAAATGATGAACAATCAGCAAATGTGAAAGGGCCGCATGGTCCCCATAATGGAAAATCAATACGATAAATCATATTGTAATTCAGAATTCCTGCGAAGAACAGGACTACACGTCAGCTGGAAAACATGCCAAAAACTAGATGGGAGTGCTTTCGTCTGCTGATGTGTTACAGTTAACAAGTCTCCATTCAGCGTAGGAGGATAATTTAGCCAGAGAGCCATTTTTCCACAAAGCCAAGCCGCCTTGTTGAGATGAACGGCCTGCCTCTAATGACGAGGAGGGAGCCACTAAGCAGGCATGAAAAACAAATGAATTACACACACAACATGACAGCAGGCTTTTACTGAGAGGAAGTCGAGACAAGTTGCTGTGCAGGTTGATTCATTCCATCAAGATGTAAATACGGAGAAGTTTATGGGCTTTTACACCAAATTCCACATCATGAAAAGAAACGTGTATCTTCCTAAATCATGGTCTGTGTGTAAAGAAGGGAGAAGTTCTGATACCTCGAAGGTGAACTCCAGTGATTAAGTACTGCACTTTAAAAAGAAGGATAAACAGGAGGGGCAGGAAGTACTTCTCCTATTCAATGTGTATCCGGACACGAAGTCCAGGATCTGATACAAAAACAAAACACTAAACTGATATATTATACAGTATAATTCAGATTATTACCATGACACTTTGTCAACAATATACTGCAGTACACAGAATAGAAGGAAGTCTGGAAAAAATAAATATTTAGTCATTGTGTAATGTTTGGTATGTAGTAGCCTACAGTCACCTCTAACCATCTACTTGGACAGGCCTTGTGAATAAAGGCCTGTCCAGGTATTAATTAAACCCCTAAAAACACATCGGCTAACAGGTTAGCTACCACAAATAGTTGTTTTGTCTATAAAATGTCAGAACTGATAAAAAAGGTCGACCAGTGTTTCCAAAACCCCAAGATGACAAGTGTCTTGTTTTGTCCTTTACCATACCACTATTTTTTTTTTATCAGAAAATACTCACATTTAATAAACCACAATCAGAGATGATCTTAAAAAAATACTCAAACCGAAGACACACTTACTTTATTTTTAGTTGTTTGGTCTGTAAAATATTAGAAAATTGTGAAAAAAATGACCCAAACCCAAGACAACATCTTCCAATGCTTTATAAAGATATTCTGTTTACTATCATAGGGGAGGAAAGAAACGAGAAAATAATCACATTTCTGAAGCTGGAATCAGAGAATTACTTTTCTTTAAAGTATTACTCAAATTGATTAATTGATTTTCAAAATAAATGACAATTTAATAGTTGGCAACTAATCAATCGTACACATCAGTTTATTGGCTATAATTGATCAGTGTCTCTCTATTTCTATCTGTTGATTAGTACATCACAATACACTTCCAACTAGAATGCACTCAAGCGAGATGCAGACCCACGCCGGATGCCTTCCTAAACATGACAAATAGCCCTGTGACCTTGACCTCTGACCCCAAAATTAATGGATGACCAGGTTAGGTCAAGCTCAACATCTGTGCTGAGTTTCATTATCCTATCTTTCTTAGTTATTGAGTTATGGTGCAGACATACACGCCCACATACATACATACATACATACAGACAGACAGACAGACAGACGGCAGTAAGTTCAAGGTCAAAGGTCAGCTTCAAGGCCAAGAGGTGCAATGTGGTAGTCCTACCCTTAGATATACCAAAGTTCATCATTGCAAGCTTATATAGTAGAATATGAGGGGATTTTGCACTAAGTAGCCCTGCGACCTTGACCTTTGATCTTTTTTTTTAAGATTTATTTTTGGCCTTGTGTGCCTTTATTAGATAGGACAGTGGATAGAATCGGAAACGGGAGAGAGTAGGGAAGGACATGCGGTAAACGCCCAAGGTCGGAGTCGAACCCGGGACTGCCGCTACGCCTCTGCACTTGGGTCACGCAACATAACCATTAGGCTATCAGGGCGCCCCGACCTTTGATCTTTTGACCCCAAAATGAATGGGTGACCAGGGTCGGTCAAGATCAACATCTGTGCTGAGTTTCATTATCCTATCTGTATTTGTTCTCCAGTTATTTTGCGGCCATAGCCACCCACACACCCACAGACAGACAGACAGACAGACAGACAGATGGACGGCAGTGACCGCCCTACCCACGGCCAACTCCGTCGGCGTGGGTAATAATACAACCTGCTAGCACATTTTGTTAAATGATAAATGTTATATGTGACTCCTCAACCCAAAGAAATCACAGAGTCACTGAACTGTTCGAGTCATTTAACAACAAAAAGCACCAAACACGTGACGGCTCCAGCTTCTCAAATCTGAGGATTTGCTGCTTTTGCTGTGTTTCATGTCATTTCATTTACTTTTCTTTTAGTTGCAGACGGTTATTTAGACAAAACAAGAAGCCTAAATATGCAACCTTGGCATCAGGGAAATTGTGATTGGAATTTCTTCTAAACTATTTTATGGAAAAAATGATTAATCACCTAAAAATAACGACTGAAATGACTCTTGGCTGCAGCCCTACAAACAGCATGTTGTCTTATGCCTTCATGTGGGTTGAAACAGTCCCTGCTAAGCACCGCTGGACAGATGATGTCTGGTGACTGTGTACAAAGCATTAGTGAAAAGTGCCTGTGTGGCTCTTTGTGTGCCTGGAATACTAACAACCTGCTACACCTTTGCCATTAGTACATAAAAGAACGTGTAGGAGATGGAACAAGGAAAAAAGGAGGAAAAAATGCACAAGGACGTTGTTTTGAGAAAGCCATCAAGGTAGGCATTGAGTTTAGCAGCTCTAAAAATACAAGTTCTTACATAACATGTGACTTTATATGTTTACCTCGGTAGAAAGCTTGAAGGTTTAGTGAAGGCTGGGTGAGACCTTTAGTGCCCTATAAAGACAAAGAGCACCTCCCTGTGCAGGCATCCACACCCAGTCTAATCAGGTTTTCACCAAATTCCAGCTGAAAACAAATCATTCTGGACTGACCAGAGTAAAGTGAAACTATTCTCATTACTGACATGTCCAATAAGTCCATGTGCCATGTGAAGATTACATCAAATGATTTGTGGCTGATCTCCACCTCACAGCTACGAATCATCATGTCTGGTGGAACATGATGCAGCATCTGTCACGCACCAATCCAAACCACATAACAGCAGCGTCATCATTTACCATGAGTAAAGCAACATTAAATTCACCTTCCCAGCTGGGTGCAACAGTGCAAGAATAACTGAAGTGATGATAAAAATGATTATTTTCCTACCTGTGTTTGGAGGTTTGATGAGGTCCATGATGACTGAGTCAGCTCCTTTAGTGTAGACGGTAATCTGATCCGTCAGTGGGTGTCGAACCACCACCGACATGCGTTTCCGAGTAGAGTCGAAGCCCAGAGTGTGCAGCAGCTCAAAGCTCAGCTTCCCCAGGTGAGGCAGCTCCACAGTGACCTGGTCAGGGAGGCGTCCGACGAGGGAGCACTTGTAGGCTCGGGCAGCGTAGACCAGCGCAGCCTCGTCCGGCGACTCGGCCTCGTAGCGCAGCTCTCCTTCCTCGAGGTTCCAGGTGGCCTTTCCATCATAGCTGGGTGGGACGTGGCTGAAAGCGTTCTCCAGACCTCCGGAGGAACGTTCCTCGTGCAGTTTAGTAAGTGTGCTCTCTGCCGACGGGGAGGACAGCAGGCTGGAGCATCCTTTGTTGGAGGAACGGTTAGTGATGAGGCTGGAGGAACTGCTGCTGTTGGAGCCGGAGGTCAGCCGGCTGGGGGTGAAGCGCTTGATGAAGTCCTCGATGGTCTTCACTGGGGACTTCAGCTCAAACCTCATCCGGACCTGGAGGACAAAGAAAAGTATGTAAATCATGTCTGCAGCATAGAGCAGCAGAATCTTATCACACTAGTTTACTGTTGCCCTCTGTGGCCAACTGCCTGACTTGGACATTATCATTATAAAAACCTCATCCCTACTATGTCCACAGTTCAAATTGCAACAGCCATTTAACACTGATTAGCAGTACCCATTCCTGAGTAAATGCAGACAAACCCTTCATATCTAAATACCCCAGAGGGAAAACATTAATACTGTGAAACAAACCACATTCTATTTATGACCAACAATTTTCCAGCTAAGAGTTCGACAAGTAGTAAAATTGTCCTTTTATTTCTAAGGATTCAGAGAACGTATTAACTTAACAAGTACATCACACAAGATTTGGAGTTTTTTTTCCATCAACAAAATATATTAGGAACATCAACAAAACATAGTAAGTCTACTTTAATGAGATCTCAGTAGGTGGCGGTGGTGTTGTACTGGACTATATTACATTAGAAAATATTTTGTCCACCCCATTTACATACATGAGGGAAGCAAAGTGTCAGGTAGAGGTAAACCAGAGAGATAAACCAGAGATTAATCAGTCAAACTCAATACTTCTTACTGTAATGTATCACAATGTGTTTTTATGATTCATATATTCATATAATAATGTATCTCTAATAATTTATGGACTTTATTAAAATTAAAGTGGTGATATCCGTTAGCATTAAGATCTGCTGCTACAATTTTGCAAAGTTTTACAAAATCCTGCAAAAATCAAAAAACGGAAAAAATCTCATTATTGTCTTGATCAGAGGGCTGCTATCAACGGCCCAAAATAAAGAAGAAAATTACACATAAGTCACATCAATGCTTGGGTTTCAGAGGTTTGTATGATGAAGGGTTTTATTCTTCACATGCATATGAATGCTCTCAAAGCAGCGCTTCAGAGCAGCTGAGCACCCACTCTGTTAAAAGCCTAATGTCAGCTCTCAGTGGATCTGCTAATACAGAATACACTTCAAAGTTATCAATGTAGCTGTCTGGAACCCAAACTGTATGAAAACTAAAACTAAATAAAGCATTTTATTAAGAATGCTAACATAATAACAATATATGAGGACAAACATATGTACACGTTTCAAACACGTAAAAACAAGCGAGGCCACTTGTGGCCTCACACATGATTTAAATCTCTTTTACTAAAGAGAGTCCTCTGTTGAACCCATTGTGCCACCACATTCTATTCAAATTCCAGACTATATAGTCTATATGCCAGAAATAGAATTAGTATGTCCCAATGTAGTCAATGTCAGTGTAGTATATCAGAAGTACCATGATGTTTACTACATCGGGTCGGATTTTGCAATATGCAACCCCTAGCATGCTTTGCTGGTCATTCAGACCCACAAATCCTCTGTGCAGTTAAATCATATATGTTGTTGTGTCTTGAGAATAAACAAGTTTGAGCTGCTGAGAGTTCAGCTCATTTCTCACTACAGACTGTGACCGTCAAAGCTTCAGGCAATATTATGATGACATAGTGTATCGCAATTGTAAGCATACTGCATTAACCAGTCCGTAAAAATGTGTGCCTACCGCAGCTTTAACAGGGAGTGTTAGTGAAAATGATAAATGCATAGAACAACAAAAACTTGACTGAAACCGGTGGATGGAGATTACTCAATAATCTATAACTTGCAAGAGGCTCATAAAGTGTGTACGCTGCTTTTGGGAAACATTCCTCAAGCTTAAAAAGTTCTTATGAGGGATTTTTATTATCTTTTTAGTTTAAAGATGCTTTTGAGAAAAGAGGCCCAACTCTACTGGCACAGGAGATCGCAGAACTGATGAAAATACCCCTCCTGGCTGTAATCCTTCAGCCAATCCTTCATCCCAAGGTGGTGCAGTACAATAGCAGAAAGAGTGACTCACTTTGAGGGCTCCTGGCAGCAGGAGCCACAGTTCTCACATATATACAAGTATAAATCATTCAGGTGCCGGGTAAGCCACAAGGGCATCATCCGAAAATGTGAACAATTACACTGACACAAAGGACAACAAAGTAAAACAATAAAAAGTGAAAGAAAAGAAAACTTGAGACTGTATCAGAGCCAGCGCTATTGTACAGATTTACATTTCCCTCCATGTTATCAGATAACCTCCAAACAGAAACGCAGACTCACATAAATAATGTGTCACTGTGCACGGAATAATCTGTGCAGATTTGTGCGTCTGACTGGCAGGACGGTTAGTGGCGAGGAGAGGATATCACCTCTGAACAGGATGACCACACCCAGGTTCACACAAGAGCAAAACAAAACACGGATACACAGCAGCGACTGGACCGAGCACATCAAAGATACAAGCAGCACAACAGTGAAAGCTACGTGCAAACACTGGCTTTGTTAGATTTTGGAAGGGTTTTGGAATTATATAACAAGCAGCTTGAATTTGAATTCTTCTCATCAAAAGATGGAAATTACTCCCATGTAGTTCAAAAAAAGCTAAACAAGAAATCGGGCACATTAGAGAAGCCCTCTGTTAGTGTTTTGGTAGTTTTTGGAAGCGTATCAGTTGAATTTTTTGGACCTTAATTGCGCTCTACATATTATTCTTGTTTCAGATTACAAAGGACGAGGAAAGAACAAAACAACAGCGATTTGTACTTTAGCTTATTGGAAGATGATGCACTGAGATGGTGCGTCTGTAGGAATCCGTCCTACTGTGACACTATTTTCAACTGAAATGAGGCCAGAAATAATAATTATTTAGTGTCCTAGTGGCTTGGGGCAGTGGATCACAAACCTTTTTGACTATATCCACTTTAGACAGAGAAACTTAGGCTCTCCTATCAGCGTTTGTTTCAAAGACTTGAATCACCTGAAATATCAAGAAATTCACCAGAAAACTACAGCTATGCTCCATCAGGCTGCATTAGGCACTGTGGTGCTTATAGATGAACACTAACATACTCAGCAATCACAATGTCAATATGCTAATTTTTAATATTTCCATCTTAGTTTAGCATGTTAGCATGCTAACATTTGCTAAACAGCACTACGACCAAAGGAAATAGTGAGAAGTGGTGCTCAAAACAAATGCTTGTTACAAGGACAGACTGACTATGCGAAGAGATTCTCCATGACACACACCTTTATTATTCAGCATTAAAAGAGTTATATTTGAAGATTAATCACTGTTGAGCTTTGGTGATGCTTTGATTTGTACATGCGTCCCTTCAACAATGCCCAAACAGTCTAAATTCTCCAGAAATCCTGTGCTATGTCCGCCAACTATGCTCAGCATCCCCCGTGTATGCAAGCACACAAGGGATGTTGACGTGCAATTTTGTCATCTGGCTAAGTCCACAAGAGTGTGCATGCACTACGTTCACGCCGCAAGAGTAGTAGTTGCATGCTCGGCCGTATAGTGCATGTGTGCAATACGTAAATGTCAACCTACTATGATTGATGGATACCTCCGAGTGGACTAGAAAGTTGTATAATAGCTACAGCATCGTATAATCAAGGCTATATCACGTAGAAACTACAAAGTCCCAGTCTTTCTGAAGCATCAATGTGAGCACTGACTGACTTACTGTGTTCCAAATGAGAGGCAAATTCTGCACAACAAACTAACAAATAACTGTTGTAGTATAAACAGAGCCACATTCGAATCCATTGTCTACTTTCAAAGTCCACATCAGTCAGTTCACAGAGATGCTGAAACCATGATTTCATCTTGAGACTGATGGAAATGTCAGTACTCAAGGTTGGCTGATCAATATTTCTACCCTTAGCTAAGTAGATACATGGATGAAAAACATCTGTGTAGCAGATAAGTGTTTTATTGCAATAATAACTGTACAAACCCTCTGACATAACGTGCAATTTCTTCTGAAGCGTTCTACCAACAGAGGAGCACTGGCCTCAGAGTCTCAGATGGTAAACATACACTGATTATCAACAACATTAGAACCCCTGACAGGTGAAGTGAACACAACCATCTCGTTACAATGCAATATTCTGCTGGAAAACTTTGGATCCTGGCTTTAATGTTGTGGATGATTGGTATATACCTACAGTGCTCTTGGTGACACATCATTGCCTCTGTATTCCATTGTCTCCTGTTGCATGCCAACTATCAAATAAAGGCGGCATCTATCCAGAAAACACTTTTCTTTTCACCCTTTTTTAAAGTATCATAGTCATAAAAGAACAGGGTAAATCAGTTATCTACCAGAATGAGTAGATTTGCAGTTGTAAATCTCAACAGCAAGCACACACTCTGTGATAAAAGATGGACTGATGTGGAAAGAAGCTTGTAAGTTTTATTCTGGTGACTCCAGCAGGACAGCCTCTAGTCGCTGTTATGCTGTCAGCACGATATATTACAAGCTCAGCTTCTTCACCAGCAGAACAGACACGTCTATTACAGTAATTAAAAGCACAGTCAGCTTTACCTGCTAGTTAAACACTGCTGTTCATGTTGCCACAGAGATGCACACACAATAGCACAACACACAAGTGTAGGAACAAACCAGAAAAAAGAAGTGTGAAATAGAGTTACAGCAAAATCAATTTAATAAAGATCACACATCTGGCAGCATGTGTTGCCAAATCAAGATGTAATCTCTTATTTCCAGGAGGAAGGTTTGACTGAATCGATTTAGCTGAGGGTTACCTTGTGCCTGGGCTGGTTGGGGGAGGACACCACCACTGTGTTGCAGATGGTGAGAGCGATGAAGAAATCGATAGTGTCGGAAAGGTCAGAGGGCAGCTGGGACATGGGCTGGCTGTGGAAGCGCATGAAGTCCATCTGACTGCTGCATTCATTGACTTTGTTTAGGAGCTGAGGGTCAGGGGTGATATCTTTCTCCTGCGGGACAGAGGAGGTTTAATCAGTGAAGAGCTGACAACATGGGGACTACGGGAAAGTAGAGGAAACTAACCATGGGACTGCTGAAAGCCGTGTGCTTGGACAGGATGCTGGCTCGCTTGGCCTCCGCCCTGCTGCCCGTCCTGCGGTGGGACTTGGTGCTTTGGGATCGCAGCACCACTCGGGCGCTCTGGTGGCTGGTGACACTGTCCCGCCTGGGCAGGGTGCCACCATGAGAAGTACACTCCTCTTCCTCAGAATCCATTTCCTGGTACATGGCAAGTCTTTTGGCTGAACAACACAAACAGACCATTAACAATGACTTCTGAATCCTAAAATCCACTGGTGAGTTTATAAGGCATGTTATCTTGAAAGAAGTCTTCAAAATTACACCACTTATTAGAGCCACAAACTGTAAAACAATCATCATTTTTACCTTCCCATAGTCCATGAACTACTATACTATATTTAATCAAAATCACTTTAAAAAAAAAAAAAACTGACCAAAAAAAAACTGTTAAGGGTAAACTGATTTTGTAAAGAAAACTAAAAAGTTCTGTTCTCCTGCAACCACTAGTGACTCTGTCACCAGCTGTAAAAGTTCAGGGACTTTTCAGCTGAGCTGCAGGCTGTGTAAAATGTAAGCAGTAAAATATTAATTGTATCTAGTAGGGATGTCCCAAAACAAATCACATGATCAGGATCAGGACTGATCACGTAAATTTTGAAGTGACTGGTATCTGCACATATCTATGCCTGACAGTCTTTTTATATCTGTTTTCATGCAATAATGTGAAAAAAATTGGCAAGAATCCCTGTCAAATGTTCCTCTGGGATGTAGAAATGCTGTCGTACTTGAAGCCAACTTAACTGATCACTCCCTTGCTGGGCTGATGTCAATAAGTCTCTGTCACAGTGCTCCTTTACTACCCTTACTCCAGTAACACTCTTTGCTTGCCAACACCGTTGCTATAGTATCAAACAGTTACACCAGGAACTGAGGTCACATCCAGAGCTGAAAATATTTGATCAGGACACCCCCCTGTATGTAGAGTCACCATTTTCTTACAGTATTGGTAACACCTGTGGGCATAAAGAACATGTTTGAGGTCTTTCTACTTGTAGCCACCACATCGAGGTGCAGGACTCAATAATGCAGTGAAAAACGAGTCCACAGTGAGGAGAAATGTGGCATGAAATAAAATACTATGGTGTTCAAAGAGTTAACAAGACAATGACTGCTAACTGTTTGTGTAAGGGTACGAGTGTATGCGTCTGTGTATGTGTTTGTTAACTGCCTTGTCTCACCATTGGCATCATGGGAGTACTCCACCCCTGCCACAGTGCAGCGTCGGAACACCATCTTGTTCTCCGTCAGCGTGCCCGTCTTGTCAGAGAAGATGTATTGCATCTGGCCCAGATCCTCAGTGATATTAAGTGCTCTGCACTGCAGGTGAGAGTCTGTCTCCTCGTCGTACAGATCCATGTCCTGATGGATGAAGTACACTTGGCAGATCTTTACAATCTCAATTGACACAAAAAGGGAGATGGGTATCAGCACCTGGGAGAAGAGAGAGTGTTTATTAAAAAAGACGCAGAGCTGCTTATCAGTTAAATGGATAAGCAATGGATAAACGGTTCAAATACTACACTTGAAGTAACAGATAAATCGGGAAATTGCTAAAAGTAATTGTTAAAAGGATAAAATAGATAGTAACACATTTAAAAACAGAGTTTAAAAGTCAAAACAAAGAGCCCTAAAAGTAATGGTAAAATGGCTAAAATAGTTAAAAGTAATGGATAAAGTAACAGATTAAAGAGGGTAAAGTAGTTAGCAAAAATTAGTGAATAAATAATTGAAACAGGTTATTAAAGCGGCAATAAATGACTAAAATAAATTAAATTAAAATGAAAATAGAGAGATTTCAGACCAGCACTACTTATACTTCAGGAGAAGTTCTACAGTTGACAGGGAATACATGCAAAGACTGTACAGTATGTGAACTACTAGGAAATAACAGAAATTACAAATGAAAAAATCCAGATAAGCACAGATTGCTAAAACGGCTAAAACAGATGGCTAGCTAAAAAGAAGGAAATTTACAAAGTAGAAAAAAATAAAGGATAAATGGTGACATTTCCAAAAGTAAAGGACAAATTGTCAGCTAAAGAATAAATTATTTGCTAAAAGTAAGAGATAAATGGTGAAATTGTTAAAGTCAACAGTTGCAACACACCTAATACACGTTGCTCATCGTTAGCTTCCTGTATTAGCTAGCTAGCTTAAAGTAATGAAAAAACATTTAAAATAGAAATAATGAATAAACTGTTGTAACAGCTAATGGATAAATGGTAAAATTAGATACAGGAATGTTCCATTGTTGTAGATAGAGCTAAAATGTATGAATAATCATTTGGAATACTGGTGAAATTGGTAAGTAGGGCGGATTAATGGTAACAACAGAGAACCAAAAGTATTGGTTAAATACGGGGCAAAGAAGGCTAGCTATAAACAATGGAAAAACTTAAAATAGCAAGTTCAAAAATAGTTAAAAAAAAAACTGAACACATGGCTGAAACAGAGTAGTTAAAATAATAGTTAAATAGCTGAAATATTTAGCTAAAAGTAACAGATTAATAGTTAGAGTAATTAGCTAAGTAATTAGTGCATAAACAGCTAAATTAGTCAGAAATAAGTAATAAATAAAGTAGTCAGTTAAAAGTAAGGGATATATGGTGGTGCAGAACAAGGGGCACTTGAGTTCATCTGACTTACTATGACAACAAAAATGTGTTCCCTGATACCTTCCAAAACCCTGAGAGCTAAACAAATGATTTAAGAGTGCACTGGGTGTACGTCTGATTGTTTAAAAATGTTGGTGTAATCCAGAGTGGGACATTTCCAGGCAACATTTCTGGAAAGTAGTTCCGGAGAAATGAGTCACGGCTTTTGTGAGGGCAGTGAAGTCTGCACACTCTCCTCTGAACGCCAGCAGTCATGTGTTTATTTGAAAGCGTATCAAGACATGTCTGGTAGTACTGGTAAATTTCCAGTCCCAAAAAGTTACTGTTTGTGCAAAGAAACCAAAACTTTCTCCTCACTGACTTCTGCTTCCGGAGGTCACTGAACTCACACAGCAGGACAGACAGGGCGACATTTACTGACAAGTTTGCAAGTGAAAAAAACCTAAAGAACGAGATCAATAGCTGCCTGGTGTCACTTTCTCCTATTTTGATCCTGAGATGATTTCGCTGCATGAAGCTTATAATGTGCTTTCTCACGGCTGTCCCAGAATAAACAAGAAGATAAAGATCTAGAGGTCGCAGGCAGCCAGGGGCTGAAATAAAACTGCTTTGATTTACAGCAGCGCTTGTGTACAGTGGGATAAAACATTTCAAACTCAGTGATACTGTTTGGCTCCTTTATATCTTTATCTGTGCCTTTGTTTCTTTAAGCTCCTCTCTGTTCCGTACCTGAAAGACGATGATCATAGTGAGGAAGAGATAAATGGCTGACATGATGGGCGATAGGTCCGTCCCCTCTGGACTAAGAACGTCAAACACAGGCCTCTTATCTCCGTACTGAAACATCCACAGCCCATGACCTGGAACAGCAACACCACAAGGTCAATTCATATAAACACTAGAATCAGAAGAGAGGGATAAAAGCAGCGTAAACTCGACATAAAAGGAGATTTTCTTTCTCCTTTATTAAAGGAAAACTGAAGAATGGACTGCAGGCCGCCCTAACAGCTGTTTACGTAACTGTTACATACCAACAGCAGCAAACAGGCACAAGACCAGCAGGATGATGACACACCAGAACACATCTACATTCATCTGTCTCTCCAGTTTGCTGCGCTTGTAACGCGGGCCGTTGTTGTTCAGCATGGCTTTGGTCTCATGACCTGCAAAGACACACGCCGTGTTAGTCAGAGGTCAAGTATGGGCTGTTGTGGTACATGGCAACGCTGTTATTTTGGGGGCTGACCTGCGTAAATGACTATTCCCACAGCCTCCTCTGTGTTGCGGATGGTGCAGCCTCTCAGCAGCAGGTTTTCTTTGTAAAGTGCATCTCTTCTGCCGCTTCGATGGATTCTGCCAAGTTAGAAAATGAATAAAATCAAAGGTTAAACCATCAGCAGGTTCGAAAGGCATACTATCTTTAAAAAAAATCCAAAATCACACCATTTATCAGAGCCAGAAACTGTAAAAACTGAAAAAATCACTGTATTTTTATATTTTCTGAAAGCCCTTGAATGTGTTATTTGCCAAAATAAACTGTTTGCACCAGATTCTGTAAAAAAAACAAAACAACTGAGAAGTCATGATTCACTGAGTCGCCACCAAGAGTCATATGTCAAAAATGAAGTCAGTTTTCAGTTGAACTGCAGGCTGTGTTTACAGAAGATAGGAGACTTTTTCTAATTCTTGCGAAACAAACAAAGAAATTCCACTCTGATTTTATCTTTTTATTGTAATTTATGGCATAATAGCTTTGTTATTCTGCATGTGTTTCATCTCAAATGTTATTGTCCTCTTAACCCAACAAAACCTGCAGGCACGTTTGAAAGGCATGTTATCTTATGAGAGCCAAGAACTGTACAGAGGGAATCATGGAATCATGTGTGATGTGCAGTTTTGCCAGGAAAATCTAGGAAATCTAAGCTTAAAATCTGGATATTTCAACATTACTTTATTCTACGTGTCTTATTTTTTAAAAATGACTTAAATATACTCCCCCTGGAACTGCTACCTTATCGTGGTGGGGGAGTTTGAGTGCCCGAATGACCCTGGGAGCTATGTTGTCGGGGGCTTTATGCCCCTGGTAGGGTCACCCAAGGCAAACAGGTCTCAGGTGACGGGTCAGACTAAAAGCAGTTCAGAAGCCCCTATGAGAAGTAAAAAGAACAGGACCGTTACGTCGCCCGGCACGGCGCAGCCGGGGCCCCACCCTGGAGCCAGGCCTGGGGTTGGGGCTCGCAAGGGAGCGCCTGGTGGCCGAGCCTTGGCCCACGGGGCTCGGCCGGGCATAGCCCGAAAGGACGACGTGGGCCCGCCTTCCTGTGGTCCCACCACCCGCAGAAGGACTCGTAGGGGCCGGGTGCTTTGTGGATCGGGCAGCAGTCGACGGCGGGGGCCTCGGCGACCCGATCCCCAGACTCAGACTCTAACCGTTGGGACGTGGAACGTCACCTCACTGGGGGGGAAGGAGCCTGAGCTCGTGCGGGAGGTTGAGAGATACCGTCTAGATATAGTCGGGCTCACCTCCACGCACAGTTTGGGCTCTGGAACCCAGCTCCTCGAAAGGGGCTGGACTCTCCATTTTTCTGGAGTTGCCCATGGTGAGAGGCGGCGGGCTGGCGTGGGCTTGCTCACGTCTCCACAGCTCAGCCGCCACGTGTTGGAGTTCACCCCGGTGAACGAGAGGGTCGCGTCCCTGCGCCTTCGGGTCGGGGACAGGTCTCTGTCTGTTGTCTCGGCTTACGGGCCGAACAGCAGTGCAGAGTACCCGGCCTTCTTGGAGTCCCTGGGAAGGGTGCTGGACAGTGCTCCGACTGGGGACTCCATTGTTCTACTGGGGGACTTCAACGCTCACGTGGGCAATGACAGTGAGACCTGGAGGGGGGTGATTGGGAGGAACGGCCTCCCTGATCTGAACCCGAGCGGTGTTCTGTTATTGGACTTCTGTGCTAGTAACAGTTTGTCCATAACGAACACCATGTTCGAGCACAAGGGTGTCCACAAGTGCACGTGGCACCAGGACACCCTAGGTCGGAGGTCGATGATCGACTTTGTAGTTGTGTCATCTGATCTCCGGCCGCGTGTCTTGGACACTCGGGTGAAGAGAGGGGCTGAGCTGTCAACTGATCACCACCTGGTGGTGAGTTGGATGCGCTGGCAGGGGAGGAAGCCGGACAGACTTGGCAGGCCCAAACGTGTTGTGAGGGTCTGTTGGGAACGTCTGGTGGAGCCCTCTGTCAGTGCGGTCTTCAACTCCCACCTCCGGGAGAGCTTCTCTCAGATCCCGGGGGAAGTTGGAGACATTGAGTCCGAGTGGACCATGTTCTCCACTTCCATTGTCGAAGCTGCTGCTCGGAGCTGTGGTCGCAGGGTCTCTGGTGCCTGTCGTGGCGGCAACCCCCGAACCCGGTGGTGGACACCGGAAGTAAGGGATGCCGTCAAGCTGAAGAAGGAGTCCTATCGGGCGTTGCTAGCCCATAGGACTCCAGAGGCAGCTGACGGGTATCGGCAGGCCAGGCGTGCCGCAGCCCGGGCCGTTGTGGAGGCTAAAACTCGGGTCTGGGAGGAGTTCGGGGAGGCCATGGAGAAGGACTACCGGTCGGCCCCGAGGAAATTCTGGCAAACCGTCCGGCGCCTCAGGAGGGGGAAGCAGTGCTTCACCAACACTGTTTACAGTGGAGGTGGGGAGCTGTTGACTTCGACTGGGGATGTCGTCGGGCGGTGGAAGGAATACTTCGAGGATCTCCTCAATCCCGCCGTCATGTCTTCCACTGAGGAGGCAGAGGCTGAGTGCTCAGAGGCGGACTCGCCCATCACCCGGGCTGAAGTCACCGAGGTGGTTGACAAGCTTCTCGGTGGCAGGGCTCCGGGGGTGGATGAGATTCGCCCTGAGTACCTCAAGTCTCTGGATGTGCAGGGACTGTCATGGCTGACACGTCTCTGTAACATCGCGTGGCGGTCGGGGACAGTGCCTCTGGACTGGCAGACCGGGGTGGTGGTCCCTCTTTTCAAGAAGGGGGACCGGAGGGTGTGCTCCAACTACAGGGGGATCACACTCCTCAGCCTCCCCGGGAAAGTCTATTCCAGGGTACTGGAGAGGAGGATCCGGCCGATAGTCGAACCTCGGATCCAGGAGGAACAATGCGGTTTTCGTCCCGGTCGTGGAACACTGGACCAGCTCTACACTCTCCATCGGGTGCTCGAGGGTTCATGGGAGTTTGCCCAACCAGTCCACATGTGTTTTGTGGATTTGGAGAAGGCATTCGACCGTGTCCCTCGTGGCGTCCTGTGGGGGGTGCTCCGGGAGTATGGGGTCCGGGGCCCTTTGCTAAGGGCAGTCCGGTCCCTGTACGACCGGAGCAGGAGTCTGGTTCGTATCTCCAGCAGTAAGTCGGACCTGTTCCCGGTGCGCGTTGGACTCCGGCAGGGCTGCCCTTTGTCACCGGTTCTGTTCATAATTTTTATGGACAGAATTTCTAGGCGCAGCCAGGGGCCGGAGGGGGTCCGGTTTGGGGACCGCGGGATCTCGTCTCTGCTTTTTGCAGATGATGTGGTCCTGTTGGCTTCATCGAACCTGGACCTCCAGCGTGCACTGGGGCGGTTTGCAGCCGAGTGCGAAGCGACAGGGATGAGGATCAGCACCTCCAAATCCGAGGCCATGGTTCTCAACCGGAAAAAGGTGGCTTGCCCTCTCCGGGTCGGTGGAGAGATCCTGCCCCAGGTGGAGGAGTTTAAGTATCTCGGGGTCTTGTTCACGAGTGAGGGGAGGATGGAGCGTGAGATTGACAGGCGGATCGGTGCAGCGTCTGCAGTCATGTGGTCGCTGTACCGGTCCGTCGTGGTGAAGAAGGAGCTAAGCCAAAAGGCGAGGCTCTGTATTTACCGGTCAATCTACGTTCCTACTCTCACCTATGGTCATGAGCTTTGGGTCATGACCGAAAGAACGAGGTCCCGGATACAAGCGGCTGAAATGAGTTTCCTCCGCAGGGTGGCTGGGCGCACCCTTCGAGATCGGGTGAGGAGCTCGGTCACCAGGGAGGAGCTCGGAGTAGAGCCGCTACTTCTCCACATCGAGAGGGGTCAGTTGAGGTGGCTTGGACATCTGTTCCGGATGCCTTTGGGACGCCTCCCTGGGGAGGTGTTCCGGGCATGTCCCACGGGGAGGAGGCCTCGGGGTAGACCTAGGACACGCTGGAGGGACTATGTCTCTCGGCTGGCCTGGGAACGCCTCGGGGTCCCACCGGAAGAACTGGAGGAGGTGTCTGGGGCGAGGGAAGTCTGGGCCTCTCTGCTTAGACTGCTGCCTCCGCGACCCGGCCCCGGATAAGCGGAAGACAATGGATGGATGGATGGATGGACTTAAATATAGCTTTGGCTTTTTTTTTTTTTTTA
Source organism: Dascyllus trimaculatus (assembly GCA_024666655.1). NCBI lineage: Eukaryota > Metazoa > Chordata > Actinopteri > Pomacentridae > Dascyllus > Dascyllus trimaculatus. Next base: position 21,133,845 of record CM045446.1, read on the forward strand.
CCAGAAACTGTTAAAAAATCCTCAGCACAACTGAGAAACCATGAATGACTCAACTGTAACTGACAGTCACAACACAAAAATACAGAGATGATTCGGCTGAACTGCAGGCTGTGTTTACACAAGGCAAAGAAAAGACAAGAATGGAAACTAATTAGAGAGGTTGAAAGAAAAAAAAACATCCAGAAGTGATCAATAAAATACATGCAGCATGGCTCAAATATGGTTTACAGAGGAGAAAGTTGGCAGTAAGTTTTGGAAGATACATTCAGCATGGTGAAACATCTTTGTTGAGTTCATGTCTTCTTCAGCCTGCTGCCATCAGGGAGGAGACTGTGGAGCCTTCGGGTCAGGACCAGCAGGCTGAAGGACATTTTTTTTTAATGCTCTTTTGGTTTGTTCTGTAGAATTTTATTTACGTAATGTCTTTATTTACCTGATGTTTACTGTCCACACTGAGGGTTTGAAGAGTACAGCAATTTCAATGCTCCTTATGTCCTGTACATATTGCAGTATTGGCAATAAAAAGACTTTGACTTTGACTTTTGACTTGACTTTGATGTGCAAAGTAGTGTTAAATACACCTAGTTTATAGAGGTTGTAACAATATAAGTAGTAAAATATCACCATTTTTCCCAGTACTGGTTGCATCTGTGGGCACTTGGAGAAATGTTGTATGTGCTGATTCCAGGTTTCTTCAATTTTTTGGAAGAAATTCAACTTTACTTTTTTGTTTTTTAAAAGATTCATGGCATTCCACCATTGCTGCACAGAAAAAAATAATTCAGTTCTCTCTACTTTTAGCCATGATGGTGCTGCTTCCATAGGGGTGCAGGACTTTATATTGCAGATGTGACAGAAGCAGGAGGTTCAAAATGACATTAACAAGATTAAACTGCAACATCTCACGATCCACATTAGCAGAAAACAATGTGTAAATTTTTTTCTGGAACTACTTTCAACTAAAAGAAAAGTCCCCATCTGTCATGTCTGCAGCTCTCTCCTGCTCCTCACAAATACCAATTTAACCCCTGCATGAAAATTACACCTGGCCAAACCATCACTGTCACACTCAGGTGAAACCATGGATGTTGGGGACAAGTATCTATAGCAGAGCCCAAAGACAACATCTGTTTATTCTGCTCAGCACCTCAATCAATCACACTCTGAAGCACCACGGTCCCCCCTCACCAGGAGCCCTTATCTCAGCACAAATTCCCTCTGATACAGGAGAAGTTACGTGCCGCCGCTCCACAGAAACCCCCTCGGGCTTCGAGTCAATCAGGCAATTCACTGCCTCATCGCTGACCCCCAGATCTCACCGGAGACTCGTCAGTTTAAAGCTCGTCAGGCTCATATAGAGAGTCAATGTCACACAAAGAAGGAATTCAGCTCTTAGTCAGCCCACCGAGGAAGTTTAAAGCCCCTCTTAGGGAAAAGCTTTTTAACTAAAAGTGTGATGTATGTTGAGCTGCATTAAATGAGGGGCTGAGGGGGGGTTGGCTTAGCTTTTAATGTCAGCCTTAATCCTATTACTAAATCAAGGATTACAAGTGTGTTAGTTAACCTTTAGCTGGGAGAAGTGCTTAATCAGCTCTGTTGTGTGGCTGCGTTCAGAGTCGCGCAACTGTCAGCATGTTTACCAACAGGAATGTTCATCTTTTGGCCTCTGACAGCAGCCGACTGACACGTCACCACCTTTATGGATTAATAACAGTGACCCTGAGCAGTTCACACACAGCTCGTCCAAATCACAGCCTGCACTGTTCGAGAAATTGATAACACCCTCTGAGACGCAGACTGCTTTCTCTCCCACAAAGGGACTGAGATTAGACTCGGTGTCACTGGTCATAATGTAATAAAACGTTGCTGAGACAAGGCGCTCTGCCCGGTGCTCCTCTGTAGCCTGGCAACTGAATACCTGCAGCATCTGCTCTCCTTCTGAGCAAAGAATAGATGTCATCATAACCGTCTGAGTGCAGGTCGACATGGGCGCTTTACTGGACGCTCTTCATCCTCCGTCTCACACACACACACACACACACACTTACCCAACACCTCTTAGTGTGGGAGGACAAAATGGCAACGGCATGTACGCACGCCTGGTTCAAATCCACGACTGAATATTCTGGCAGCGTCTTACTGAGAAACACCAAACATGTTAGAAGAACAAAAACAGTTCATCGTTTTGGTAAAAACACAAGACTAGGAGTGGCAGGAGGAGATCGATAACATTCTGTCTGCATGGAAAATATGAGGTTACAGGGAGCAAGTTAGCTTAGCTTAGCTTAGCATAGCAACGAGAAACAGGGTCCAAACCAAGCAGCAACCTCCAGAGCTGAAAAAAATAAAGCATTACATACAGGGTCATTATGGAGTCTGCTGCAATCAATCAATAACAACAGGCTCAAACTTCCTTGTAAAACTGGAAAATAACGCACCTACAAACTTGCTTATTTTTAACAGATGTATATCTCCGTGACATTATGTTTTAAACAAACAGCCCTTTAAAAAATGTATGAGTTCAAGCAATTGTGACAGTGAGTCAGGAACAAAGAGCCTCCTCTAGGCCTTGAAAAGAGAAGCCAACATGGAAGTACAAAAAACTGCAGTTCCTTCAATGGCCACTTGAGGCTGACTCCAAATCGAAGCAATCCTCATAGACCCCCATGTTAAAAAGTCCAATGTTACGCTTGAAAAAAACATGTTTACAGCCTGTTACAGAAAACTATTTTGGTCTATACAACTAATCTCCCCATTCATGACGACAGGGGATGTATTTTTACATAACTCACCAGTTTAAGTTGTATTAAGGCCTAAAGTTACGCACGATTAAGAGGTTTGGCTGTTTTGAGTGACAGCTCAGTTTAATCACAGGACAGTCCATGACTCAGAGATGTTAGCATGGCCCGCCTCAGCTCCACCTCGTTACTTAATTTTGGATTAGCCGGGAGTTAGAAGGAGTCATGTACTGCCAAGATGAGGACACCACATCGAGCTTCAAAACTGGTCTTTAGGAATGTATATGAGTGATGTCACGGAGGGTTTGTCCTCCTTTACAGTTACGTGTTCCTGTAGTCTAGTTTTCAGCATGAGGCTGCCAGGCAACCAGCAGATACTTCTAATAAGCATGTTTACAGAGAAATTATATGATGAAAACTACGAGGCAATAGTTAATAAGACGCATTAATGAAGCTCTGGATTGCTGAGTAAGTATCAATGTCAACACCTGTTACCTATTTCAGATGAAATCCTGAGATCGATCAATCAATCAAACTTTACGTATGTAGCACTTTTCTAAGAAATTAAAATGCACTACAAAGTGCTATACAAGCCACTAACACGACAGAGAATGGTAAAAACAGATTAGGAGACTTATGCACACCAAAACAGTGGAATAAGACAAAATATCTGATGGGTAGTTAAGGTGATAAAAGATAAATAAGGTTGTACAATCAACATTAATACAATTATGAAATATTGCACAAAATAAAATGGAAAGAGTATAAATACAAAAATTGTATAAGTATAAAACACAGCCAGACTAAATAGATGGATTTTTAATTTACATAGATTTCCAAAGACATTTAACATGTGGAATTCAAAATCTAAAAATTACATCAGAAGGAAAATGACTTGAAAGGAAAAGGGTTGAAACACTACAACTGTCCAAATTAAACGAAGTGCTGAGACTCCAAACTTTCAGGTCTTATTTCATGGATGAAGGACCACACATATATGGATTAATACTGAAACAAGCTTCTGTTTTATGTCCTTTAAGTTGGAAGCATTCCTTAAAGACGGTCAGCTGGGAGAGTGGATGAAGGGTATGTATAGACAGAGGTCTCAAGAAGCTAAAGGTCTAAATATGGACAAAGCTGTTCACATCAAATATCCCACTAAGACAACCTCGTATCGTTCGAAGAGATAAGAAAGGAGGACTGAATTTTTCACATACCTACAACTGAAACATTTTCTTACAACACATGAGGGACTGGAAATGATAAAAATTCCACCTCAACAGAGCGCTTTAATACCTGATGTTATCACCCATGAACCCACATAACACTTTACAACTAAAGGAGCTATATAAAAATAATAAACTATAACATTAAATATAATTTGAAACCTGATTAGAGATGTGTGGGCAGTGAGACTTTGTGACCAAATCTAATATTTAGATATACTATAAATGGAAGTCAGTGATCAGATTCTAGAGGTACCTACAAAGTTCCCTCAGGTGAAGCACTTTGGTCTACCTTAGCTGTTTTTAAATGTCGACCTGAAATCAGCAACCATGGTCATATTTTTTGAATGTGTCTTAAGTTAGGAATATTATAGGATATATTTGATTAATTAAGGATGGCTTCTGTCTCGGTGCAAGAAGGCATTGAAGGCTTGCAGAAGGCTTTTCAGGGAAGCATTAAAATCTGTTTGAAACAAATCCTATTAAAGGGCCAACATAAATTGTACAGCAATTAAATGGCTGAAACCTGATGCTACAGCGGACAACGCTGGATTCAGAAACTGTGGAACACGTATGAGACGGAGCAAAAAACAAATGCATTATGGCGCCAAACAGCTGCTGCATTGTGTGAGCCAATAAGTGAAATGAAGCTGATTCATCAAATATAACACAATTAACAGCAAAGTGGCAAAGTCTAACGTATACAGGAAATCTAATGTACCAAATAATTACAACAAACACAACGCTTGCATCAAATATCAGAATTTCGGCTACATTACTGTAAATGTAATGACAATGACTCATGCTGGGAAGTGTTTAAACAAGCACTCTGGAAAATCTGTGTCAACGTCAAAGCAGCAAAATATGACAGATCAAGACTTCTCATCTTTTGCATGTGTAAAGCACAAAACACCATGAGCACTACATTTCTTCCACATATCACTCATTAGGTCCTCTGTAAAATATAACTCTGATCAGAAGGTTTACACAAACTACAAGTCATCACTACGGTGGCCGAATAGTCCAACAAGCTAAACGGCGACTAGCTTCAATGTCAGTAAGTCTCTGAACCACAAAACCTGCATTTGCTTTTTAAAAGCATGCTCAAGTCAAATCAAATCAAACTTTATTTATACAGCACTTTTCATACAATTAAAATGTAACCCGAAGTGCTACCCAAAATAAAAACATGCAGCAGAAATACAACACAAGATGAAAACCCGCTTCCTCCCCCTGAACACACACATAGACTCATGTACCCACAATCGCACCAGCGTGCACACACACCACACACACACACACACACACGTTACATGAGTATAGTGACATGGCAGGACACTGAGGAACCATGTGAGGAAAAAACCACCTATTAGGAGCTCATCCACACTGAGAGGATCACAGCCCACAATTTTCCACATTTAAGCCAAAAATCACTTCATTCTATGTGTCTCATTTAAAAGTTTGCCAGTAAACAACCTTTTGTTCACGATTCTGTAAAAAATTAAAATTCTGCGCTCCTCAGAACAACTATAAGTAGCTATGAGTGACTTATCTGCCAGCAGTCACATGACAACTTTATAGGCCATTCGGCTGAACTGCAGTCCGTGTACACAGAGCGAAAAGGAGGCTAGCATGGAAACAAGTTAGAGCTGCTGACAGGAAAAAAAACCATACTTGGTTGACAAAAGAAATGCAGCATGACTCAAAAACAGTATACAGAGGAGCCAGTTGTCAGTAAACTACTGAAAGATACATTCAGCATGGTGAAATATCTTTTCAGAGAAATTAAATTTTCTACTATTTATCGCATTATTACCTTAGGTATACTGCACAGAACCCATTTTTGAGTTCTCTTTACATTTTGCCATGGTTGTGCTGTTTCCATAGAGGTACATGACTTTATATTGCAGTTAAATACAAGCCTACAGAGAGCAAAATGTGAAGGGAGCAAAATAAAGACCTAGAAACTGCTTGGGGTTCAGAGGGTTGATGAAGGAGATGAGTCAGTGTATGAAACTCAGCCACACTCCTTCCTTCCTTCCTTTCTTATGTCTTTCAATACATCCACTCAACCCGACAATCACGTATGCACATCTTGGGAAAACACCCTTGAACGTTTCCACTGGAGACAGAAAGGAGGAAAGGCTGAGAGTGAAAACATAAGTTAACTAGCAACTACAGCGTCAGTAGTAAAGTTGCAGAGAGCAGATGTACGTTTGGTTTATTCTGGTCATGATGAAGCGCATACATCTTCAAATGTGCCTGGTCAAAACCCTGCAACCACATCCCAAGAAGGCAAAGCGTAATCCCGACTTGGAAAAACTGTTCAAGTCATAATTATAAGCTGGAAACTGCTGGCTTGTCAACAAACCGCACGTTCACATTATTTCCAGGCTGAGGCTCAGCACTGCATTAATTTACAGCGAAGCGAAAATGAAACCTGAAACCTCTGATGAGAATTAACAAGGAGGAAACCTGAGCATCCTGTGTTGACAACAGTTGTTTCAAAAGTTACAACCACATGGTTTGCAGCCGCCACGTGCAGCGACCAGTACTCACATGTAGCCTCTGAATCTGTTCAGGTCGTTGTTGGGCTTCTCACATTCAATTATGCTGTTGTACTTCAAGGGGTCGAACTCGCAGTCCTGCAAACAGAAAACAAACAGCTGATTATTCAGGTGAAGAACGCAACACCTCAGCAAATGAGCTCGTAATATATAGAGCCTTTACTGTGTCATACTAACAGGAGCGGTGGGCAAAATATTTTTAAAAATTGCTCGATATAATGAAGTAAAATTACACACCATTTCACAGATGACCTCCAAAATAACTCTAAACAGTTCATAAAAAACGCAGGATGTATTGCAGGACAGTAAGAACCTTGTGTAGCTTATATAAAGTGACTCCTACTAGTGTGCATTTCATTTTTTTACCTCCTAGTTTGTGCAGTTTAAGGAAATTATATTATATATAATGCATTTTCTTTGACTAACTTAACTTATGCTGATCTCAAGCTAAAAAAGAAGCAATGCTTTTTACACAGCCCTTTAGCCTTTCGGTTTCCATTGCAATGTAGAATCCAACGGCCATTAAAAACAAATAGTAGTAATTTAACATAACTCCAGTTCTATGAGCATGTACAAAATAGAACAATGGAGCGATTGTCATGTTAGCCATTTTTTTTTGTAAGATTTCTTCGATGATGATGGCAATGTTGAAATAAACTGCAACTTGAGAAGGACATCGGGAGAAAAATGGCCAGTGATTAACCAATCAGTGTTTTGCACTGCACAGTAGTTTTTCAGTGCTGTTCAGGAGAACCTACCCTGGAGTAGGTACTTTTTTATTCCCCACAAATGGCCCTAAAAGAGGTTCTAAAGATGGTTCTTACAGTCAGTAAATGTACAGAGGTTTGGGCCGCCCTAAAACTGATTCCAATTTCCTGCGGCAGAAAACAGCCTAAAAACGACTGGAATCAATTTGTACTGATGTGTGAAGAAAATGACACTTCTCTTCTCGAGTCCTCGGCTGATTAATCTGCCTCATCTTCAGAGTGGGTTTTTTTTTTGCCACAGGGAAAAATGCAAAAGTTCCCGGACTCCCCAGAACTAAAGCTTCCACTGACTTCTGGTGGAAACTCAGCTTTGGGTTTCGATCTAACATCTGTAACCACGGTGACACAATGAAACAGCTGGAATCACAGTAAACCAAAACCACCGAATCTTATCCAAAAAGCGGACAGGAAGTGAAGAGCGTCCGTCTCACCAGGTCGAAGAAGCTGCGAACGACCTGCCTCTGCTTCAGGTTGGTTTCTCCGTCCAGCGTGGCCGTCTCGATGTGGCACAGCCGGTCGGGGTCGCTGGAGCTCAGCAGCAGGACGTCGGCGGGGAGGATCTCGTTGCACCGCAGCCTGATGAAGTCTCCCACCCTCACCTCCTTCCAGTACTTCTCCACATAGCGTCTCTCAGCTCTACCAGAAGAACGAGAGGAACAAACGGAGGCACAATGTGAGATGTGAAGCTATTGTTTGAAACAATCGGTGCTTCTATAAACAGAAACTTCAGCCCAACTCCCATAAATCTATGAGGGATAGTAAATATGTTGTGCACAAAGAAGGGCAGCATGTTTGTTGATGCTAAAGCTGGAGGGATCGACTCTCAGATTCCTGTCAGCGGAACATATTCAACTCAACTTCTTCCTCAATGAGTCCATCATAGTAAACTGTGGTCCGCAATGCCACTATTCTGAGAAGAACTTTCTGACCTCGAAACCATTAATGTTCAAAAACACTGGCTGAAACTGTGCTAATGGTAACCACCGGCTTCATTTCTGACCTGTGTGACAATTCCGGTAGCAAATCTGCTTAATAATGCATATATAAACAGCGCAGGAGTGAAGGAAAAAACTCTCAGTTACTTATTCATAACAACTCCAATCCAGACATTAGTGACTCACACCCGAGTCTAACATAAAAACATTTCCTTCCCGTGAATTTCGATGGTGACATGCATGTGGTGTCAGCAAGAAATTCAGAGCATTTCACTGGGAACTTTGTATATGAAATACAAAGTAAATGTAAACTGTAAAAGAACTGTTTTTGATTGCAAAAAAATGTATCAGTATCTTGAGAGTAACAAAAAAGCTCTCCAGACTTGATAAGCACGAGGTGAGAGACATTTACACCCAAGCAATCTGAATTCCTTCCTGCAACGGGCATCCTAACGATCAATCAAGAAATAATAGGTAGATTAATCAACAATGAACATAACTCTTAGCTGCGGCCAAGAGCAAAGCAGCTGCAGCTCAAATTCAATAAAAAATTAACCTTTTTCTCAGATAATGTCCACAGTTTGGAACTAAAGTGATCAGCTAACTGAGCTTGATAACAGATTAATCTTTGAGGTCATTTTTTAGATAAAAACACCAAACACATGATGGCTCTCAAATGAGCGAGTACAAGGACTTCTTTGACTCAGACAACCGTAAAATGGACATAAATGGGAATCCGACTGGCAATAAGGCCATTAGAGGACATCACATTTGGCTGTGGGACATTCTGATGATCATTTTTCAATATTTTGACCATTTATGAGCAAAATATTGAATCAGCTGATGCAGAAAATACTCAGCAGGTTACGTGCAGACATATTTATGGTGATGGGCTTTTATTTTGGAGAGCGGAAGAGTAGCAGGCATGGAAGCGTGCAGTGCATTCATAAAAAGAAATAAAAGAATTATTGAATTGATCGATTAATTGGGTTGAGCATTTTTTTGATACTCTGATTCCACTTCCTTTAATGGAATATTTTTTTTGTTTTCCTTCCTCCTCTATGACAGTAAACTGAACATCTTTGGATTGTGGACAAAAGAAGACATTGGAAGATGTTATTTTAGGGTTTGGAGAAACACTGATCAACAGTTTTCATTATTTTTTACACTTTATAGACCAAACAACTAACTGATTTATCAAGATGATAGTTGCAGCCCTAAACACTACTGTAAATCTTGCTGATTTGACTGAGTCAGTTTGATCAAACCTCATGTTTACTTCAGATAAACTTGAAATCTATTTTTACACCTATTGACGACTGTGGATTTTGTTTTGGGAACAGATCCAGAGTCAGATGAGGAGAGACTACAACAAAATAGAACTGCAACAATTAATCAGTTTGTTTTGAGGACAAATAAAGACATCTTGGGCTTCAGGGAAAAATCTGATAGACCTTTTTTTACCATTTTACCTCAACAATGAAAATATTCATTGGTTGCAACCCTAATGCTTGTCTAAATATTCACCACCAGTAGTCTTGTTCTATTTCAAGAATTTCAACCCTTTAAATTATAATTTAATGGTTTACTTCAGACAGATTCCCTTTGACAGCTTTTCAATGGAACAAACATAAAAAACTTCGAGGACAAAGTGAAAAAATATCACTATATCTGCAGTCCGATGGAAATCACATGTCTGTCTTTTGATGAAGATTAAATGTGAAACTTAAATCCTATTCTTTGAGCATGACTGCAAAATAACTGGGCCTGCACACTCATCAGCGATCACTAATTAATTATCCAGTTATGAAAGAATTTACCAGCTTTCAGAGACAACAACAACATAAACTAACGTCCATGTCCAGTGACCTGGAGAGCAGATTATTTCCAGAGGATGCTGTTAGCACCCTGACCAGCAGATTAAGAGCAAACTATTTACATTCCAGAAAGTGTATTAGCAGGAATGTGCGACTGAATCTGCATTTAGGAGGAATCCTTGTTTCAGACTCTCTAAACATTACATATTTGATAAAGTGGGGTCTCCTACAGCTGCTTCTGCACTGTGTGAAGATAAAAAGGATTAAGACGGGTTCACCAGCAGCTCCAAGTTTTCCACAAACCCACAGTGACAGATAGTTTGAATGACTGTTTGCTGTAACCTTTGGGAAAAATGAAATAAGGTTTTAGTCAAGTCAGCCTCTCGCCAGGTTAAGAAAGGCGGATGTTTTGCACAATATTGCCACGGCACAAGAAAATTCAATAATGTCCAACCTTGACAGAACAACTTGGGTCGAGACTTAAAGCCGAAACCGTGGAGCCACTAAACACTGAGCCTTTTGATAACCGTGAATTATGCTCTGTACACAGGCGACAGTGCTGCTTTTCATTAGCAAACTACAGTCTGAGCACACAGACGCAGGGAAATAAGTCAGAAGCAGGTCATCAGGTTGCAAACTAACTCATAATTAATTGAGACAGCAGAAAAGCTTTTACTATCAGGACAAAAAAAAAACAGCTTCACATCTGTGTGGCGGACAGGTGGGCAGGAATCTGATGTTTTCTGGACTTTTAGATTGCCACATAATTGTCATGTGTGAGCAGAGTTTAAATCTGAGGATGAAATTCACAAACAAAGATGATCTGCAGGAGATACTGTATGCCCCCCCCCAATATTTAGAATATCTGACCCCTCTAATAAAAACAAAAGCAAAGACATGTGCTCTGAACGTGCAGGAAGTGTTGAACCTGAGCAGAACTCTTGCTGATATTATCATTAACGTAAAAAGGTGGCACATATAAAGAGTTCCCTTCCCTAAACAAAAGACAACAAAGAGGACGGAAGACTGAATCCAGCCTGTATGTGTGTTGAATCAGCAGGGATGATATCAAACCAGAAAGGCTGATCAACAGGAGAATAAATATCCAAAGAAATACAGTAGAGCCCACTTAATATCATACCGCTTATTGGAATAGCCCGCATATAGTCATAGAATTTTGAAATCCAAAACCATTTCTTATGTAATTATAGTAAATATGCCCATTTATAGTCATAGGATAATGTCATAAGCCCGGGTATAGTCATAGGCAAATGCACAAAATTTGGTCCCAGGAATAGATAATATCATACCCAGTCACGGTATAGCAAGCAACCGATTAATTATCACACATTATTTTGTAATAAATATAGTATTAAACGCTTGTTTTCTTTTTTCAAGCAACTTTAATGTAGTTCTATGCCCATTCAAATTAACAAATTGATGACTGAAACAAGTCTCATAAGCCTATAGATCAACACAAATGCTATAATTGCTCTGATATCGCCGCCATTTTGAAGCCCGCATATTAGAATAGCCCGGATATAGTCATAGTTTTGCTTTGCACGAAGGGTATGATAATAACAGGGCTCTACTGTACAGCATGTCTCAGAGCCTTACAATGCTATATTCAATCATATTTTGCGTCACCTGGTGCCTGAATTCTGTGTTTAGCTGCAAAGTCACAAACTGATGCACAGAAATTCACCTAAAAATGTAGAAAAAGAGCGACTGTTTTTGTCTCTCTCTGACTTTACCGTAAGTTACATATCACCAGATTTCAGTTGGAGCACTTCAGAATCACCGTGTCTTTAGGAGTCTTCCAGCACCACAGTCATTTACTGGCAGTTGTCAGCTAACTTTGCACAACATCGCAGCAACAAGAAGCACAGAAGCTTACCAGAGAGCAGGACATGAAGCTTCCTTCACGTTTCAAGTGAAATCTACGCTCGTGATTATGTGAGCAAAAGTTTGGATTCACGCATGAAGGCCAGTTTGTGTGGTCCGACAAGAAGAAGTCAACGATTAACTGATTTGTTTTCAACTATTGAATTAATCTCCATTTTCTTTTATCACAGGTTAATTCATTTAAGTAACATTTTAAGGGCAAAAAAGTCTGAATTTGTTGATTCCAGCTTGTTAAATGTTAATATTTTCTGGCTTCTTTGCTTCTCTGTCTAACTTTGGGTTGTGGACATATCACTTTTACAATTTTCTTACATCTTATAGACCAAAAAAACGATTGATTAGTCAGGAGAACAGCCAAAAGGGTAATAAACAATAAAAGTAATCCTGAGTTGCAGCCCTACTGGCAGGAAAGCAAAGCAGATGTGTGTAGAGCCTCAGAAGTTATTGATTAGTGGTCAACCTGACAACTATTCTGAGTCATTCCTTAGTTTAAAAAAGTGCAAATTCTCTGATTCCACTTTCTAAAATGTAAATATTTTCCAGCTTCTTTACTCCTCTGTGGCAGTAAACTGAATATTTTTGAGTTACTGGACAAAGCAAGACATTTGAGGACATTAATTTGTGCTCTGGGACATTTTCTGACATTCATATATTGAACAACTGAAAATATTTCATAAATTAATTGACAATGAAAAATTAGCATTAGTTACACTCCTGCTGGCAAGAAACTAAAACAGATATGTGTTCATTGCAACAATTAATCAATTAATTGTCAACTAGTGAATTAATCACCAACTATTTTGATGATCTGTTAAGTGATTTGAGTCATTTTTAAAAAAAGAAAGTCCCAAATTTCTGATTTCAGCTCCTTAAATGTGAATAATTTCTTTCCTATTCTCTGTCAGTAAACTGAATATCTTTGTATTTGTGGACAAAGCAAGACAATTGAGGACACTGTATTGGGAGACTAACTAATCGATTAGTCTAGAAAATAATCAAATAATCAATGACGGTAATCCTGAGTAGCATCCCTACTGGCAAGAAAATACGCTAATGTATGTCGACTGAACAGCTTCAACGATTATTGTATTAGTTGTCAATTATTAAATAAATCCACAACTGTTTTGATAATCAATAATCCATTTTAGTAACTGATTTGAGATAGAAAAAAGTCTGAATTCTCTGATTTTAGCCTCTTAAACGTGAATGTTCTCTGGTTTATTTACTCTTCTAAGACAGTAAACTAAACCTCTGAATATCTTTTTAAAAAACAAAACAAGACATTAGCAGACGACATCTTGGACACTGGAATAGTTTCTACTGTTTTTCCTACATTTTATAAACCAAATAACTGATAATAAAAATATGAATCAACACTGAAAGTAATCCTGAGTTGCAGAGCTACTAGCTAGAAAACAGAGACAGATGTGTGTTGATTGAAGAGCTGCAATCAGTCATTGATTAGTGTCGGCTCTTGAATTATTCACAAACTATGACATGTGATTAATTGACTCCAGTAACTTTTAATTTAAGAAACTTTAAAACACTCTGATTCCAGCTTCTTAAATGTGAATATTTTGTGTTTCTTTCCTCCTCTGTGACAGTAAAATGAGTATTTTTCAGTTTGTGGACAAAACAACACATTTGAGGACGTCATCTTGTGCTTTGGGACATTTTCTGGCTTTTCTAAGACCAAAAAACGAATCGATTGATCAAGAAAAACATTAACCAACTGATCAACAATGTAAACAATCACTGGTTGCATCCCCGTTAGCAAGAAAATAAAGCAAACGTGTGTTCATAGAAGAGCTGCAATGAATAACTGATTAGTTTTCAGCTACTTAATTAATCACTAACTGTTATAATAATCAATTCAATCGTTTTTTTAATCAAAAAAAAGGGAAGTCTGTTTTTTTCTGTTTTCTTTCCTCCTCCTTGACAGTAAACTGACTTTTTCTAAGCCTGTGGACAAATCAAGACGCATGAGGACGTCATCCTAGACATCTTTCATCATTTTCAGTTAAAAAAAATGAACTGCATTATCAAGAAAAGAACTGACTAATTAATGGACAATAAAAATAATCATTAGTTGGAGCCCTATCAGCAGGAAAATAAAACAAATGTGTCGATTCAAAAGCTATAATGAATAATTGGTTAGTTGTCAACTAATAGTAATCGATAAGTTGAAGTCAGTAACTTTTAATTTTTTAAAAAAGTTAAAATTCTCTGATTCCAGCTTCCTAAATGTGATTTTTGTCCCTGGTTTGGTCTCCTTCCATGACAGAAATCTAAATATCTTTGTGTTTGCAGATAGAATAAGGCACCTGAGGACATCATCTGGGACTTTTGAACTTTTTTTTTTACAAACAACTAATCGATTAATCAAGAAAAAAATCAACCAATTGATCAACAACGTAAACAATCATTAGTTGCACCCCTGTTAGCAAGAAAATAAACTAAAGCTGTTATTATAGTAGAGCTGCAAAGAATAACTGATTAGTTTTTCACTATTTAATTAATCGTCAACTGTTATAATATTCGACTAATTGATTTTAGTTACTTTTAATATAAGAAAAAGTTAAGCTTCTCTAAATTCAGCTTCTTAAGTGTGTTTTTTCATGTTTTCTTTACTCCTCTGAGACACTAAACTGAATAACTTAGTGTCTGTAGACAAAACAAGACATCTGAGGACATCATCCTGGACTTTGGGGTTGTTTTTCACCACTTCAACTAATCGATTAATCGAGAAAATAATTGACAGATTAATGGACAAAGGAAGAAACTGTTAGCAGCAGCCATGGTGGCCAGACAAAGTGTGTTGGTTGTTGTTTTCAATGTGTCTTGATCAGCTGATGTGAGCAGGACAGTCTGTACACTATCTGACAACAGCTGGACACATCTGGCTGCTGCTGAGGCCCACTAACCTGCCGAACACCAGACAGTCCATGTGATTGATCTCCTTGTCTGATCGGTGTCTCCGGTAGTCCTCCCACAGGTCCTTGATGGCGGTGACGGACAGGATGAAGACCACCGGGGCCAGAGCCAGCTCGGGCTGAAACGCGTTGACAACCGGGACGAAGTTGAGCAGAGCGATGAAGACAAAGTAAACATTGGCGAACCTGTGGAACTGCTCGAAGAGGTTCTTGGGCAGGAATGACAGCACGGTGTACTTGGTGGTCTTGATCTTGTTGTTGGCGTAGTGTCTGTTGGGGTTCTCCTCTCCTTTGTTTGCCGCGTCGTACAGCAGGTTTGCGTGGACCGTCCTGGTTTTGTTCTCTTTGCTCTTCTTCTTCCTCTGCCTGCTGCTCCTCGGAGCTTTGACCGTCCCGGTGTCTTCGCTGCTCCGCCGCGCCATAGCAGCTCCTCAAACTTTCCCACAGTTTAGCTTTTCTCAAACTAGCAGCAGCCCGGAGCTAAGTGATCATCTCTCTCCGCGTCTACCGGCTCTGCCTCTCTGTCCTCGGTCGCTCACACCAACGGCAGCTTTCCATCCATGTTAGTCCTCTTTTCTCGACTCAGAGGAAACTTTTGCTTGTTTAGCTTCTCCTTTTTTTCCCTGCAGCTGAAGGATGCTCAGACAGTGGGAGGTTTGACTCGGACGTCCCGCTGCTCCTCCGTAGATCTCCTCATCATCTGGACCCGCTGCCGCCGCTGGATGCGCGCAGCTGCGCAGCTTCGAGAGCAGCGGCAGCGCGCAGGATGCGCAGCGACAGGAGGCTCGCCAGCGGCTCCGGGGTCGCTCCTGTTGAAATGTGATCTGAGGCCCCTCCTCGAGCAACCTGGAGCCCAGCACTGCCACGCGGTAGTATTCAGTTTACACAGACCCGCAGCAAACACACAAATACACCGAGATAATCCACTGTGGGACGGTTTTATGTCAGAGTGACTGTTTGGTGAGAGACAATAAATAAACTTTTCAACTTCAAAAAACTTTATCAAGTGTTTCTTTTGTGCCTGTCAGTGATGTAGAATCTTTAATGTAGAATAACTTGTGCATCACATAATGTACGAAGACAATAATGTATCCATACAGTACATATATACAACAACAGCAGCATTATCATAACAATAACAACACTACTACAGCAACTACTACTAATGATGATGATGACAAAGATGATATACTTTAATTATATAATTATCCACTGCATTTTAATAAAATCCATATTGGGAAGCACTTTGGGTTACATTTTTTATTGTATGAAAAGTGCTATATAAATAAAGTTTGATTGATTGATTGATAAATACATTGAATTTTACTACAGTTTATGTACATAGAAATGTATATTTTATGTGAATTTGTATTTATCTCCACAATAAGGAAGACACTGGGCAAAAATGGCATCAATGGGAGAGCGCTAACCACTCCTGAACAAAAAGAACATAAAGGCTCATCCGACATTAAAAAAAAAGGCCCCAAGACTTTTGGGATAACATCCTGTGGACTGAAAAGGTGGAACATTTTGGAGGACATGAGTCTGTAACATCAAACTGATACTGCATTCCACAACAAGAACATCACACCAACAGAAACATGGTGGTGGTGGTGGTGTGATGGTTTGGAGCTGGTTTGCTTCCAAAGGACATGGATGACTTGTCATAATTGACTGAACCATGAATTCTGCTCTCTATCAGAAAATCCTCCTGGAGAATATCCACCATCAGTTCCTAAAGCTTGAGCACAAGTGGCTTATGCAGCATGACAATGACTCAAACCACACAAGCAAGTTCAATGCAATAAATACACATTACATATAATATGAACTATAAATATATTTATATGTTAGCAATATGTAAAAAAAATCATATATATGTAGATATATTTGTAAAACGTTATTTTATATTTATCAATATAAAACTATATATCATCTTATATACATCTAACACAGATTTATTGTTCACAAATCTTTGCATTCAGTCCTCAGACCTTAACATCTGCCTCTAGATTTCTGTAGCTGGTTCCTCTTTCTGTGGAGGCCCTGCGCCTCCCCATTTAATCCTCAAACCCAGTGGTGTAATGGTGCTTGGACAAGTGGGTATACTCTAAATGTATATCTCAATTTTTATTTCTTTTTAAGTGACTTTTTCAACAGATTTTGCAATAAACACTGTCCCACAGACTATAGAGTGAATAAATATATTTGAGTGAACTATTCCTTTGTTCCTTAGTCCATCCACACATGAAACTGGCCGTTTAGCCTCTCATGTTGCAGGTCTGTGGGCAGTAGTTTGATTTGTAAGCTGTCTC
Source organism: Dascyllus trimaculatus (assembly GCA_024666655.1). Taxonomy (NCBI): domain Eukaryota; kingdom Metazoa; phylum Chordata; class Actinopteri; family Pomacentridae; genus Dascyllus; species Dascyllus trimaculatus. The sequence goes on from CM045446.1 coordinate 21,151,048, forward strand.
TTGGAACAGCTGATCTGCAGCAGATCATGTCAGCTACCATTACAACATGAAGTAGTTTGGGCAGTTTGTAAATATGAGAGGTGGTCAACAAGTTCTAGGACTGTTTGTGGTGTAAAGAGTTCATCGTGGTCATTAACGTGCATGTGTGAGGCTCTGGATCCATCTTACACACATTTTAATGGCTATTGGCAGGCGGACATTTGCGATTTATCTCAAAGAAGAAAACATCACATTCTGTATCAGTCACCAGTCACACTGACCAATCTTCATGTCAAGGATCATCACTGGTGATAAGAGGTGGGTTTGAGACTACAACCAGGAGAAAAAATAACAGTTTTCATAGTGGAAGAGTTGCAGTTTCCAAAAGCAGACACGTTCATCAGGTTTTTCTTCTTGTTTTATTCAGCATTCATGTGGCTTTGTACTGTGAATTAGTCCCCCAAGGTCAGACTGTCAAGGCAGAGTTCCACTGTAATGTCTTGAGGTGTCTGATGGAGCCAGATTTGGCTCTCTGTGGCTTCTTCGTCCTCCCCAAAATGTAATTCAAGTTGAGAAGTGGCTGTTTTAGAGAATCAGCACTCATTGCAGATGCTTTGACAGGTTTACAGAACTGAACACGCCATACTTTAACGGACCTATCTCTAAGCACCAGATTCTTGGTTTAGGATTTAAGTATTGTAATGTTGTATTGTTAAGACAAAAGTGTCACTTAGCTACTGTGGTAAATTGTGTAGCGATGAAATGAAGATGATGAAGAAATTCTCCGCCGATACTGTCTTATTTATATATATAAAAAGGTTTATTAAAACAAGTACAGAATCTTCAGGCTCCATGGTCTGCCTGGGTGAGATTCACAGCCAAATAGAATCCACACCCCAAACAGCCTCTTCTACCAGGTTATATAGGGAAAGACTTTACATAAGACAGGTCACAGGTTACTTATTAAAAGAGTGGAAAAGCATCCCGCATCTTAAGGAGAAAAAGGCCCAGATCTTATCACAACTCAGTAGGCATACCAAACCCCAAGGTCAAATAACCTCTGAGCAAGGACACAGAACATTAGACACTACACTACAACATCCCATTTAATAAAAGCTAGCTGTTTACCTGAGCCAGCTAGCTTTCTTACCTTGACTTGTTGTCTCCGTCTTCCCTTGAAGGTTGATGAAGTGAAATCGGAAATTCGACGTAACACAAACGCAGCGACGCAATTTAAGTTTTGATTTGGTTTTTAGGTTTTGGACTTTTAGAGTTTGTTTTAGTTTTAGGTTTTGATCTCACACATTCATTCATCACACACACAGTGACTGACCTGCAATTATCCAGCTGGGGTTTGAACCAACACCTGGCGGTTGAAGGTCGACGTCCTTCTCCACTGGACCATCTTCAGCGCTGATCAACAGCAACCAGCAGAAAGACAAAGATCAGACTGAATGTGAACCTGAAGACGTCTCAGCTTCAGTCTGAACACATTTAATCTTCAACATGTTCACACCAAGATGATGAAGTCAAACTGATGCTTATTGTTTCAGTGGTGCTGATCTGAATCATGGATGATTTCCATGAGGAGGTTGAAGGCTGACTGACTCCGTGGAGCAGTGGTCTAAGATGTTTGTCATGTGATTACAGGGTTCCTGGATCAAGACTCATAACCTGACAAATCTGTTCATTTATCTCTATACTTATTTTTTTCTAAAGAAAACTTTCGAACCAGCAATGAACTTCTGACATCCTGCTGAATACAGTAATCTTTAAAAACTCCTTAAAATTCTACTGATTCATTTGTTTTAAGAAAAAAGTAAAAGGTCTGTTGATTCTGAAGCTTTCAATCATATTCTTCCTCAGCAGATTATCTCAACATTATTTAACCATCTACTATATTCCTTTGTGTGGCACTTTATAGAATCATCGAGCACGTGATTGTGGAGACATAAAACCTCAACAATCATCATTTTAACTAAATAAACTGAGAAAGTGAATCCAGTGAAGAAGGCCTGCAGTCAAAAGAAATGCTGGTCCAAACAGTGTTTGTTCTTTAGACTTGAGCCAAAGTATGATGGTTTCAGATCTGTTAGCTGGTTCATGAGCAATCGACTGAAGCTGATAGCAACAATCAGTCAATCAATCAATCAGCTGTCATGTTAGTTCAGTGGTTGAGGCACAAACCTTCCAACATGATGATCCCAGGTTCAAGTCCAGTTTCCTCTTCTGTGTTTGTTGTTCTTAAACAGCATTTTTGAGCGGCTGTTTTTCTGATGTGCTTCAGGATGTTATGGTTTGCTGTTTCTCAAATTCTATGGTGTAATATTTTTTTATTATTTGAGCATCAACTAATGGAAATCTTATCACACTAGAAAACCAAACATATAGGATCTTTAATTTGATGGTGGGATGTAAAGGATTCACTAAAACTCACTGCTATATTGTGGGGAGACCATTCTTAAAGGAAACATCAACTCATGACCTCAGAATTACACTGAGTGGACATGAGACTCTGGAATATTAGCGCCTCCAGAGGCTGAGTGGCCTCTCAGCCAGCAGGTTCCCCTGAGGTGATAAATCAAAGACTTATTCCAGGGCAGTCTGCAGCAATTTGCCACAGGAGCATCCAGCTGTTGGGCTTAAAACTAATGGCTGATTGTACGCTGTGGCATCTTGGCATGGAGAACAATTCAATTTCCACATGATAAATGACCTGAGTGAGGTGGATCTGAGACAACAGGGTGACTGTGGCCTCAAAAAGTCAGCTACTGCACCGAGGAAACAATTGAAAAAAGAAAAAAAATCATGTTTGGTTTCTTAATTAAAATTAAATTGTCCCATATTTTTGTTTGTCTTTTGGGAAATAAGATTTTGTGCATCCAGTGTTTTTAGCAGGATCCACATGACATCATCTGCTCTCGTGTTGTTTAGAGTCACAGTTGTGGAAGTGAAGGAAAAGTGCTCAAATGCAACTTCTGGGCATTTCATTTTCAACACAGCGGAGCGCGGTGCCCTTCAATTTTTATGTATTAAATCAGCTTTCAGAGTGTTGATCCTTTTCATTTTTGTGTCTGATTGAAGTCTCTCTCCTCCGTGTGATGGAATTAACCTTGCAGGATCACAGATTTTCCACTAATTCTTTGTGATTCCAAGTCTTATAAAACACAACGCATGGCTCTACTGGTGATGAATATTAAGTTTTTTTTCGATGTCTCTCGTTTTAATACCAACTCACTCTCCATCTGTGATCACTTTGATGTCATCACGTCCTTCAGTGGAACATGAAAACACAACAGCCTCTCCGAGTGGACTGATGAGCTGCTGCCCTTGAGCATAAACTCACAGGGCAAACGTGGATATTGATTCAAGACATTATTAAGACACATACCAATACGTACATCTTGGGTATCTTATATTTTTCAGTCCAAACATTTGAGCAAGAGTAAATGGTTTGTGTCACCTAATATGACTTTTGTAAACAGAAACTCCTTCACTTCTTATTTTAAAGATAATTAAAGTTTGATTATCGAGGTACAATATACACCGATCAGGCATAATGTTATCACCACCTGCCTAATATTGTGTTGGTCCCCCTTATGTGCTCAAAAACACTCTGAACCATTGGACATGGACAAGAGAACCTCACAGGGTGTCCTATGGGGTCTGGAACCAGGACATTGGCAGTGGATCCTTTGGGTACTCTGGCTTGTGCAGTGGGGCCTCTGTCAATCCAACTTGTTCCACTGCATCCTGTTGATGCTTGATCAGAATGGGGTGTAGGAAGTTTGGAGGTCAGATCAACATGTTGGACCATTGTCATGTTCCTCAACATGTTCCTGATTATTTGATGTTTTTCCCATGTGTTTATTTGGGTGTCTAAGTCTCATCAACACAGAAGGTTTTCTAGCAGAACACCACATAGTAGCAATATGATCTATTTTATTCACTTCACCTGTCAGTGGTCATGATGTTGTGGCTGATCAAGGTATGTCTTCAGTTTTAAATACATCACATTAGGTAAAACACGTGCAAAATCACCCAAGAGTACAGCATTTAAAACACCTGCCTAATATTGTGTTGGTGCCACTGGACCCTTTAGGACCTGGAAGCTGCAAGGAAACTTGTTTTTCTAGCACATCTCACAGATGCTCATTTGGGTTGAGATCTGGGCAGTTGGGAGGCAAAACCTTGAACTCTTTGTCATGGTCTTCAAACCATTACTAAGCAATGTTTTCAGCATGTCAGGGAGCACGAAAGAGGACGCTGCTACTAGAGTTAACTGCTGTCATGAGGGGTGTAAATGGTCTGCAACATCCACATGAATACAGGATTTCAAGGTTTCCCAGCAGAACATTGTCCAGAGCATCACCATCTGCCATCTCTTCCATAGTTAAATGATGGAAATGCAACCGGCCGTCCACATGATTTTAAAGAAACCATGATTCATCAGATCAAGCCACCGTCTTCTGTTGCTCCATGATCCAGTTCTGACGCCCACTTGCCCATTGAAGCTGCTTGCAGTGGTAGATACGAGATAGGATGGACACTGTGACCAGTCTGCTGCTACACATCCTCATATGCAGCAAACTGTGATGCTCTGTGTGATCTGACACCTTTCTTTCACAGCAGCCTTTAGGTTTTCAGCAGTTTGTGCAGCAGTATCTCTTCTGTGAGATCAGACCTTCATCTGTCTTGGACCTTTTCTTGTAGGTACTAACCACTGCATACCAAGAACACCCCACAACACCTGCTGTTTTAGAGATGCTCTAATTTGTTTCTCTGGCTGTCATAATGCAGCCCTTGTCAAAGTTTCTGAGATCCTTAGGGTGCTCATTTACTTTCTATTTGTCATATATAAAGATGGATGAGCCCTCTGTGATGTCACCTAAGGTTTCCTGTATTGCAGTTTTGAAGCTCAGTGTGGCGACTGATTGCTGCCATCTGGTCAGTACTTGACTCCTCATAACTCTTTGCTACACCAAAAATGGGCAAACAGGTTGAGCCTGAGTGGAGCTGAAGCAACCCACGACTATACTGACATTTCACTGCAGGTGGCCATGCCCCGAATTATGCATAACTGAAGTCTTAATACAATTTAATAGGCAAGTTGTATAAAAATCCACCTTATTTGTTATGAACAGGCAAATTAACTATAGAGACCAGAACTGATATTTGTACCACGGTGTAAACGTGTTTGTTTCTGCTGTGATAGTGGCCATTTTGCATTAGGGTCTGTGAGGATTGACTCGTTTTTAGAGCCGGCCTCAAGTGCCCATGTGTCCCGCCCATCACCTCCAGCTCTGTGTAGTGGCATTTATTACCTGTTTTCTCTCCCTCTCCCCCCTTTCTGTTGTCCCTCAGATGGGCGTGAGTGAGGTGTTGTGGTGCAGGCCATTGGATAATCACCTGAGTGTGCACATCTGCAGCAGGCGTCATATGCGCCTTTCGTTAACTTCAATCGAGCCCTCGCTTTCCTAGCTTAGTCATACCAAGTCCTGGTTAGTTTCCTGCACCGTCTAAATCAGGGGTGTCCAATCCTGGTCCTCGAGGGCCGCTATCCTGCATGTTTTAGATGTTTCCTTCTTCCAACACCCCTGATTCAATGATCAGCTCATCATCAAGCTCTGCAGAAGCCTGATAGCGATCCTGATCATTTGAATCAGGTGTGTTGGAAGAAGGAAACATCTAAAACATGCAGGATAGCGGCCCTTGAGGACCAGGATTGGACACCCCTGGTCTAAATAATATATCTCGCTTTATAAGATTAAGCCTGTTTGCTAGTTTCGAGCATTGGCTGTAATTCTACCCCCCACCCATAGTTGGCTCCCTCGGGATCATTTTCCCAGTTAGCGTATTACTTCCATTCACTGTTCATTTGTATAATTCTGTATAATTGTATATACTAATAGTAAATAAATCTATATTTGTTATCACATCTTGTCTGTTGTGCTTCTGTCGCTCTGTGCTTGAACCTTTGGCCCGATCCTTTGAATGCTCATTCTTTATGTTCTCAACACCTCAACTTCAGGAACTGACTGTTCAGCTGCTTCCTGATATATCTCACCCACTGACAGGAGCTAATTAGTATCACTCTCTTCACCTGTCAGTGGCTTTAATGTTGAGTGGTGGCAATCAAGCAATAGAGTTTTATATAGAATTCACATGGATCGAGAGCAAAAATAGACAGCATGTGTTCTGTACGCTACAATATCCAAGAACACATGAGTAAAGGCCAGCTCAGGAGGTCATTAAATAAATCTGAGTGGTCGTGAGATGATAAATGGGGAAAACGACTGAGGGTTAAGAAATTGCTGCACTTCCTTGACTCACACCCATTCAGTTGGAGATCTCTGGGTTTATGGAAAAAACCTTAAAGTCTGATAAACTTCTGTTTTGCAAATGATAAATAAAAACAAGGTCCTAACCAGAAAAGTTAGTACAGCTGTCAGATCAAGTAGCAGTAGAATAAAAACTACAATCTTTCCTCCCGAATCTGAGGAATAGAAGAGTAAAGTAGCTCAAAATGGTTAATATTCAAGTAAGTGCAGAATATAACAGCAGAAGATCAAATACAGGAAAATAATCCTCTCAGGAATGAACCAGACTGATAAACTGCAGCGAGGACTGTGTCAGAGGAGAACTTGGACATGAAGTGCAGTGATCAGACTGGAGGTTAACAGATCCAGCTGCAGTTCATCGTCTTTCACCTGCCAGAAGAGGGCATGATACTCCAGTCAGCCCGCTGCTGCACTGAGCTTCCACTGCAACGTCTAAACTACAGGGTGAAGTTAATGAACAAACTGTAGATGCAATACGAAAAACATGGAACAAACATATTACGTAATTTTTCTTTCTTTAATAGTGTTTCTACTGTCAGATTGTATCAGATCAAACTCCAGTAAACTCAGAAAGATCACACTCAGTACAAACTAAAGTTTACACATCACATTAAGTCCTGCAGGTCAATGCAAACAGCCACGATTTACATTTCTGCACTCATGGAACAGTTGACCTTGAGAAATTAAAAGGCTTTGAATGCAAATCAAATTAAAAGTGCGTGGAAGTCCTGTGAAATCAGACAATGTGTGCACTGAGAATAGCATTCTCCTGTTGCCTAGAGACAGTGAGATGTTTAACACTTGTGAAGTGATCTGTAGGTGTTTAGACAGCACGAAGAAGCCATCAATGTAAACGCAAAGACACATACAGGATTATCTCCAGCTTCTTTCACATCTGGTCACTAAATACACTAATTTTCTTGGGCAGTAAATTAGATTTTCACAGTCGTTCAAGCTGCTGTCCTGTTTGAATCTGTGTGTGACACATTGTGGAATTTACAAAACAAAACAGATCTTAAATCAACTCAACTTTTTCTATAAATTATGGCAAACAAAATCTCCAAAGGTCCTTCACATTGAGGGGTTACACGTCATTTACATGTCAGCGTCTGGAAATATATAACCCGATGTTAGCAGCTAAACAAAGTATGTCTCTTTAGACTGATGAGGACAGACTCGCAGGTGAGAAAATGTGAATAAACATCTGTCTCTGCACTCGCTGTAAATCACCTTATTCACCCTCGTCTTGTAATGAATCCACAGGATGGATATTATGTTTGTCACACAGATAAGCAATAGCTGCCGAGCCCAGTGATTTCCAGGTGAGCCAGGAGTAAACCTGCTGATGCTGTTGAAGTTGCAGATCAATCTGCAGGAATGATGTACAGTGGCTCAGGGCCATTGTAACAAAGGTAATCAGTTACTGCAGATGGCAGAAAAATACACTTCTGCTGCAGAAACAGCCGATAAATTATTAAATTCCCTCACGTGTTTAATGTCCTTATGCAGTGATTCTGCTTCAGTCACGTTCCAGTGGTGGAGGAACAAGTGTTCAGATGCTTTACTTAAGTAAAAGTACCAATAGAGCAGGGGTCTCAAACTCCGGTCCTCGCGGGCCACTATCCTGCATGTTTTAGATGTTTCCCTCTTCCACCACACCAGATTCAAATGATCAGGATCGTTACCAATAAAGGATCATTTGAATCAGGTGTGTTGGAAGAGGGAAACATCTAAAACATGCAGGATAGTGGCCCTCAAGGACCGGAGTTTGAGACCCCTGCAATAGAGCAATGTAACAATACTCCATTACCAATAAAGGTCCTGCATAAAAAATCATACTTAAGTATTAGCAGCAAAATGTAGTTAAATTATTAAAATAAAACTTCTCATTTGGTCCTTCTGACTGATATACACCCATCAGGCATAATATTATGACCACCTGCCTAATATTGTGTTGGTCCCCCTTATGTGCTCAAAAATGCTCTGAACCATTGGGCATGGACAAGAGGACCTCTCAGGGTGTCCTATGGGGTCTGGAACCAGGACATTGGCAGTGGATCCTTTGGGTACTCTGGCTTGTGCAGTGGAGCCTCTGTCAATCAAACTTGTTCCACTGCATCCTGTTGATGCTTGATCAGAATGGGGTGGAGGAAGTTTGGAGGTCAAATCAACATGTTGGGCCATTGTCATGTTCCTCAACATGTTCCTGATTGTTTGATGTTTTTTCTATGTGGTGGGGTGCATTTTCCTGTAGGGGGTAGGCCAGTGACATTTGGGATTTCCATTGCATGAGGGAGTGTGTTTGTTGTGGGACAATGTTTATTTGGGTGTCTAAGTCTCATCAACACGGATGTTAAAATCCAAGGTTTTCCAGCAGAACAGCACATAGTACCAATATGATCAATGTTATTCACATCACCTGTCAGTGGTCAGAATGCTGTGGTTGATTGGTGTATCATTAACATCATTAAATTATTAATAGTGAAGCATCAGTGTGTCAGCAACATGCTTCTGCTGCAGGTTTGAACTACTTTATGTTTAGTTTTATATAAAGGGACAGCAGATAAATCTGAGGGCTACAAACGTGATTAATGAGAGAGGAAAGAAGAAAAAATAAAGTTGTGATACATAAATATGCTTCCAGCTTTTGGACTTTTTCTCTGGTCTTCGATTTTTGGTAAAATGTTGATTTATGTGAACATTTATTGAAATTAAATCATGTGAGAAGTTTAGAAATCACTACTTGGTGGAGCTGTGAACACTTGAGAACAGTGGGCATGACTACATTTTAGTAAGAAATAAAAGTTTGGAATCTGCTGGTTTATTCTTCAACAATGTGTTGCATTTTAAAAGCCTGCAATACCATCCATTGCTGTCAGGCAGATGTAGTGGAGTGGAAAGACAACATAGCATAACATGAAAACATTCAAGTAAAGTACAAGCACCTCAAAATTGTACTTAAGTAAAGTACTTGATACTTTCCAACACTGCCACATTCTTAAGATTAGCAACTTGCTAACATGATGATGTATCAACACAGTCATGTAAAAGTTTAAATCAATACAAAGTTGAATTTGCAGAGTTCTTATGTGCTACCCTTCAGGAATTTTAGATATTGTCCAACATTAAAATCATGAGACTACAGATTATGTACCGTTACCCAGATGACTTAACACACAGCAACTCAATTATCCAGAGTGTAGAAAACAGTGATATGTAGCAGTGATGTTGCAGACAAACCCTCTGTGACTTCAACAACAGGTTTCCTGAACCAGGGCTCTGAAGCTCAGTCTGACTGCTGCCATCTTCTCCTTCAACTCCTCCTGACTCCCAGCACATCTAAAAATGAACAAACAGGTGGGGCTGAGGCTGGCCATGGAATGTCTCTGGGCTATGGACCGTCTTATGATGGTACCCAACCCTTCTCATAGTGGCCACACCCTTAGTTATCCATAGCTTTAAGCCTTAATACAATTTAAATGGGTAAGTTATACAGAAATCCCCCTCCTGTACAGTTGTTATGAACAGGCAAATTAGCTATAGAGATCAAAACTATTTTTTGTACCAGGCTGTAAACCTGTTTATTTCTGCTGTAAAGTTGGACATTTTTACATTACGGTCTATGAGAATTGACTCACTTTGGATGCAGTCCCAAGAGGCCATTCGAGGAACTGCAGTTTTTGGCGGTCAGTGCCTGGTTTTTCCACTCTGGGCTACTGTAGAAGCACCTCTGTAGATATGAAGGGCTCATTATAAGCCAACAAAACACAGTTCATATTATCAGGTGATTACACTCTAGTGAAAACAGAATTATGAAAATGATACTCAATTTTTTCCAATAGAGAACTGTACACACTGAGAAAACACAAGCGACAGGCAAAAACGTAAAGGTGTAGTGAATGGGTGTGCAAACTAGGACCAGTAAACTGATGATCAATTTGGAACCTGTTTGTTAAAAGTTTTCGTACTTTGACGTGTTTAGGACATTTGGAGAAAATCTCATTTGGATACTGTTGAAATCTGGGACAAGAGGACAAAGTCACCTCCTGTCAGGGCTTATTTTAGATGTGTAATTCTAATTTTAGTGATAAAGATGACTGGTCTGGGACTGTAGCAGTCAATGTGGAGACTGGACGAACACTTTCGGTGAAAGTCTGGCAAACACAGAGGGAAGTTACATCAAGTCATGTCTCTGCTCAACCTGCAGTACTGGAGGTCACTGGTTGATATTCAGAGTTTAGAACAAGCATGTGATGTTTAAAGGTTTTATGGAATTGATTGGCTGAGAATCAAACTCTAGTCATTCAGTCAGTGATTGAGGAATATGATTGTGATTGTATGTCTACAGACATCGACTTTAAAGGTATCAAATAAGAAGCAAATCATTTGTTACACCTGGGAAACAACATGTTCTCATTAAAAGAGCTTTAAATAGTTTTCAGTGGTTTCACCTGTTTGTTGACAGTTTAAATTAGGTCACCTCTTACCAATCTAGTTCACAGTAGTTGTGGATGTATTTACAGGCTTTATTTTAGAAAAAGTAGTGACAATGTACTATAAAACTGCACAATGCCAGGTCCTGCAAGCAAAAGCTCACACTCTAAAAGTTATTGTTTTTAAACGGTTATTAACTGTAAGTTTTTGAACAATTTACTGTTATTTAAAAAATTTTGTCTGTTTTGTGAAATGACGGATGATTACATGTTTAATTGACTTGTTAGTCTTATAAAACGGACCAAAACTGTAAAAAACATCCACATCAAAAATGACCAAAAGAATGTAATAGCTTTTTTTTTATAATGTTTGACCTTAAAACACACTATTTCCACTGTATTTAAATCAGCAAAAAATATTGCTTTTTTACAGATATTTGCAGTTATTTGGAAGAAACTGTGTAATGTAATTTGGCTTGAATGTAACAGACGTTCACTTGTATGTTCATCACTCTAGCTTTAACCTAAAGCTGGGTTCAGACCAATTCACCACAGTTTCACCTCTCCAGACAACTGCAGGAGCAATGTGGTCTGGGATCTTGGTCTGAACCGATGTTCAGCCCAGGTTATTTGGTAATAAGAAACATTTACAGATCTAGACTGAAACCTCCCAAACTGCTGATCAAACATGTTACTATTGAACATTTGTAAGGGCATGATTATCATGCTAGTGCCCTGATCAGTGGACACAATGTTAATAATAATGCTAATATCACCTCCAGCTCCTGCCAGAGAAAAACCATGACAGATACTAAAAGCTTCACTGTCATTATAATGCAGTGCAAGACAGCAATAACACAACATTTTGAAGGTACTCCCTGAATAAAATGTGTGCAAAACAAAGAGTCTTGCATAAAGTACCAAAAAACACACTGCAGAAAGTTGATAAAAGAGACAGTCTAACAGTCTATAAAAGACAAAAGCTAACAATAGGACATTTCAAAGCTTAATGAATATGTAAAAGGTCTGTGCTGAAGTGCAAAATGTAGCAGCAAGGAAGGCCAGATGACAGCTGATGTTAATCCTATTTTCCCAAACATTTTCTCTTACAGAATGTTTTAGCCTCCTGTTTTAGGGGTTTTTCTAACTGCAAAGTAATAAAACTTTAAAGCAAATTGTCGGACCACAGACCAGATTTTGTTTACATCTCTTTCTCTGTGAGACGACGTGAGGTGATGCTCCGCTCCCTCTGGAACTGTAATCTTAATAATATCCTGTGGTGTGCATTTTCAAAAAATGTTTTGTGTTTGCATCTTTGAAATTACAGAGAAGAATATCAGTTACGTTTTTCTTACATGTGTGATGCAACTAGATTTTAAAATCTGTTGTAGTGTAAACACAGCTTGGGTATATCTAAGGACAAAAGGTCTCATAGTAGCAGTCCTGACACTTCATACTACAGGAAACCTTTTCCAAAACCTCAACACATACAAAAAGTGCAATCAAGCTTCTGGGACCTTTGATTATTATATTATGCAAAGACAAAATGGAAAACCCATGCAATGGAGAACCCCATATTATGGCACTTGGCTCACTTGGATCCTCTGTATCTTCCGCTCACCATCTGTGGACGCCACCATCTCAGCCACCGACACCAACTATGTCCCCAAACTGCTGCCGGAAACCGGAGAAGCTTGTTTGGAAATTAGTGTTGAAATCATCACAAACGGAGGCTTCCAGCAGACATTAGCAGCACACCCACAAGCACCGGGGTCTGATTAACAGCTTGACTTTAACTTTAATAAAGGCAGAGATGTCTTTTGGGTTGTTCCAGCTGCAGTAGCATGCCTTTATTAGTGAACGTAAAGCACAGCAGCAGTAAGTGAGCGGCTGCATACGGAGCATGCAGAGCCTGATTGGTGTTTAATGAGAAAACTCATCGAATGAGCATTTCTCCCGAGAGTTCATGAAGTGGATACTGGTCTGCTTAATTAAAAAACATGTTGCCATTTTGATGAAGATGAGTTTAAAATTAGTATCTCCCTTTGCAGAGCCTGAGCATCCTAATTATGAAGCCTGCACCTCGGAGAGTGTGGACTGATGCGACACAAACAGCAGAGCAGAGGCGGGAATTTAGCGAGATAAAAACAACATCTCATGCAGGAGAGACGGGCTGAGTTTAGTTTGAACATGCTGGTAATGAGCCAACAAGTGCACATGTAGTGTTTACGCAGTTCCTTTAAAGCCATGCAACACCACAAACAGTTTCTCCACAACTATTAGGAGAATTTCCCATCAAAAATCTGCAACAGGACTTTTCACTTGTTGTTTCATCTTGGTTTTAATTTGCTGTTTGGTCCAAATTAGGCTCTAAAACCATATGTTAAGATTTAGGATAGTATCATGCTTTGATAACCACATGCTATAAATCAACTACTGATGTTTTCTGAGCCATGTGTAGCTGCATGTGATGGCGACACAAAGCAAAACATAAAGATCAAACCCTATAATTAATGGCATGATGAGAAAGAACTGACGATAATAATCTGACTTGTGTCATTTTTAGTTCCTGAGACATTGTTGTTCAAACATAGCCTCAAATTTCAATGTGTGAAAAAGCATGCTCCAAGTAGTTCAATAAATAAATAAATAAATAAATATCATCTTGCAAAGTATTTGTCTAAAAGTGTAAAATTTCACAAATACCACTTTAAATAACCATAGTTTATAATTAAAAAAGTATCAAGCAAACCAGAGATGCTAAAGCAGACGGCTTTGATGATTTGAGATGGTATAACCCATAAACTAAATGTCAAAATGATTTTTATTAGAAACACATTTGTGAAAAGTCACGAACAAATGTAATTCTGCAGAAAATACATTTCTTTTAAAATGAAACAGAAAATGTAGTTTAGTTGTAGGAACAGAAGTTTTTACATTAAACATTCATTGTTTTTTCATCAGAGGTATCATTATCACTCTCTCTAGCCTGATCATGAGGTTTACAGTGAAATGTTTTAACAGTTACTGGATAACTTGAAATTCTTGATCCCAACAGGATGAACGGTTTGATTCTCAGATCAGGTCAGTGCATTTATTTTGTCCAATACGCTGGTTGATGACCAAATACCTTGTAGGCTGGTCTGGGCACCTGGCCTCCATCTTGGTGATGGTCATGGACAGTTATTTTGAGGTAGAGTCAACTGATCCACTGATTGTCACCCATCAGTCTCATTCTGTTCTGAGAATCATAAAGAATAAATTAGTCCTTAAATCAGTAGAATTAATTTGTCCCTAAATGATCAGACCTCCTATCTAAATAAATAAAGAGACATGACCACAATTTTAATAATCCTCAGAACATGTAAACTAAATTTATAAAATCTCCAGTCACAAATTTACACAAACCACTCAAAAAAATGTTGACTTTGCCCTAAATAAAGGTTTAAAAGGTGTTTTCCTGCACAGTTTTTCAAAGCCATACTGCTGAGTCACTGCAGCAGCACAATTATTTGGATGCTTTGTGCAGTAATTCAGTCTCCTGAGGATGAATCTTGACTTCATTGGTAACGTCACCATCAAGCTCACATTTCAAAATATCAAGAGTCTCATTAACTATTGGATATGTTGCATTTGAGTTTATTGCAGATGTTGGTGATTCGTGCTCGCCTCAGGATGAATCATAATCACTTTGGTGCCCCCTTAATGTTTCATTTACCACCTGGGTTTATGACTAAATATCTGTTAAGCTAACAACATTCCCATCAGACTCAGCTACTTTGTGCTATAGAATCTCCACGCTGGTTGTTATCATGGAGATCCATAACAGTCAGAAAATACCAGCTTCTCTGCTGCGTGTGCACAACCCGCTTATCAAAAGATTTAGCTGGCTGCCTCTTGAATGTGTAATGCGTTTGGAAGTTCACTGTGCAGAGGCCCAAATAAATCAAAGTAATTAACTCAATAATTGATTTGATGAATTTCCCGGCAAAATGGAGACAGTTTTGCTAAATCCGCAGAAATGTGCAGCTGGTGGGGCTTCAGGGAAATCACACCGATGGAGAACTCACATAAACAATCGGCACACTGTGCTGGAGGCTCCGATACTTTTAATTAACATGAATCTGCAGCCATGATATGACCCCTTAATTAGTGGATGAATGGTGGAAACACGCCAACCAGATGTAAAAAATTAAGGCAGAGAATGGACGACACCTCCTGTCAAGCAGATAATGATCATTCCAAATGAGCCTCATCTTCTGATTATTACAGTAAGATATAAACAGCTATGAGTTGAAGATTTGTTTTGTATGTGATGTTGATAACTATTCTCTATGATGGCCTTCATGTTAACAAATTAAGTCATTTATATATGGATTGATGATTTACGACTGATATCTACAAACCTAATGCATCCACTATCACCTTCTTCTGTGTTTCCACTAAAAATACCCACAACTTTTAGCTCCGCAGAATATTGAATTTTCCAAGAAGCTTCCTTTAGTCCTTTTTGCTCGAACACTACAGAACTACTGACAAGTTGTAATATTAAAGTAACTAGCTAATAATGACACAGAAAGTCTGACCCTGCCAATCGATGGGATTGGTTCCTGAAGAGCGCTACATATTAAATTCCAAAAGTTCGATATTATGTTGATGACACTGTACTGTGCAGTTTTAAGGCAGAAATGCTCAGCTACAGCATCAGCTGCTTATTTAGCTCATCATGTGTATCCCATCATTCAAAAAACACCACATGGACATGCTAGCAGTTAAACAACAGATTTTCACCGGGAAGGGTCTTTAAACAACCTTCACAGTCTGTATAGTTTGTCCTCATATGACATAAACGTCCAAATCATTCAGATTCATCCTCTATAAACTGAGTGTCTGCACCAGATTTCATGGCAGTTCACACAATAGCTGTTAAAATATTTGAGACTGGAGACTAACTGGCAAAATCTGCGGATCTCAGAACTGTCCTGCTATTGTCTAAACCCTGGTGCAGCTGAATACATCGAATAAACGCTGCGGTATGATGAATTGAAATGTTACTCTCATGTAAATTGCTGCTTTTAAATGAAAAATGGAGCGCTGCTGATTCCCATGACATTGTTGAATGACTCAAATCAATATTTAATTCCAAATTAACAGCGGTTTGTTCTCGGGCGGGTATTGATCTCGTGGACCTGAGGAAGACTTATTGCGCACAAATCACTAAAAATTATTTTGCCATTTCTGCTCTCCTGAACCTCTGGGACTCTGCATGCATTCAACAGTGGAGTGACTTTTGTGTTAAACTTGTGTTCACAAACATCATGAGCTACACTGTTTGACCCTGAGGGTATGAAAGCTGAGAAAGCCACTGAATAACGAAGAGACGAATCCTCCACTAAAATCAGTCAACAATTGATCCCATCATGAGCCGGTTGGATTAATAATTCACATTCATTCCTGCAGAGTTACAAAATATTCAGTAATGACCATTGATTGTCTTATTGGCTTTAATGTCGCTCTTACGTATCGACAGTTTATGTGTCATCATGGATAATCTGAGAGAAAACTGACTCTCTTCATACCTGGAAGTCAAGCAGATGATTGAAGCTTTTCATTTTGAATGCCAGAGTAATGAAGGAAAATCCATGCTGGTGATGATGACTAAGGCCATAAATCACTGTCCCAGCACACAGTATTATAATTTAACAGCCTTTAATTTAACACATGAACTCCTGTGCTGTACCAACGACAGTGAAAACCCTTAAAACCGGGTTATCCTCTAACAGAACCAGCTCTTGTTACTTCTGGTGTTTTATGCCACTGTGTTGAGTTTCTTCATGTTTTTCAACCCACTGTGGCTGAAACTGAGTGACTCCTGTTGGAGCTGTTAAATGTTGAACGAGTTACTTTCATCTTTCATCACTGCAACACAGAAAAGATAGAAACTGTCAGAACCGATGGGGACGACGCATGGATTCATGTAATATCTGCCCAAACTACACCATCTATCACACAACTGTCAGACTTGTCTTTGATACGGTATCAACACATTCTGTGAACTATGGATGTTTGGTACTTTTAAAACACTGTAAAATATCTATTTTTCTACATGAACTACAATGTGTGCTGTATGTTTTTTTCAACTTACAAACAAATCTGTGCAATGTTAATGATAATAGAACAATAATAATATAATATCACTGCTTCTCTCAGTGTTTCTGTTCACAAAAGCACCACTGATATGAGCAGTACTGTGATTTCTTGAACTGATCCTTATGTGTATTTTGGTTTATTTTTTATTTTTGTATTACATTCCTTAAATGTTTGCACTATCCTCTTTGGTGCTGTAACACTGCAAATTTCCCCACTATAGGATTAATAAAGGCTTATTTATCTGTCTGTCCATCCATTTGTCTGTCTGTTAGCAAGATAACTTGAAAAGCTAAGGACGGATTTTAATGAAATTTTCAGGAAATGTTGATAAAGGGACAAGGAACAGATGATTAAATTTTGGTGATGTTCTGGATTAGCATCTGGATCCAGGAATTTTTTGAAGGATTCTGGAAATGAGCTGCTTGGCGGAGGTCTGCGCTCTCTAAGTGCTTTTCTAGTTATATCATTTCTATCTTATCTCTATCAGAACTGTTTGATTGTCAACTTTCCAATGGTGAACAAACTGCACATCTGTTGGGAAACACATCTACACTTAAAACTGTGATATTTCATGAAATACTACGATTATTCAGCTTGTCTCCTTCAAAAATTTCACAAAAACAAACTTTTTTCTCTGACCGGATGCTTTAAAAAAACCCAAAAACTCAGAGTTCCTCCATCTGCAACACAGAATTATAAGTTACTGCAACCAGTGACTTATTTGTATTGAATTGTCAAAGACAACACTAAGTCTTTTACGAGTTTTAAATCAGTGAGATTACTTCGGTCCTAAATACCAGATTACTGAAACCACAATAAAATATGAGTAGAAAATGAATGAAAGCTTGGAAGTGTAACATTGTTTGATACAAAGCAGTTAAATCTGAAATAATATAGAAACTTTATGACCAAATTCTGTGTATAGATTCAAGATTCAAAGTTTTATTGTCATGTGCACAGTAAAGAAACACGTTTTCCTGCGCAATGAAATTCTTACTTTGCTGTCCGCTCAGATTGCCAGCAACAAGTATAAACAAATAGTATATACAAATAAAATAGAATAAAATAGAAATAAAAAACAATGTAAATATGAACTGTAAAGTGTATTTAGTGCAAACAGGATGTGCATCTAGTGCAAAGTAGTGCAAAAAAATGTAAACAAAAGAGAGCTGCAGTTTTCAAGTGTATGGCTTTTTAAAGTGTCCTTAGTATAATCCGGTCAGCTGTTAAGGATTCTGATGGCAGCGGGATAGAAAGAGTTTCTTAAACGGGTCGTCCTGCATTTCACACTCCTGTACCTCCGTCCTGAGGGCAGGAGTGTGAACAGTCCGTGTTGTGGGTGGGTGGTGTCTTTAATGATACTGGCAGCTCTCCTGTGGACTCTGCGATGGTAGATGCTGTGCAGAGAGGGCAGTGGAGTCCTGGTGATCCTCTCAGCAGTCCTGACCACTCTCCGCAGGCGTTTGCGGTCCAGAGCCGTAGTGCTGCCGTACCACACGGTGATGCAGCTGGTCAGGATGCTCTCCACAACGCAGCTGTAGAAGTTGCTGAGGATCCTGGCTGACATGCCAAACTTCCTCAGCCTCCTCAGGAAATACAGCTGTTGTTGAGCTTTCCTGACCAGATGTGTGGTAGGGACACGGCACCAATAAAAATAAAAATATAACTAGAGGACTGGTTTATTTAGTCTGTTTTGACATTTTACAGTGTGGATCTCCACAGTGCAGTTACAAAACTTCTACACTGTTCACATCTGCTTTTCTTTATTTCATGTGTATATTCATGACAGCCATGTGTGTCGGGGAAAATAGTGAAATTTCTACGAACAGTGGAGATAAACAAGGGCCCAACAACTTAATCTTGAAAGCCTGTATCTGATCCCTGACACTCTGCTCTAATGGTGCAACCTCTACTTGGCGGATCCTGCAACCACTTCTTCTAATCATGTTGTATGTATCAGTTTCATTGCTGGAATTAATCATGAGAAGCACACAAATAATGAGAGATTTAGACGCACAATAAATATTTAGAATTTCCCCTTTGAAAGCCGAACGCTGCCACTAAACAGTTACTGTGTGTTGATTCTTCCTCTGAGCTGAAACTAAACTTTCCTGTCACCAGAGTCCAAAGTGTGTTTAGTCTGATCCGTTCCTTTAGAGGTGCTCTGATGAATCTAATGAATAAGTTGCCCGCATCGATGTGAAAACTGACTTTGGGACGAGTTTGAAACTTAGATTGTTTATACAATGATAAAATCTGGATATCGGATTCGGAGTTGGCCCCCACTGACTTGAATGGAAATCACTGGATGAGTGACTGAAGCCTAAAAAGCTTCCTGCATGAGATCTCTTGGGGTCTTTGAGATATAAATGCATTAAAGACACAACTTGTTCGACAAACCAACAGATCTTAAGTATGTTTGGCAGCTGGAGAAAATATAGTAAATGTAAATCTTGCGTGCGTTTAATATCTCTAAAATATATATTACCCTGACGTTCTCTCCAGAGGGAAACATGAATATTAGATCATGCTGCAAACCCAGGACTTGATTCAGCGCCAGAGTTTTTTTTTAAACTTGTTATTTCAGTGCTGACTGCAGATGTTTTGATCAAATAAAAACATTTCAGCATTAAATTCAATTATTTCAGCACATGAAATATCTGCTCAGTGGGTTTAAAGACATTAAACAGCCTGTAATACGAGCCAAGTATTTTTAAAGCTTATGAAGACTAAATGAAGTTATTTAAATGAAATCGATGATGCAGATTTACTTTGTTCAGAGCTGTTCTTTATGTTACAGACTGTAGCTTGTTCTGGACCGACTTGTGTTCAAACCAAAACTAACAAAGACTAACAGACTGTGAACTGCTGAGTCACTGTTTCATTAATAGTGTTGGACTGAAACAGCGTCTGAGGATAAAACTTGTGCTTGATTTAGCTCCAAAAGTATCAAAGACAAGATGGATCTTAATTATGTCAGTGAAACAGACAATGAAATAAAAGCACGAGGAGATGTTTTAATAAGATATTAAACAAATATCAGATAAGAAATGTAAATTACGGTGACCTAAAACGAATTCATATAAGTAAATCTATATACAGTACATACAAAAAACATCATTCTACCTCTGTTTTATCTTTTCACTGTACCTTTGATGTTTCCCTGACTTTAACCAATCTGTAGTTGCTCTGTACAAATGGAAAAAAGAACATTTTCATTGAACGTATTCCAAGATTTTAAATAAATAAAATATTTCACATAAAACACTCAACTAAAAAATTCAACTCAAATTTGAATTCAAGTATGGAAGCTATCAGCACCGGTTGCTAACTGTGCAAATTAAGACAAGATAGAACTTTATTGCTCTCAAAGAAAATTCTTCTGCCAGGTATTGTGAAAAAAAATGCAGAGCATGAAAATAATACAACTAATAAAAATTAATACTAACAATAACCCTGCAGTAATAAAGTTATATAACACGTGATACTAAAATATTGCACGTAAAAATTTAAATATTGCTTGTTAAATTAAGAATTCACTGAAAAAGTACAATAAACTAGATGTTTAGCCTTTTACCAGAGTTCCTAATACAGCTTGAGTAAAGTGCTGGATAAAAACTGTCTTTACAATTAAGAAAATTTACACCGATCAGACACAACATTAAAACCACTGACAGGTGAAGTGAATAACATTGATCATATTGGTACTATGTGCTGTTCTGAGGGAAAACCTTGGATTTTGACATCCGTGTTGATGAGACTTAGACACCCAAATAAACATTGTCCCACAACAAATACACTCCCTCATGAAAATGGAAATCCCAAATGTCACTGGTCTACCCCCGCAGGAAAATGCACCCCACCACATGGAAAAAACATAAAACAACCAGGAACATGTTAATAAACATGACAATGGCCCAAAATGTTGATTTGACCTCCAAACTTCCTACATCCCATTCTGATCAAGCATCAACAGGATGCAGTGGAACAAGTTTGATTGACTGAGGCCCCACTGCACAAACTAGAGTACCCAAAGGATCCACTGCCAACGTCCTGGTTCCAGACCCCATAGGACACCCTGAGAGGTCCTCTTGTCCATGTCCAATGGTTCAGAGCATTTTTGAGCCCATAAGGGGGACCAACACAATATTAGGCAGGTGGTCATAATGTTATGCCCGATCGGTGTATAAACAGTATATATAAAATGCAGATAGAAATGAATAACACACTACAGTTCAGGTCTGTGAGCTGATAACAGGACCGTTTTAAACTGCTGCAGATATGAACACAGCTAAAGTCAGCCAACTGAGCAGAGTTGTCCCTGTTCAACGGTCACCTTTAACCCTGCATGTAATGAAGCATACCGGAGATCATTGTAATATCTCTAAATAATATTAGTCTATGATGCTCCACAACCTTGGCACACTCCAGCAGCTCTGGCTCGATGCCCAGAAAGCCTTTAAATTAATGAGATAACTGTACATTTGCTGTGTTCACCTGAATTCTAAGGTCCCGCACACAAACCTTGGATTCTTGCAAGAGTCAAGGCTCGTGAGTTTAGAGGTGTGTTCTGTCTAAGTGAAGGGCAAGAAGACTCGAGCACTTGGCCCTGGGTAACAGCAAAACTGGTGACTTGTCAGAGACATGTAGGTAAAGTAAACTGGGGTAAACTTGAATAAAACTTAGGAGATACATTATGCAACACATCTGACACAGGGTTTATTTATTTTTCAAAATTAGATTTTTAAATCACACATTAGCTATTGAGCTCTTAAAGTTCTTATGGTTTCATCAGAATATTAAGCTGTAAATATTTTCATGTGTTTAATATTTTGATCATCATGTTGGAATGACCATCGTGTTGTTTTTTGGTTCTTTTTTTTTAGTGCTAAGTTTTTTTTAGTCCTCAAATGAGGAGCAATTTAAGTGACATCCTGTCAGTCAAAACACAGCGTGGCATTAACAGAATGCACTGGATGGCTGCAGGAATCTCAGAAATGACAGACTTGTACCACAAGTGATGGTCTAGGCCTGTTGTGGCAAGATGCACTGGGTACACGTAGACCTGTCTGCAGGTTTAGTTTTGTTATCTAGCAAAAAGTCCATTTTAGAAATATCTTAAAACCCATGGACACATAAATATATACACAAATCAGCCACAACATTCTGACCACTGACAGGTGAAGTGAATAACATTGATCATGTTAGTACTATGTGCTGTTCTGCTGGAAAACCTTGGATTCTGGCGTCCATGTTGATGAGACTTAGACACCCAAATAAACATTGTCCCAGAACAATCACACTCCCTCATGCAAATGGAAATCCCAAATGTCACTGGACTACCCCCACAGGAAAATGCACCCCACCACATGGAAAAAACATCAAACAATCAGGAACATGTTGATGAACATGAGAATGGTCCAACATGTTGATTTGACCTCTAAACTTCCTTCAACCCATTCTGATCAAGCATCAACAGGATGCAGTGGAACAAGTTTGATTGACAGAGGCTCCACTGCACAAGCCAGAGTACCCAAAGGATCCAGTGCCACCATCCTGGTTCCAGACCCCATAGGACACCCTGAGAGGTCCTCTTGTCCATGCCCAGTGGTTTTTACCTTATTAACATGCCCAAACCACACATCGTCCACCAAATGTGTTGTTGGGGAGGTAATTTCTAAATCACATGAGGTCTCCAGCTCAAGCTAATCCTGTGCAGAGTCGTAGGGGAGCTGGTGTGCTCAGGACGCTGTGACTGGGAATGACATAGACGACATTCTAGAGAAGGCAACGGTGTGGATTTACATCTAAGCCGTTTTAAGGAAGGAAGGGATTCTTTTCATGGAAAAAGACTTAAAATCTGTAACTTTGATACACAGAGAATTTTTAAAGGTTAAATCTGCAACCAGAGAGACATTTATTAGAGCAAAATGAAGGTAAAGTGTATTTGTCTATTTAGTACGTTAATGTTCAGCTTTTATGAACAAATACAGTGAATGTTTGAACTCACTGTGATATGCTTTTGGCTGCTGTTTAGTTATTTTGCATTTGATAAATAATATATATTTGACCTCCTACAAACACACACTTAAGGAGCTGCTCATTACTGCTGATTGTAATAATGAGTGTATCATTAAAAGTGGGTGAGCTGGAGATGGAGGGGAAGCAGTGAAGAGCTGAAACCTGCTGACGGAGCACAGTCAAGTCCAAAAAGGCTCCACTCAGAGACGTCCGATCAATTGTAAAGAATAAAAGGGAAATACATGACAGCAGCCGAGGCCTGGATTCTCCATAAAGATCCCAGAGTTCCACATGAAACATAGAAGCAGCATCACTTTGCAAAAATAAAGAGATAGTTAAACAACAAAACACCCACTTTCCCTCTAATCTATTAAAAACAAATTAAAACTCCTCAATAAATGAGTGCTTCCTCGTCACTGAACTGTGTGTGAAATTCATTAAAAGCATCTAGTCCGGTTCCTGCGTTGGTTACTGACCTTGAACTAATAATGGTGAGTTTTCTGGAGCGAACCAACTGCTTACCGAAGCCTTTTTTCAACCGCAGCCTCGTATTTGACAGCAACTTGAAAACCACTGATATTTGGTTTTTGTGCTCACAAACACGAACCCTGCATTTCTAATTCCACACCAGTTCACTTTAATTATTCAGCTGATACAAGGGTAAAAAAAGAAATGCTGCAAGTTAACATTTTGCTCCAGGGTGTGATATAATTTTACACCGGCTTAACATTGCAGTGGGGAAATACTGGAATGAATGTAATAATCAATAGACATCAAAATCAAGAGAATGGTCCGGGTATGTTTACGTTATGAAATAGAAATATTTATATTTTAAGTGATAACTCCTTTCTGACTTAAAATGGAACCTGATGTGTGGAACAGAACAGCTTTACCATATAAACTGTATTTTATAAGCCATAAAAAAACGGATTCTTGTGCAGGAAAAAAGACTACTGAGACACTGAGGTACTTTAGGTTAAATGCTAATGCTTACAATGATGCTGGATGTTTAGCAGCAATGTTTACCATTCCTTCTTTAAAGACAGCATCTGACGGAGACCACTAAAAAATACTATTAAAAATAATTCATTTGAATTCCTGAATTTATAACACTCAGATTCACTCTGATTTTGTTTTTATTCTTCAGTGAAATACTTCAAGCTGAGCACTGACTTTTCATCTTTTTGCTGTCTCAACCAAGCATTTGTGTGCTTTTAGTTTGTTCAGAAATTCAGTTGGAATGATGATACCACCACCATGCATTAAGTATCATCTGCAACATCAGAGGAGAACTTTGCCAAAAAAACTGTGCATAGACTCATACAAATGTAATCCTTCTCAGTCACAAACTTATGACTAAAAGTGTCTGGTGGCATGTGTCTGTATTTTCTTCTTATCTTGCTGTATTTGGGATGTTTCTGGGCTGCAGCTGTTGGGCAGTAGCTGTATGAAGCCTGCAGTTGATAACAGGTGAGGTGAAGGTTTTATAAAAAGGTAACAACCACATTTAAAACTATATACAGTAAAGAAAATGATGGACAGAGCACTGAAAAAATGTGAGGGGAAACACCACGTGGACGAAGCTCGCTCCAAAATAAGAGTGTATCTGGAGTTTCTTTTACCTGCTGGCGACCACTGAAGGAAATGACGTGATGTGAAGTTGGCTTTTTGTCAGAGCCGGCCCTACCCAATATGGCGCCCCCTCCATAAGCAACACACATACACTTTGCAATTTTGTGGCGCCCCCTGGAGGCCACGGCGCCCTTAATATTTGCCTATATTGCCTAATTGGCCAGCCAGCTATGGTTGGACAGGTGTTGTGTCTGGTGTTCCCTGTATGCAACACACTGACAGCTACAACAGTAGAATGAATCGTAAATACCCGGATTCATAAAACCGCAAATGCAAATAACATGAACTTTGTCTCACACTCAAGCCACAACAGATACTGCTGCAGTGGTACTTTTGTAAATTTGTACTTTTATGTTTTTAAATTCAGTACTGCAAGCTTGGATAATACTAGCAGATTAAACCTTTCAGTATCTGCCTGCAAACTTAGTTTGTGCATTCAGTTATAGGACCGTAAGTTATTGAGCGAGTGTTTAGGTTTGTTGCTGTTGCCTTATTGATGCTGCAGGTGATGCACTATAGCTGTGTGCAGTCGGGTCAGTGGGTTGAATGTTGCCTTTACAAACAAACTTTACAAACTGAATGCTGGGATTTGAATGTAGAGACTGGATTAGATTTACAGAACAAACCCAAGAGCTGATCCCTGAGGAACTCCACGTAAAATTATTACATATTAAGTAGGACTGGAACCATCTGTTATCTAGCGCTGCCTTGTAACCTGCTGACTAAACGTTCAAACCTTGACAAGAACCATCTCAGTGCTGAAGTGTGGTCACAATTAATACTAATAATATAATATCGGACAGATTGTTTCAGCAGTCGGCTATTGCTTGATGATCCCATAAGTCTGTTACATTAAATAAATAGTGCAGAAATATATTAAATAGAGTCTATCAATGCAAGGCTTGCGCTATTGAACAGGTGACCACTGTGGACATGTAACTGTATATGATTCAACCCTGTCTAAATAAATGTTTTAGCACCAATGAAGACAAGTGAGGGTTCCAACTTTACTCCTATTAACACATTATTTAATATGTTGTCAGACAAAAACCCATACTGAGAAATAATTTTCATTTACTTGCTGCTGAAAAGAGGCCACTGGACGCAAAATAAAATGCTTTGTGCCACTTTGCATGATAATAAACCACATTTATTAGCTGAAAATTGATTTGAAACCCCCTCAGCTCTCTGTGCATCTCTTATGATGCTTTGCTATATATCTGGTGTGAATGAAGCAGAACCATCTGGACTCTCTGCAGCCCAGCTGGTGAGCAGCTCTGCTCTCTAACTGCAGCTGAGGTGAGCTAATAAAAGTGATGAGTTCAGGTGCTTCGCTGTAACCAGCATGACAGCGTTCCAGAGAATCTGCTGTACATTTGTCACCGCAGTTTATTTTTCTTGTCAGCTCAGTGGCATGTTGGTGATGAGGCAGGACCACACATCTGTACTGGTGTTTGCATGGATAATGTGAGATTTTATTTAAGCTTCATTAATAGAAGTTGCCGTAGAGTAAAACAAAACTATCGCTTAATAACAGCTGGGTGTAGATTTTCGCCAACATGACACTTGATGTGCCGACAAACTCAGTCTTCTAGAAACTCAACTTAAAATGGTTCAATTAACACTATTTATTACTTATTCAACATTTAGTGTGTGATGTAGCTCTGACTGTGTGTTAAAACTGTGCAACACAACTGCAGTAAATCATGTAAAGTAGACTAACTGTTAAACAATGGAAGAACACCAGTAAAAAAATCATTGCTGTTATTGAGTAAAACATCTTTTCATCGCTGCTGCTAATTTCGGGTTGAATGGAGTTTACTTGTGCTGCTGAATCTGTACATAATAAGTAAATGTTAAAGACCTGTGAAAATAGCTACAGGTTCAGATTTTCAGTTTGCAAATTTACAGCAGTGAGTCTGTTTGTGCAGCTGGTGTGGAACATAACATCAGGTGCAGACTCACTTTGGATGAAAGTGAATCAGTTCAACTCAAGATCTGTACATTTTTCTGTTCACAGTTAACTGAAAGTACGGGGCAATAAATAAACTGTTTATGACAATGCAGAGTTGGGCACAAAGAAAAGGAAGGATGAGGTTTTTTCCTGTGACTGTTCTCCCCTACTTATTGCCCCTGTTTCAGCAGCAGAGAGGTGTAAAAGAGCTGAGACCTTTTGTGTGGACAGACAAAGATGCTTTGAAAACCTGTGGGCTGCTCAGTTTCTGGCTAGCTAAAGCTACATACAGTTGTCGTACGTTTGTTTAACACCACTGACTGCTTCTATAATAATCATTCCTGACTGCTACAGTTTGTAGAATAAGTGTTTCTTACCTCACATTCAGCAGACTTGTAGTGTTTGTCCCCCTGGTGCAGGTAAGAACACAGACAAACTGGACACACTGAAAGACCAGACTATGGTTGACTCAGGTGAAACTCATCAGGGCAGATACAGCAATCAAAACGCCAGAAAAACACACAAAGGGAGGAGGAGGCAAAAAACACTGGACACACTCAAGTAACTTCAAAATAAAAGCAGAAAGACACACAGCTGGAAGATAGAAACCATGATGGGAGCATGAGGCTTTCACTATGAAGCAAGTTCGACTTAACCATACTATATGCTTTCGTTGTCTCGGTTCACTGAGGCAAACAACAGTCAACAAACTTAAAGCCAACTCAGAGTTTCTGAATGTAACTTGGAGTGTGTTCACATAAAAAGGGTGGTGTTGGTACCAGATGACCAAACATGCATACTGTAGGTGGACCTCCATATTTCTCACAAGAAGAAAAAAAGGAGTTTGGTGATGCACCTTGGTGTGAAGGATATTCAGTTGAATATAAAAATAAAAATGTATGACATTCATCCTTGAAATAAGCGAAATATCGCACCTTAAATTGATTCTCCACTGGAAAAAGGTGGCTTGCCTTCTCTGAGTCGGTGGAGAGTCCCTGCCTCAATTGGAGGAGTTTAAGTCTCTCAGGGTTTTGTTCATGAATAAGGGGAAGATGGAGCGTGAGATCGACAGGCGGATCGGTGCAGCGTCTGCAGCCGAAAGGTGAAGTTCTTGATTTACCGGTCAATCTACTTCCCAACCCTCACCTATGGTCATGAGCTTTGGGTCATGACCGAAAGAACAAGATCCAGGATACAAGCATTCGAAATGAGTTTCCTCCGTAGAGTGGCTGGGTGCACCCTTAGAGATCAGGTGAGGAGCTCAGTCACCAGGGAGGAGCTCGGAGTAGAGCCGCTACTCCTCCACACTGAGAGGGATCAGTTGTGGTGGCTTGGAAATCTGTTCCGGATGCCTTCGGGACGCCTGGCATGTCCCAGGAGGAGGCCTCGGGGTAGACCTAGGACACTATGGAGGGACTTTGTCTCTCGGCTGGCCTGGGAACGCCTTGGGGTCCCACCAGAAGAGCTGGAGGAGGTGTCTGGGGCGAGGGAAGTCTGGGCATCTCTGCTTAGACTGCGGCCTCCGCGACCCGCCCCGGATAAGCAGTAGAAGATGGACGGAACTGAAAGATTGCACGTTTCAGGTGCGATCTTTTATTATCATGTGCAATATTACTACTACTTCAGTATCCATGCCAATATCACGTTCTACTTTTCTATTCTAGTTTTAGCTTGCTTACTTCTATTTTTAGTGATGCATCATATTTATATCTTATGCTTTTCCATTAGACACTGCATTTATTTTCATGTAATGTCATATTTTTTCTGAGTAGTGCCTGGCACAAGAATTTCCTTCAGCATTAATAAAGTTCTATCTAATCTCCTCCTTGTCACATTATGAATTGAATTAACAGTAAATATAGACTGTAGGCTGTCATGAACGCTGTGCTGCTCGTCTGACAGAGATCATGAAACACAGCAGGAGGATGAAACAAAACCGCGGACAGATGATGCGGCTGTGAAACATGTCATATCTAATTGACGTATCTCCTCCTCACCTCCTCTGCTCATATCCCAGGAGGGAGGGATGAAGATTCAAGGAGAGGAGACAAGGAAAGGAATCAAGGATGTAAATATTAAGAAATGACACCAGCATCACAGTTAATTAATTCATTAACTGGACAAGGGAATTATTTAAAAGAACACTAAAAAAAGTCCGTAAAGTCCCACATGAGGCTGCATATTTGTGTCTTTCTCCTGTGATGGACGTCATTTAGAGCTGCCTGCATAAAGAGCCTAAATATACAGTCCTGCACAATAAGAGCTGTCAAAGCTGCTCAGTTCGACTTCAAACCGTCCTTCAATCACTCCAAGACAACCGAGAAGAAAACTGCACAGGCTGAGCAGAGTTTCAAGTAAAACTGATCAATCTGGTGAAGCAGTTTTGCCAAATTTTAAAGTATATTGTTCTAAAAAGTTGCATTTTTTTTTTTTTTTTGTTAAAACGCTCCAGTGAATCTGCAGAAAGCGGCTGCTGGTGATAAATCCTCTCTGCTGCTTGATGAAGAGCTTCTCTGATGAACCTCGAGAACCAATTTGCGGCTGCAGCTTCGACTCCTGGTTATTGTCCAGCTGCTCTTCGGGGGATTTTCTGTCTCCAACGGCAGCTGCTGTTGTTGTTTCTGCCGCCTCCAGTTTTAATATCACTCGTTTAGCTTCATTATCCCGCGTGGCTGTACAGATATTCCAACTGTCTGTCTCATTACGCCCAGAAAAGTATTTTTGCCTCTGTCTAATTATCATCCCAAAGAAGTCCAATCAACTGTCTGATTTGTTTCCTTTATTGCAAACACCTCGAGGTTCATTAACTGCAAATCTGAAGACACAGAGGTGAGATTCTGTTTGTTTCATTCCAACAATGTTTTCTTTCATCTCCAGCATTATGTTCTGATCTAACAGTTAAAAATACCTCCATGTATACGTCCATTTAAGATTCCCAGAGGAGCGCTCTCTTCTACTCGCCTTCTACCATCTGATCCCTCATTTACATGCCAATTACTGAACAAATCTGTAATTTTTTTATGACTGACACTCTCTCACCCACCCATCTGACAGCTTCCCTGTAAAAACCCTAATTATACAGTCAAATCCTCAAAGCGGTGTTTGTTGCGCCGCGTTTACAGTCCAGCATCCTCAGGGATTCTATCGCACAGGAAGCTTTTTGTTTCTCTCAGAATTGTCATCTCTGAATATACAGCGACGCCCGCTTTCATGTGGCAACTGTATTCCAGTTCCATTGTCATCGTGCTGCAAAGGGCTGATGTTTTTTTCTTTTTCTGGGCTTTAAATTAAGGTTTGAACCAAAAGCTTTAAAGGTTCACTTTAAAAAACAGATGTTATTTGTGCTGCTGTCACTTCTTACAAACAGAGCAGACGTCTGCTTATGGGGAACAGAGCGGGAGAAGTTTGTTAGTTTGTTACAGTTTCTAATTATAACTCACTCCCAGCTCACTTTGACACGATTAAAGTAAATCTAAAGAAAGTGATGGACACTACAGGAAGTAAAGTGTTCCTGCAGTAACATTTCAAATATCCATAATGGCATATTTTCTACAATAAATGAAGTCAACTTTACCATTCATGTGTTTCTCACTGCAGATACCGACAATTCAATTCTGAGTAGTTGTAATTCCAGCTTTTAAGCATCTACAGTTGTGACTGGTCATAATACTAGTTCGTCATCCATCCATTCATTTTCATTCCGCTTTCTGGGGTCGGGTCCCGGAAGCAGCAGACAAAACAGGTCATTCCAGACGTCCCTCTGCCCAGTAATGCTTTCCAGCTCTTCCTGGGGGATCCCGAGGTGTTTCCAGGCCAGACGAGATACATAATCTCTTCAGTGATTATTACTTTTGACGCAAAGGAGCAGCGACTCTACTCCGAGCTCCTTCCAGATGTCCGAGCCTCTCACCACCCTGCCGAGGAAGCTCACTGGTGTTGTAGCATGACCAGCAAAAGCCAGTTGATGGCTGCAGGGATTTTAGTGACACTACAGTGTATAAGAGTGAAGTTATTTAGTATTTGTGTGGTGTCTCTCTTCGCCGTTGCAGCGGTTTTGCAATCTGCAGACGGTCCCTGTGCACTCCTTGCAGAGCCATAGACAACAATGTTATTTCTGCAGCTTGAAAGACAGCTACTGCTGATAAAACTGGGATTGTAGCACATTGTCTACCTTACAACGATGGGAAAGAGGCATCGTTTATGTTTTGACAACATATCGCTAATGAGTTATGGATGCCGGAAGTTCGAATCTGTGGATATTTTTCTAACTTTACTGAACTAAGTCGACTTTATTCTCAATATTTTGACTTTATTCTCTCTTGCATGATGATAAAAATCTACCTCCTATCAGTTTTTTCTCATGAGTGGCCCTGATACTCTTCCGTAAAAACGAGCCTTTTTCACGTTTCCTTTTTCAAACGTTTCACATGGCCATTATGTGGAAACATGGCTAACGCATACAACACCACTCCATGTTCAGCAGAGACGGGCCACTGCTAACTGTTCAACATCCTACTTTCATTCAGTCATTATGAGTCATTTCAGCCCAGACCAGTTCCAGTGGTTTGATTAATCTCATGTGTCACCAGAACAGAGCCATTTAATCAGAGCAGGCGACCGCAGGCTGCCCAGCTCACGCTCCACGATAATGTAAGAGAGAGAAATTTCAGGCCTAAAGTCCGCCGCTCGTGTGTCACATCATCATAATGTGCAGCACACAGCCAGACACACACCTGCTGTCCATTTATCTGAAGTGCACCGCTATCAATCAGCGGCGGATTGCGGATTGAATTATTGCGGCTCCGGCTTATCCTGCAGCCGAATCCTCAGATCCATTCATCCTCCGCCACACCGATCACCGCTCTGACACGAGCCGGGAATAAGGAACAAACAGGCCCAGTGACAGAAATGAGATTAGAATGAGTAACGTTAGCGGGAATATAATGGAGCAGAGAAAGGATGTGGAGCTAAATGATGAATGCAGATGACTAATGAGTGATTAGGGCTCTCAGTCGTCTCACAGGTTATGAAAACGATACAAGCGTCGCTGCTGTCGATGCTCACACAGTAAAACAGTTTCAGGGTTCTGGTTTCTGTTGTGGCTGCTTCGGCCTGTTTCTGCTGACGAGGATCCACAGGAGAATTACCTCGTCGAGCTTCGCTTATCTATGGCTGCAGATCATTTATGCTTTTTGCTTTATTACACCGTAACAGCAAATAAACATAAAACATGAGCGGTAAGTAGAAGGATTCAGGCGGGGTTTTAGCCGAGCTGGCACTTTGGAATATCAACAACTATTTAATATAGTGACATAAAATTTCGTCCGGACATTCATGGTTCTACTGACTTTTTATGGCCATTACAAGTGAGTGGACAGCAGAATGTTAATACACAAGGTAAAATGTAATAGGGGTCACATTTCAGTGCGAAGCTATTGGAAAACTACTGATTTAATACAAAGAACAGTGTGTTAAAGTTCCTTTTCATGTTCTAAACAACAGTTTTGGATATATTTCATGTACCAATTGTAGCCTACTTTTACTCTTTGGAATTAGTGATATCATTTCTTATAATTTGAACTTTGCGTTTTCTTTTTCCACATCATTTCAAGCAGGAATTATCAGTGCAACTTCCTATTATTTGGCTCATTCTACAGAAACATCTATTTTTCTGTCCCTAGCCTTTAGAGAAATGTTACTCTTGAAAAAATAGTTTGTTACATTTTCTTAAGTATTTTAATATTAAAAAAAACATTATTTGAACTATCACACCATTTGGAGCCATGGTAATATTTGCTTTTTAATCAATTATTTAGAACCCCAACCACTACAGTGCTCGTGCCCACAGTCATTTATGGAGGGAAAGTGGTGTATCTTGAGTTTAAAATTTTGTTTTTCTATCATTCAAAACGCAAAAATGTACAAAAAACTATCAAATATATGATATAAATGACATAATAAAACAAAATACCAAATAAGTATTATAAAATATATTTAAAAAGTACCCGTCCCCTGCAGTCATGTCACTGGTGTCACCATGCGACAAAAGTCTTTTATTTTGGAAAAGAAAATCACCCTGATGACATCACGTGACTTCCTTTGACCGCTTTCCTGAAGATCTATGAAGAAGGGTCGTTGTATTATGATTGTCTCTTTTCAGTTTTCAGAAATATAACATTTACTCCATGATTTCATATGAAGCTTTTTGTTGACGTCACCGGTGTAACCTACTTTATTGGCAGGGATTTGCAAACAAATTGAATACAAATGGATCAAATTACATGTGGTTTCATGCTCTGTAGCAGCCATTTTGTAAAATGCATTTTTAATGAAAACTGTCCCTGGTGTTACCTTCCTTATAGGTAACTAAATGTACAAAAAAACATTAAGCTTTCATTTATGTGTATTCATAAAGTCAATAGTCTAGTTTAAATGATATAAAAAGAAAAAAAATTCAGACATCTTGCCATCCCAAAAGTGGACGTTTCTGTAGAATGACCCATTTCTGTTAGTTGTTGCTGGATTGGTTCAGCTCTACTGTCTGACCTACTAGAAGTGTAAAGTAACACAACAATCACAGTTTGGCGCGTTCTTTGGTTTTGAAGGTGATGATTCGGTACATTTTTTGGTTTAGCGAAAAAAACAACAAACATGAAACAGTGTCAATACTACTGCAACTGGCTGCATCCTATAAATAAAAAGTAAAATCGATTAAAGTAAATCAAAATAAACATTCTTGTTTGTTGATTGTGGCATTGAACAATTAACTGTTCTCAGACTCTGCTGTATATTTGACAGCGGATGAACTGGTTGAGTTAACGACTAGCTTGTGTCTATAGAGGGCAGTAGTGACTCGACAGCTGGCTGAAATAAACTTTGTAATGGGCCTCGACTACCTTTAACATGTGTTTAAAACAGCACAGTGTGGTGGCATATCGCTGCTTCATAAAATCACCAGTCGCATTTTTTATCACTTTGAGTCTGAATAGTTGGCGGGAGGCTGCCTACATTTTCACTAAGTGCATCTTTACACCCCGATAACCAACCCTAATCTTTACCACCAATCACAGCCCAGTATCCGTCCCATTGCGCCCTCCGGTGGGGGCACCATCCTCACACTTGTGTCTGTTCAAGGTGTTTCTGCTGTTCTTTGCGATTTTTTCAAAAAAACTGAATGTTAGCTTGTGAACGCTACGATTAACTGGGGTCAGCCCTATGTTCACACAGTAGAAATGTTGGGACTAACTTAGAATTGATTTATTTTTTTAGAAATATGGGAACATAGGGCCGTGGGAAAACAGGGCTGTGCGTGTGAACGTGGGCACGCATCTGATTAATTAAGGTTGACACGGTGAACCTGAGAAACACCAGTATGTTAGCGTGTGAGTGTGCTTTGGTGTGGTCTCACATTCTTTGGGATCCTACCATAAATCAAATCGATTCAGCTCAACTGGTGCTTGTTTGAAGCATCCCTACCTGATTTAAAAATGTAACACAGCTGTGATCACATATTATACATCAATGCAGTGTTTTAATGTAGTAAACGAAAACCATGAGATGCAGCTGAAAGCTCAAAGAAAGATGTACAACACAGCCTTAAAGCTAAACATGTTTTCATGACTTTTGAAGACATTTGGATTTTTTTTTTCAGAATTTTCAATTAAAGTGTTTACATGTTTATTTCTGTTATCATTATCATTATATTATTATGAATATATTATTTATATTTAATAGTCTCCTATATAAGTTCTACATGTTTCATTTATTACAAATAGTTAATAAATACATCTATCAACCAGCAGATTCACTCACATTTACAACAAATTTAGAATCACTAATTTACTCACCAGGCATTGGACAGTGGGAGGAAACTGGAAAAGCAGCAGGTTCAAACCCTAAGCTTCTTGCTGTGAAGCGACAAGTGTTAAACCCCCCACCACCACAGCACACTGATCAACAGATTA
Organism: Dascyllus trimaculatus; assembly: GCA_024666655.1. Taxonomy (NCBI): domain Eukaryota; kingdom Metazoa; phylum Chordata; class Actinopteri; family Pomacentridae; genus Dascyllus; species Dascyllus trimaculatus. The sequence continues at coordinate 21,185,522 of CM045446.1, forward strand.
ACACTTTGAAATGCGCCTATAGCGGCTCATGATAATGTGCAAGTGTAAGTTTATTGACTGCTTATAAATGCTCAATCAAAGGGGTTACAAGACTGACTTACCTGTTCACCGTCATTTTAACTGTATATCTGCAGAGTCAGTAGAGTGAAGCCACACAGAAGTGATTGTAAAGTAACATGGGGAAAATCGAGTGCAGTGAATATTTCAAAGCTTCTCCATCCATTGAGAAAGTGCTGCTGGGAGATCAGCTCTGCGTCATTTCTGTTGGATCCATTGGAGACGTTGGGCTCCGTCAGGCTCACGGGTGTCGCTGAGCAGCGTCGACTTCTGGCAGGTGGTGTCACTCCTACGCCTGCAAGTCGCTCAACCAGGCAGTGCAGATGGTGCGTTGCAAGCTGCCAGCAGTTGATGTGTTTTTTATGTTTTTTTGACATACTTCATCCCCCCCCATCCTCACCGACTGAAAGGATTTTTACATGTTCTACCTCTAGGAAAGAATGGAAACAATCGCATGCTGTGACTTTGTGTTTTATATTTTCATTCACAAATAGGAAATTATAATGCCGTGTAAAGACTAACAAAACAAAACAGCGAGTTCCAGAAATCACTGAGCGAAACACTGTTGACGACATGTAGCCGTGTAGTTAACGTGAGCTGAGAGAGCGTGTGCAGAGTTACAGTATGTACATCAAACCCCAGAGAGGACGGAGAAATCTGGAGATGCAGCGATGACTCGGTCCTCTCACTACATGCAGTCTGGAGGGAAACAGGAAGTTGCCATACATGTGTTGTATACATGTTTTACAAAATCAATAAAATACTGTGATGGCAGGCGTGAAAACACAATGACAAAAGCAGTGAAATGGTGTAAACTGAACAGATACTGTACAAGTTTACAATAAAAGCCTGGGAATGTTAGTACTAATGTCATGTGACACAGAGCTGCAACGATTAATCAGCCGATTAGTTGCCGTTAAATTAATCGTCAACTATTTGGGAAAACAATCGACAACAATTGCAGTTGTTTTTGAAAACTAAGAGCACATGGGTCGTTGTCAGTGTTAAAGAAATAGTTTGATATTCTTTGTAATGCTTGAATTCATGCACTTTATTGTTGTGAGTGAAATGAAAAGATTGAAACCACTTTCATACCAAGTTAAAGCCAGCAGACGGTTAGCGTAGCTTAGCATTAAGACGGTATACAGCGAACCTGGGCATACAATTGTAGGATTTTAGCCTTAATAATAAAATTAATCAGGTAGATTTATATATATTATTGCTGGGTCCTAACTTTAGTATTTAAACTTGTTCAGTAAATTTGTAACAGTCTCATTTCTCTAATGGAAAGCAGTCTGTTTAAATGTGCTACATAAATAACAGTGATTTGATATAACATGGTTTTTAATTTCAGTGATGGACGAATTCATGCAGAATGATGTCTTTCAGAATAGTGTATATGTTATTGGATTTTAATTACTGATCCATTAATGCTTTCATCATTTTAATGTTGCAGCTGCTTAAAGTGAAGCTGATGAGGATTAATAAAGTTTTATTGTAACTTAATTATAACGGGACTTTCCAACAGAATGCACAAAAATGTATTTGTTTAATACATTTAGTATCATTAATCAGAATATGTAAAGTAACTAAAGTTATCAAACAAATGTAGTGGAGGAAAAATTACCGGATTGTAGTGAAGTTGTGTATAAGGAAGTGTAAAAAGGAAATACTTAAGTACAAGTACCATGAAGCTGTACATAAACACAATACTTGAGTAAATGCACTTAGTTACTTTACACCACGGTGTAATTTTTAGACACAGTTAAAGTAGCTGCAGTAATCCCCCGAAAACACATCTTTTAATGTTTTGATTTGTATTTGGATTCAGCACATGTAATATAATGTGTTAGTTAGCATCAGAGGTGCCTACTGTCTTCTTATTATATTATTATATTAAGGTAAGCTAAGTTAATCAGCTGCTGGCCATAGCTTGATATTTAGTGAACAGAAAGGTGGTGGTATCAATCTTCTTCCAAACTATTCCTTTAAGTAATGGCAGTGAATGGGAGAATGACGATTGTATAAAATGCTGGTATGGATTCACTTGTCGATTAAAACGTGACTTTGAGAGACTTTCTGACATCGTTGCACAGTGTTTGGTTAATCACAGGAGCAAGGTCACAGCGAGAGAACAGTCGGTGGCAAATTAAAGGAACAGTTCAGGATTATGTAAAATATGCTCAGTTGTTTCTAGTCCTTACGCTAAGCTAAGCTAAGCTAGCCGGGTGTTGGCCACAGTTTTATATTCAATAGCAGATGTGAGAGTGGTATCAATCCTCTTAACTAACGCTTGTCAAAGAAAGCAAAATGAGCATATTTCCACAAAATATTGGAACTGCTCTTTTAAGTGTGACTTCATAAACTGTATTTACATGAACTCAAGTGTCCCAGTTGGGATCTGGTTTTTGCTAACTGGAGTGCTCAAGAATAAACTACTGCTGCATGTATAGGCCTACATCTTTTCCTGGTTTCTGACTGTGCTGCAACAAAGCGATGTAACAAACATAAAGCAAGCGATAATCCACACAACCGCCCAGGTTGTAAATCACTATGGCCTCTCTCAGAGCTGATGCTCGTCCTGTTGTTTCCTCTGAGTACCCTGAACGAGCCACAAGGTTGCCCAGCTCATACAGCAGTCTCCCCCCAGCCATAGCCACTAGCTCAGTAGCCTCACCCACTGCTTCCTACGTCCTGTTGATCTCCCATTGCTTCCAACAAGGTGGACAAACCAAACCCACAATTTGATGCCGACCTTTGAGTGTTTTGTCCGCTATGAGCCAAAGGGGCTTCATTTTCAACAGCCCCAGTCAAATAAGTATAATATATAAAATAAGATTGGGCTAATAGCAGGAAAGCCAATTAAATTGTTGGTTTGTGTTGTAAGCTTAAAGGTGTCTGGTAAAACAGCACGCAGTAATCAGTAACCAGGGTATTAATATTTATCATGTATACTGGAGTATGAAGAACCTGTTTTGTGTAAATGCCAGATCCTAAATATGATTTAAAACTGTGATAAACCTCGTAACAGGGACACTAGTGTGCATGTAAACACAGCCATCATAAATCAGTTCCAGATCATTAAGTCAGACTTTAGTTGGCTGTACACATGATGTTTGTCCATATTTGTTCCCATGCAGATTAATGGATGAGTAGAGTTGCAGTAACACTATGAATACCTGTTATTCGCACTAAGCTGTAATAGTGTGACCACATTGTATTATGGAGTTCTGGGGACAGATGTAAGAACTGATGTAAAGCAGTGTAAACAACTGGAGACACAACGCTGCAGAGTGAGTGTTTCAACTCATGAGATCGATGTCTCAGGAGTTCATGGGGTTGGAGCAGAGAGTTACTGTCTGTACATGCGAGTCTTCATAAAACACATGTTCTGTAGATTAATCCTTGAGACTGTGCACCGTCTGAGTGACTCATCAAAGTCTGCGCTCACTCTGATAAAAAAAAGTTACAGTGTCAGGTTCGTCACAAAGAAGTCTCTCATTCAGAAACCAGAATGAGCCAGAGATGGGTTTAAAAAACACAGTGTGTTAATTGACATAATAAAGCCAGTAGATGAGGTTGAAGAGGGAGAAGGTGAAGGGGAATATAATCCGTGACCATCTGTCGATGGCGTTCACGTCGGTGAGGTCAGGGATTTTGATTTTGAGCTGCGAGGATCGTCTCCGCAGGCGGGTTTTCTTAAGATGTGCGTTCCTGTCCATGCTGAGGCGTCCCGAGTCGCGTGGCGTGCTCGGCTTCCTGTACTGGACTCCCGAGTTGTCAAACACCATGGAGGAGGAGTTGTGAGTCTCGCTGACGGTGGTTGTGATCTCGTTCCCTCCCACCTCGTTGTGGATCTCCAAGGTTGTCAGCAAAATGTTCCCCTGGGAGTCGACCTAGGAACGACAGACAGCAGCGGTGTTAAAAATGGGCTGAAGCCGAGGCGTCGGTGACTGATGACACATGTGCAGCAAGTGTCAGGGGCCCGGGGCCGAGCTCCTCCAGCAGCTGACTGATTACAGCCGAGGAAACAGAGAGCGGCCTTCAAAAGCAGGTTTTTCTGTCCCAAAGTTAAATCACTTCTCACAAATCAGCTCAAGGTTGGACTGGAAGGCGTTAACACTAATGTCATGACAACTATCGCTGCCCACACAAAAACAGATAAATCATTCAGACCTGTGTGGCAAAAATAGAGGCACAAGATGAACACAGTGATACAGGAATGCGGTTACACAGCATGAGAGGAGGTGACGAGGTGAATATTTATTTTCTGTCAACTTTGGTGCAAACTCATGACGCCAGCTGATCTTATTCTACAATATGAGAATGAAATATGGACATTCTGAGACCCACATCAGACGTCACATATAAATTAAAGCCTGCTCAACCTTACATCGAGTCCTTCCACTGATTATTTGTAGGAGTCACACATCATTGGAAACAAAACATATAAATCATATTTCATTCAAGCAAATTACTGGAGGCAGCCATACATATATCAAAGAAAATAATCGACATAAGCAGTGAAGTGGGATTTCTGACCTATAAACGTCATTTTTGCATCACTGACAGCTGTCAAGTAGCTCAGTTGTATATTTTTATATACATACAGGAGGTGGAGTTTTTTCCAGCAGAAAGTAGTAGAAGTATAACATAAGAAATTACAAGGTTAGGTATGTTTTTTGGTGCAGCAAAGCAAACAAAACAACAATTCATGCCATCACAGGAGTTAAAGAGCTAAAATGCTGCATATTGTCAAAAAGATAAATAAATCATCCTTAAACATCATTAAGACAAGTTTACTAGACTTATAATTATGTATCACTTGTAGTCTTGTAGTATACTTATAGTCATCTTTAGAACTGCACAAAGTAAATCTGCATTTCTCTCTTGTCAACACTGAGGACTAAGACTGTAATCTACCTAAAAACAAGCTCAATGATGGATGGAGTAGTTTATTTACATGTACAATATAGGATAATAAGAGACACAAACACAACAACAACACCATGAGACACAACACAAGGAAAAGCAGTGTAAGAGAAATATATCCATATGATGGCGGTGGTCAGAGAAATGCCTGCTAGAGGAGGGTGCTGTGATATCAAGTATGCAGTGTTGTGCATGAACGCGTTCATTGAACTTCATATTTTCGGCGAACGCTGAACTGAATGGATCAGTTTTCAAATAATGAGCATGAACGCGAACGCGCTCACTCTTGCAAAAATGAGAAGCACGCACCATTCACGTTCACGTTCATTTGAAAACTCTTGCGAGAGAAAGCGGTTTTCAGGTTTTACTACAGTTTATGCATGGCTAGCGTCACAGCCAGTTTAGCAGAAGACCTAGTGAAGTTTTATGAATTAACAAATGAAGACACAGACAGCAAGAACCTCACATTTTTATGCAAACTGTGTCCACCTGGTCTGAAAAAACACTTGGTTCTATTGAGTAGCGTAGTGTGTTATCTATTTACAAAATGTAAGAAACAAACGTGTACTAGTTCATTTTTAGGACTGTGAACTTAGTTCAGATTTTTAAAAAGTCAACTATGAACGTGAACTAGTTCATTGTCATATGTGTGAACTGAACTTGGAGCTAGTTCTTTTCAAGCATGAACTGGCACAACACTGCAAGTATGTTTCTGGGGTAAATGAAAAGGCCAAACTTTGCACCACAGTGGCAAAGTTTCAGTGGTAGGTTCACAGATGTGACACCACAGTCAGTGACAGACACTCACCCGTCGTGAGTGACGACACCCTTGTACCTGATTGGACTGTTTAAGTGACGAGGACTTGCAATTGCCTCCTTCCAGAAGGGACTAGCCGGGAGAAACACAAACACAAACCCCTTCATCTCAGCTTTGGTCAGGTGTTAGCTGATATGCTCACAGAGCCTCACAGTCAAAGAAAGACGATGGAAGGGTCTCAGAGTCCTTCTGAGTGGACCAGTAAAGGGTCCCTTTTGTTTCTATGTTTAAAAAATACATCATTAGTGTGTGAAATACTGATCCAGTCTAGGGATCGACCAAAATGTTTACTTCAGAGCTGATATTGATATTGACTAATAGTCATCAAGAAAGGCAGATAACAGACATTTGGAAGTGATACACAATAAATGTTATATTAACAGCATGTGATAGCAGGCGACCTGTCATTCATGACTAGATTACATCATTAATAAGGATTACTATAATGAAAAATGTACATTAGAAATACAAGTGATGACATTTGAGTGCCACATGACGCTACGATGCTCCTCTCTGTTTACTATGCGACTGATTAAGATCAGTAACAGTTTGTCTCCTGCAGCTCCGCCTGCTGTTCTTTTCTGTTTTGGTAATCTGTCACTGTTCTGTCATTTTCATTGCCTGTTTTTCACACATTGTTTTGGGGTAATCTGTGGCTGCCTCCTAACTTACCCGCGAGCCGCTACCTGTTAGTGTAGCTTTAGCCACTGTGAAAATACCAAATTTCCTGATTTGTGGCGATTACCGTGCTTCATCTTCAGTTTTTGCAGGTTGTGTTTGTTTATTGCAACTTTAGCAACATCTGCTACCTCATCTTTCAACCACAGCTCTACTAATTCACTGGAGCTGCTCTGCTCTGCAAATGTGCTCATCTGTCCCTCTGTGTAAACAATAGCTTTCAGTCATTGTGATTGACTGTTACTTGTGACGTGTAGCCAACCCCAGAGTGCTGTGAGCGAGACATTGTGACTCTACAGAGAGAGACAGATGGTTGCATTACAGCCAAAGTACAGCACTTAGTGATAAATTGCCAATAAAAATAACAATACAGATAATCAGAAAAATGCCAAATATTAACATAATCGGTGGGACCTGTAATGGGCCTATCCTTAATTCAGTCATGTTTAATTTGTCATAATCCTACCTTTAGCAGATTCCACTGTTGCTCTCTTTGTAAAATGTTGTTGTAATTAAGTGACAACAAAGCTCAAAACTGTCAACCTTGCTGTTGACTTCTTAATATCAGGGTAGGCCTAATTTTGGGGCCGAGGAACCTCTGCTTGCTGGTGGATCATCTAGAAGATGGGTTTACAACACTGACAAGTCAAAACATTGTGACCCCACACAGGTGAAAGAATAATGTTGATTATCATGCCACTGATGCATGTCAAGGTCTGGAACTGATTTGTTATCGTATTCGTCATATTGGAGGAGGAAGATTCATTCAGGTGCAAAGACCTGAGTGACTTTGACAAATTGTGATGGCTAGACATCTGGGTCATGGCAAAGACTGAGTGGTGCTCCATGTCGGCAGTGGTAAATATTGACTGACAGTGATGACAAACCATAATTCAATGATGGGGTTTTGCAGGATGTGCCTGAAGAAGTCTGATTGACAGCAGCTGCTATGTCAATTTACAGGACTTGAATTTACGGGATCTGCTGCACAAGTCTTGCTACTGGATACCAACAGTTGCACATTCAGAGGTCTTCTAGAGTCTTAAGGTGCTTTACATCACACTAACGTGTCCTTGTGTCTGTTCCTTGTGTCTAATCTGCTTCAAGTAAGGATGTGAGAAGTACGTTACACTTGTGTTTCCTTGTTCTAAGCTCCTCCAGAAGCCTCCTCTGTCTTTGTCCCCTCAAAGTGCAATTAAATAATTTGAAAAAAACTCCATGATAGCAGGGAAGGAACAACTTCTAGATCACAGGAGGAGAGAGGATGCGAGGAAGCATTCATTAGCATGATGAGGAGCAGCCTAGACCTCAGAGGGTTGGAGCTGCTGGCACGAAAAGAAACGACAGCATATTAGGTGGAGGTGGTCACAATGTTTTGGCTCATCATCGTAGATTTCACCTATTTAGATTATGATGAACTTTAGTGACGGATTTGAATTCAACATAATACCTTAATATCTCAATTAAAAGTAATGTATATGTGATCCAACAATGGAATATACTATGTTTATCATGCTTGACCAGTAGATTTTTTTCAGCCGATGAGTCAAAAAGTTCATTTTAATTTGTAAATTTTACTGCAATGCAATTTCAAACATGGAAATAAAGATTAAAAACTACAACAGAACTTTTAATTGGTTACATAGTGCACTCAAATGAAAACAAATCAGTTTCATTTTGTAGTTGTGGACCTGCAAGACTACTTTTGTTAAAGGTAGGATCAATTGAGGATTATCATTAACATATATTTCCACCATGTGGCCAATACAACCAAATTCTATCTGGCCCTAGAACAAATATTTGTTAAACAGCAGTTAGTTCAAAACTTATGCAGCATCTTCTCAGTGTTTGTAGAGTTTGGAACTGATTCTCACCTTGGGCACGTCAAATTTATTGCGGTCATTATTTGCCTTCTGTGCCTTCTCGGCCAGCTTCTTCTGCATCTGAGGACCTCGTCCGAAGAAGATGTAGTTGACAAAGGCATATTCCAGCAGAGCCAGGAAGACGAACACGAAGCAGCCCATCAGGTACATGTCTATAGCTTTGACGTAGGGGATCTTGGGTAGAGTTTCTCTCAGATGAGTGTTGATGGTTGTCATGGTCAGCACAGTGGTGATCCCTGGAAGAAAAGAAAACCAATCCCCACAGTGTTACTTTCTCTAAAATTAAAGCAGAACACTGTATTTTTCTGCCAAGGTCTCAGCATGAGTCATTTTCATCAGCCGCAGGTAACTTTGCATCATTGGTAATTTAAAAAAAAGTCCTAAATAACTGAAAACCTTCACAACTGTTGGACGTATCTTTTATTTTCTCAGCTTGGATGAGCAGAAAATGCTCTTCTATATGGTTCACAGCACATCTCAGCACACATCGAGTGAACAAACTAAGCAGATACACAACAAACAGCAGCGTAGTCGGTCTCTCAGCAATAAACACCATCGACAGCAATGTGCCTGTGTTGTTTCTGTGTGTCCTGGATGGCTCACCAACCTGGACGGTGTGTCTATTTCTGTCGATTCAGGCTTACATAATTAAAACAAAACTGTTTTACAGTATGGTGTGTGTGTGTGGGGGAGTCGAGAGCGCCGTGGGTACATGGCATCGATTTCTGCATAACAAAGGGACGAGCAAGAATCTAAACTCTCTCGGAGTTCAGCGGAGACGGACACTCAACAAACCCCTTGAAAAAACTGTGCAGCGTTGCTAACGTCTACAGCGGCTGAAGTAGATGGACAAGAAGTGATAATCGCAGAGGGTATACATTATGCAGCTACAGAGAGATTCCAGATAAATACACGGTTTAATTTCCTAACATCCCACTCCAGACGTCTTTTTCCACGGCTGAGCCTGATGGGCGTCCCTGCAAATCTAGTTTTGCCCAGGATACTCACACCACCATAATGGCAGAGAGAATGGAAACCTGTAATAAATCCTCACACAGACAGTGATTAAATTTGGACACCACAGTGAGTGTAAAAGCTTTCTAACTTGCATTGATCTCTTAGTGTCTCAGACAGCTTTCTTCTCAATGAGGAGGCGTTACAGCAGATGAACCAGAGGAGTGAGTTTCCTGAAGAGGTCTGACCCTGCGGAGGTGCTTCCACTTCCAACGGCCCACCAGGCCTCCTGAAACCTACTACACTCGTCTTAAGATAGCGTACATACAGCTGGGATTTAATGACTGCTGCAGTAATGTGCTATTTCTGCTATGAGGATTTCCATTAGGGCAAATATTCCAGCAGAGATCAATGAAGTTAGAGGAGGTTTGGTGTTTTCCAGTGGTGAACTGAGCCTTGTTTTAGTGTCAGTCCGACAGGCCAGTGGAAAGTCTAAGATAGTATTAGATCCAGTTGTCTCCTATTACACCACAAGGCAGCAGCCTCAAACAGGGTAAAGGGAACACTCAGCTGATAATATGTTGGTTTGAATCTAATATTTATCTGTTAAAATGTGAGAAGAACTCACCAGTATAACCAGGGGTAATTTACTATGCTGCAGAATGGTGTTTTAAGAGACCGAAGGAAAACTTTTATTCTGAGTGATATAAATGTTATGTTACAAACCCTCATTTCGTTTTGACAAAAGAAGCCAATCAAGTGGCTGCACATGAACATTTAATAAATAAAATGGTGTCATAATTTTGCAAAATTATAATTTAAATTAGATACTGCCTGATCAGAGAATGAGGAAAAAGTCAAATTTGAGCAGCAAGTCAACACCATGCTGCACCTGAATATTTGTGCCACATAAAGTTTGCTCACGAGGAATTTACTGAAAAGTATTAACCCTAACACTAATTTTTAATTACCATCCCAGCAGCTGAATGTGGTTTAAAGCGCTATTACATTATTTTTTGTTCCAACTGAGGAAAGCAGCTCATAAATTCACCACCTTACAAAGTTATAATAATGAATGCTCTAAAAAACAGTTGCCTGTGTGAAGCATGTCATTATATTTCTGTACAACCAAACCGCAACTGTAGTGACTACAGCATTGCTTTGGTTATATTTTTATTTCTGTACGAACAACATGAACCTAAATGAAGGCTTGGGAAAGATCGTGTTTGGCTTTAAGTCCACCATGACTTATTTCAGGACCAATCTTCTCTAAATCTTTAAAAACTCATCTCTATGTGTTAAAGTTACGCATTTAGAAGTTTGTTTTTTCATGAAATAACTTCAATGACTTCTTCTAGAATGTACAGATCTATGAAGTCACCCACCACTCCCCATTTGCTGCAACTACAGCACACCAACTCACTTGCCACACCGCTCAAACACTGTACAAGGACTCTACATACATATTAGCGAGTTGTAACATTGGAGTAATTTAGCCATGCATGATGTACCTGGAAACCAAATCTGACCAGTGTCACAGAAAGCCTCACCCTGCAGGTATACCGTCCTAAGTGGTTCATAAATACGGTGCTACATTTAGTGAAAATAGTCATAATCCAATCAGTGATCACGTTGCTACCTAAACATCATTTGAAGACAAGGTTGCACATTTACAAACCCAACAGTAACTGATGGGCATTAACATTTATTTGGTGTTTCTTTCTCCTTTTAGCAGTGTTGTGGTCTGCGTCAAATCCTAAATGAAATACCTGTGTCTTTAGTCAGTAGATGCGAGACTGTATTCACCATGTCTGTGTAATGTTTGGTACTTATAGTTTAGGAGTTTTCGCTATAAACGGCTTTGTGCTGCAGCTGGATATGCTGCTGATGAGGCTGAACCAGACCAGTAAGGTTGAAGCTGTGGCTGAAAAACACTAAAACGCTTTGGAGAGCTGAGGGGAACTGAGGAGTCGAGTGATGATTCTCTGTCGGTTCATCACTCTGAGCGACCCATTTTACATCAGACCTAGTTATTTGACCCACTGTTAATAAAACAACACTGACTGGTGGGACGACCTGATAGCCGAGCAGGGGGCAGACCACACGGACGCCGTCAGCAGTGAGTCCCCACTTGGTTTCCCTTTATATGTCCTTCCCCTGTTCTGTTTCCCCACATGTAATGTCCAACCTCGCTGCTGCTAACAAAATACAGCCAAAAATTAATCTGGTGCAGCTTCAACCGTGTACCGTTTTTAACCTCCTGAGACCCTGCGTCCATTGTGTTAGCTAGTCCACGACTCTCCAGAATACTTATTACTATTCATATTACTACTACTACTAATGACCATTTATTATTTAAAGACAAAGCTTATTTTTTATATTTATTTGGTCCTACTAATCTCAAATAACTAGGGTAAATCAACAATGCATGACCCAAAAAAGGTCGGGTCTCAGGAGGCTATGTCTACAGCAAATATGTGGTGAACTTACTAAATCAAAGAACACCACGATGTAAAGTTTAACTCCTTAACGACCTTTATTTTGCAACACATTCATTCAAATGTCACCACACACACTAATTTGAGTTCACTAAATCTCCTTTGCAGGCCAGTGACATCCAACCTGTCATCCTCGCAGGTCGGCACGGTGAATCTTATGAGGTAGACATGATTTCGCAGCAAACGTTTCATCAACTGCACAGCATCTCAGGGGGGAAAGAGGCCATCAGTCATCAACGTATCGGGCGTAACAAAACAGTCAGATTTTCTGGGGTGAATCCATCCATTCAGAACATCCTCATTACCTCCCACCTGCATCCCACCACTGTCTCCTCTTCATACTTCCTGTTTTTAATCTGTCCTTTCCTACCTGTGTGACTAATGTGCTGTGCAACTGCAGTAAAGGATGGAACATTAGTGGTTTAAGTGAACTGAAGGAGTGGAAGGAGAAGAATTTGCAAATGAAGATTCTGAAGATAAAAGGTGCGAAGGGCAGCAGAAAAACACCCGCCATAAAATGTAGTTGTCAGTGCCGATATAAAGGTAATGTTTCAATAGGTGGTGTATGTTTTCTTGTAATAGTTTTCTCTTGACACATGGTGTTAAGTGGATGTATTGCTCTATGATGTTTTATGCGGCCTACTTCTGCAACTACATGTAACTAAGTATGCTATGACAGGAATGAACAACAAGCAAAAACAGCTAGATTGGGATTATTTTGACAGATCTTGTGATATGAGTCATGATTTTAGTACAAAATGTCATTCTGCTGGTCACACATGTTCCCTTTTTGTCCAGAAAATATGACTTGTAGGCCGGGGTCTCTCTGTAACACCACAATACTTCATTTAAAATGGGGTTTTGTGTGATTTGACTGCAAAAACTTGCAGCTCATTTGGATGTTGGACTCAGTCCGATTACAATTTCGATAAATTGTTTGGTCCTTTCTTATGATACGTCAAAATGTTCTGTAGTAAACAAAACACCAATAACAGCGGTAGCATGCCATTTGGACCTACAGGTGTGATATAAAGACTATCATGTGATCAAATGTAAGGGATTACTTTGTAGAACAGGAACACTATGAAAAGTATCTGGGTTGACGTGACTGTACAGAGCTTGAAATGAACATCGGTCAACCTTCTGAAGGCTGTAGGGTCAAGACAGATTTACCATCAATCCCAGATTCATTCTCTATTTGACTCAGCTTTGATGGCATCATTGTTTAAATGCTTCTGTCAGGTCTCTTGCTTTGTGACAGGGGTGGCCACCGTTCACAAGCCTGCAGGCCCAACCTATTAATCTATTAAACACAGAAGACATCTGTTTGTAGATTAAACCACAGACCTAAGGTCACCTCACTGCACAGGACACATCGTACCTAATGCAACTCTGGCAGCTGAGGCGTCATAATTTATCCAGAACGACACCCAGGAAAGGATGGTGATGAGGATGGAGGGCATGTACGTCTGCAGGATGAAGTATCCAATGTTTCGCTTCAGCTTGAAGCTCAGAGACAGTCGAGGGTAGGCACCTGCAGGACACGACACAGAAGAAGAATCAGCCCTCTTTAATTCAGGAGAAACATCACTTTGTTTTGGTTCCTATGGTGATGGTCTCATGAATTGATTTCGTCACCATGGAAACAAGCAAGCACGGTTCAAGTTGCAAATCATCTGATGGAACTTAGTCTTGAGATTATCCAACAGCTCATATTCATAAATAACATGAAAAGCACCACCAAGTGAAGGGAATAACGCTGATTATCTCGTTACGATGCAATGTTCTGCATCTGTTCTGGCGTTCATGTGGATGCTACTTTGGCTTGTACCACTACTCACCAAGCAACACCCCCATGGCAAGAGAGCTCCCTGACAGCAGCAGTAGGAAAATATGACCCGCTACACCACAGAAACAGCTGAGACACAGCTCGAGAAACACGACCAAGAGCCCCAAAGTGTCAACAAGGCTTCCAAACTAGGGATCGACTGGGTGGGTTGTCAGGGCTGATTCTGAATATTGGTGCTTAAGAAAGACAAATAACTGACATTTGGAGATGATATACATAAAATAGAAACTCTGATGAGAGAGGATCACATGTGATACACATACTGTATGTAAGAAAGTCCAAATCGCACAATGCAGGAGAATCACTGATACTTGTAAAAGTCTGAAGACATTATTATGTCATTATTATTTTCCTCTTTTTCAGTTTAATTCAATTCAATACTTCATGTATCCCTATGATGACAAATGGATACAACAGCAAAAGAAAACATGTGTGCCAATCAGGACTCAGGGACATTTAAATCAAACTCTTCTGACAATTTAACACATTATTTTGGTCACTGTTACCCAAATCTGACCCAACCACGACTACACAGTCCTGTATTTACACAGGCCATATAACGTCTCTTGTTTCGCTTGCAGTATTGTAAGTTTGTTTTAATCACATGTCTATAATGATAGTGTGATGGAGAGGGAAGACCTAAACACAGTAATGTGCCTGAATACACCCTGAGTATGGGCTGATGGAGAACTGCTGGCACGCTGCTTTCACTTTGTTGGCTGTGTGGACGTTGTGTCAGACTATTAATAAATAATAGGATGTTTTTAACTTTGATATATGCTTATTTAATCATTAATATTTAATGTTATAGAGACATGCACAGAAGTTTTCAGCTGATTTAAGGGTATACAACTGAACATGAGAAAAGTGCCCTATAAGATGTTTGTTATTTCATGGATTTAACCCTTGGAACCCCGGGCAGTTTTCTTCTTTTGCTCCTGTCACATTTTTACTCAGTGTGGGCTCATTTTTCACTGCAATACAAACCCTGCACGTCTATGGAAACAGCACAATCATGACTGAACGTAGAGACAACTCAATCTCTGGTTGTTTTTTCCGACATTTTTTAAAATGAGACATGTAGAATAAAGTAATTTTAATGAAATATCTTAATTCTGAGCTTAGATTTTGTTATTTTTTTGATGAAAAGTCACATACTAAGTTCAAGGACTGTCAGACAGTTTTGCGAATCTTCAAAAAAAGATGCCACGTTCAGAGGATTAAGTATAAATGTGAACAATTCTGCATTACCTGAAACACCACTGCTTTGTCTCTTACTCACCTGTGGAAAAGACCACGTTCCTGGAGACCAGTTTGTAGTCGACTATGGAGAACTGAGGGAGCTCAATGCGTGTGACTCCGGTCACAGCAGTGTCTCCTCCTTTCCAGTAGAACTCAATATCATCTGTTGTGTAACCATCTGCAAGAAAAGACACCGCAAGATTCAGCTGGGT
Source organism: Dascyllus trimaculatus (assembly GCA_024666655.1). Classification (NCBI taxonomy): domain Eukaryota; kingdom Metazoa; phylum Chordata; class Actinopteri; family Pomacentridae; genus Dascyllus; species Dascyllus trimaculatus. The sequence continues at coordinate 21,200,644 of CM045446.1, forward strand.
TCAGTCATTTCATTGTCTCTAATAGGCAACTTGCCTTGCAGTCATGGGCACAAGATAAAAGATATCACAAGCAAAACAAGCGTACAAGACAACAAAATACGAAATGTTTTCTGTGCATAGAGTTTTCACAAAAACAAAAATAGATGTGCAAAATAAACGCGGTTATTGCAGAGGAAACACAGGGGTTCACTTGTACTGTACTTGAACTGTGGTACTCTAGAGTTTCATACTCAGAGTGAAGGGGGCGGTCTGTGCAGCCTAAAGCCCTTTTCAGACGTAAGATATGTGACATTGCTGACTTCATCACTCTGTTAAAGTGACGGCATTCTGTCAGGCAAACATAGGTCACCTTCACATTAATGTTCCTCATGACTTCACTCAGACGTACCCACGACAGTGACACAGTGAGTCACGGTACCATATTTGTCAAACATTCAACATTGGACGATACATCAAATGGCATAAGGTGCAATAATGCACTATTAAGCAAAAATAATAAATCTAAACTGTAACAAATGATTTAACTGCAGCTTTTAAACTGTGACTGTGTTACAGCTCATCCATCTGAGACAAAGAAAAGTAAACGGCCTGACTTGTCTTTATGTCTCCATGTCAGGGGTCAATTATAATTAGAAGTAATTAACAAAGTTACTTCTGTTGTTTCATGTGTGTAAATGCATACAGCTCTCTCTCTTTGGAGACGCTCATACAGATCCTGTTGCTGTGTGATGCTGCAGCTATTTAATACATTTTGAGAAAAAATTACTATGAACAGCTGGAAGCAACAAGCTGAACTTTATTCACTCATTACATTAACTTTTGGTGAGACACTTACTTCAGACTTGTGTCGTGTTGAAAGAGATTCAGAAATGTCACAAGGTCCAACCCAGTTAGATTGTATTTTACCAGAAAGTGCAATGCAAATGTAAAGCCAACACGTTCAAATGCTGCTAGATTATTGGAAAGGAGTGCAGAATAGGGTTTAATATAGATGTGAAGAACTTGCTGGTCGAAGATGGCTGTCGAGGTGTCTGTGGGATGAAACCACTGACAGCTAGATGTGATTGTTATGAGCGGAAAACCACAGGAAAGTGCAGCTGTCTCATTTCTTGGATGGCTAAAATTAATCATGTATTTTTATTTGCTTAAGTGAAATCTGGAGGCCAAATAGCTACAGCTGATTTACGCTAAGTCTTATGAATCACACAGACCCGACTGTCCGTAAGAGCTGATTGCATGAGATGTAAATCTTCACAGGAACATGTGTCACTGAGAGACTTACTGTATACTATACACATGAAATCCGTAACTAATAGTTTTCTGGCGGCACAGATAGACAAACATGTTACAAGAGCCAGAACTCTACGACAGAAATCACCGTCTGCTTAAAACCTTTCTGTGGGGATGAAGTCGTCGTGACTGGAGAGGCTGCAGTGAGCAATCTCGCTGAGATACGACAGGTTAATAAATCCAGAGCGATTCAGCAGTCTGTGCAGTTTCTGTCTCTGCAAGATGAGCAGTGTGAGAACTTCTTTTATGAGAATCACGGCGCTGTTCATATTTTTAAGTGATGAAAAAGTGGAGCTGCCTGCTGTATTTCTTTACTAAGCACAAGATGTGGGGCTTAGACTTACAGCTCTCAATTTCCAGAGTGCAGTTCTGTTCGTCCAGCGGGTATCGCCTCAGATCCATCATGCAGGCTGCTGTTGTCGTGATTCTGGATCAAAAGAGAACCAAAAGAGACGTGACCTCGTTTTATATTCAGTACAGGTGTTACAGTAAGAAGTGGCTGGTATATAAGTGGTTCATCTATAAAAGATACAAATAATATTTATTATTTTTTAGAAAGTAAAGCAGAGGCAGCCATTCACTCAGAGATGCACATTTTTTATAGAGAATCCAATTCTAAGCTGCAGTTTAAACAAACATACGACACGAGTTATGGGATGTGAGTTGCCGTATTAGTATTAAATTGTGTTGAGCTGTAGCTCAAATGGCTTCAACAAAGCAAATAAAGCTCTGTGCCACTTCATGCATCTTGGGCAGTTTAGAGAGCTACGCGACAGAGTAAAAGCCAAGAGTAAATGCAGAGTCAATAAGCACTGGAGATGGATTGCTCGCTAATTACTGAAAGCTTCATGGGAAGTGGTGAGAGATGATGAAAATGTGTAAATACATCTGGTACTCAAAGATGCAAACGTCAGCCAAGACTGATTTCCTATCTGGCTAATAGAAGTGTATGTGTATGCTATGCAGAATGTGGAGAAGTGTTAATAAAAGTGTATCATATGTTAATTTTATCAGGATAAATGACACATAAATGGAAAGTCTTAATAGGTCTTATTCTACGGCCATAGACTGAAGCTTTGTTGTGTATGTTGCTGGACTGGGAATTAATGGAGATTATGTCATTCATATACTATAAATTTTCATATAAAGGTCAGTATTCAAAAAACAACAGGGTGGAATTACAGCACCTGTAGTCTACAACAGCCAGCATGGTAAATTCAACATAATGTCCATTTTCATGCTAGCTTAACATTGTCACCATTATACAGATTTTTTCAGGACAACAGGTAAAACATTATAGAAGGTTGTATTAAAGTCCACTTCTGATTGTTGCTTTAACTCCTAAAAACTCATATCTGTGAATCAAAGTTACATATTTAGAGGTTTTACTATAAAAAGAATCCCTTCCTGCAATGAAATGGCTTAAATGTAACACTACATGGTTGTTTTACTCTAGAATGTGCAGATCTATGATGTCCTTGCCTCTCTCCTTCCACACCTTTCCATTCAGTGCAGCTCAAGCACACTAGCTCACCAGTGACAACACTTTAAAACTCTATTACGTGTAGTAGTACAAAGTCAAGTTGTAATATTGAAATGATTCATCCCATACATATTCAATCCAATTGCATAGAACAATACTGATACTGAAAGCCCTGCAAGTTGACAGGATTGGTTCCATAAGGTAAATTCATGCTTTCTATGGACACATCTGCAAGAGTATGCATGACATAAATTCGTCATCCACCCAAATATACTCTACGTGGAAAGAAAAGAAGTGACGCTTAAAACAAATGTTTGAGGAGAGAATGTACGAGGAGATTCTCCGCCACTCACACCCTATATTTCATCATTAACAGAGTTGTAACTCAGTTGCTGAAGGACTTCGGAGGTGATTTGATTTGTGCTTTCCATTAATGGTGCCCAAGCACAGTTGGAAGTTCTAAATTCTCCAGATATCCTGTGCTATACATTCAAACAACGTGCTATAACACCTCAGGGATAATTACGGACAGTGTCAATCTGTAAGTAGCTGCTACGTCCTGTAAAAAGGGCCCTGTGTGTTTTTGTGCAATGCATTTTACTCTGCATGCACTGAATTACTGGTTTTAATTCTTCTGAATTCTTTGGTTTACGTTTTGGGTTATTCATATTACAGTTCCAGCTAAACCTGCACCTCTTGCACTGCTAAACATGCCACACGATCGTGCCCATTTGCGTATATGTGTGTCTGTCAGTGTTCTTTGTGGATTCCATCCCACTTCAAGTTCAGGAATATTTATCTGTGTAAATGTATCCTTTGTCATTTCATGGTATTTATCTTATGTTAGTGTATACTGGCTTTGAATAAGATGTTTTGCAATGATCTGTTTTTTTAGACATAAGGTAGTTTTACAGCGTTCTGCTCGTATTCCCTCTTAAGCTTTCTCTTGTAGATTAGTCTTTTAGCTGTTCTCGGCCAGTGTGCGTTCATGTGTTTTAGAGGAGTTGTTCAGTTTCACTTGTATGCTTTCAAAATCCAACTCACATTTGCCATTGCTACAATACCTGTATACTCTAGCTTTAACTGGGGAATACAGAATATAAACTTGCCCTGTACATTAAAAACCCTTTAAAAATATTCACTTCATGGAGACAGCCATGCTCACCTGAGGCCGTAGAGGACAGTGCCGTCCGGGTGGAGTCGAATCATCCGGTTCTTAACAGTGACACCGTGCACAAAGGACTTCTTGTCATTGAGGAAGTAGGTGTCTGGGACCCAGAGCTGGTCGGCTACTCTGTTGTCCAGTGTCAGGTTGAGAGGGATCCCTGCGTAGGCCAGCCTCTTATCTCTCCAATACTGCTGGAAGTACATCGTCAATGTGTAGTCCTGTGGAAAGAACATAGTTATACTAGAGTCAGAGAAAGTATAAATAATGTAATTTTGTTTCAGGCATTTGCAATTTCTTAGGGTCTGTGTGGCCAAAAGCAGTAAAAATGAAGCCAGACTTTCTTTATAAGGTTACTGAGTTCAGCTCTTGACGTCTGCAGCCCAGAGCTGCAGATGGATTCTTTTGTAACAAAGGTGATATTTATAGAATTGTCAGTCTGCCCTAGGTGACCATATTTCAAGACCAGTCTCAACAAGAAACACTCCTCAGCTGCTCTCTGCAAAAGACTGGCACCAGCGCTCAAACTATAGATTTCCATTACTGCAGAAACAGCATCAACGCTATGTTTCAGCTTAGGACTCTTTTTTCCAGATAGATAGATTGATATCATTACGTATTACCAGCCATACATGCAATGGCATCAATAATTTATTCAGCGCTCATTCGCAGCTAGTTCCACAAGTTGATCCATCAAACACAAAAGCTTTTTCAGGCCTTTAATGGAGCGCTTTACTAGCTCACTTGGCTTTGTTCTGCTGACTAATGTTCTCTTAAATAAATAAGCAGTTCTCAGGAAATAAACAAAAAACCTGGCCGTGCTGAAATTGTCTGTCCTCTGGTGCAATGGCATATCCATAATAAAGTGTTCAAAAATGCCCAGAGTCAAAAATCAATACTGGTATTTCCTTTTTCAACACTGAACTAATTATGGTTTGGGGTTGGCCTGCGAGGTTCCACCTTAGAAACTGCTGATCTGATTTTGACAGGGTAAAGAATTGCATTATTTTTTGTTGATTCTCTCATTACTCTGTACACTGGTGCAAAAGGGCAGCTGCATTATGCACGACTGACAGACTCTAAGCTTGTTTTGTGTTTGGAATGAATTACACTATGCCATTTGATAGTATAATATAGTATTGATTTCTATGAATAATTCAGTGTGTGCGTACAATCAGAATACATATTTATGTTCTTAGCCTATGTCAAAAGGTTGCCTCTGGTTCCTGAGACTGTGTGGGCTTCTGTTTGTTTATTTGGCCATAAAGGAGACATTTTCAACTTGTCAGACTAGGTGTAGAGAAAATGCTGTATCTTCCAGAAAATCCTCGGCTTGAGAATTGACTGTTTTATTTTTTGAGCCTCTTCAGAGATGCCCTCGCCCTCCCAGTTCTCTTTCACCCCCAAGATGCCCTCATTATGTTCCCTCCCACATGCAGCAGAGGTGTGAGATGGGTGAATCAGCTTTACACAACAGCTCTCATACTACAGCGATGGAGCCCATCTACCAACACACTCCCTCCATGTCTGGGCCACAGCTATTTTAGTCCATTTGAGATCTTCAGATCCCACTTAAACATTTCTTTAGCATCTCAGAACCAAAGCTTCACTATATCACTCTCCTTGTACTCACTGTACTGTACACCCTCCTGCTCCCACAGTACACTGTGTAACCTGCATTGTCCCTCAGGGATCTATTCCAGGCCTCTGCTTATCCCCCACAGAGGCTTTTCAGTTTGTGTACAGAGCGACAGTCTCACTGGAGGTCAGCATTGCCAACTCTTGAACAATGAAAGCTATTGCCTGCTCAGAAAGTGGCTCAGGTGTCAGATTATGTCATATACTAATTCTGTCTGTGGCGCAAAAATTTGTAATAAAGCAAGCATCCTTTCTTATACTTATTTATTATATGTAATTAAACAGCTGTGTTTGTTTCAAAGAAGATTGTTACCATTTCATGCATATATTACATATTCAATGCTTAATTGTTAAAAAAAAATTGACCACAATAATGAAATGTTGGGTCTATTTAAAGTGAGAAAATCAAATTGTTGTGTCTGCGAAGCACTTTAGAGAAAAATATTTTGTCTTACAATGAGGGTTGTTATTGACAAGTAAATCGTTGTATTAGACTATGTACAAAAGACAGACGAAGCCTCTGAGTGTAAAAAGTGAAGCTAATGTGGAAGTGCGTTCTTTCTAATGGCCAGCAGGGGGCGACTCTGCTTGTTGCAAAAATAAGTCCAGTTTTACAGAACACTGTGGAAAAATGTCCCTAATTCTACTTTGATCTGTTCACTTACTAAAACATTTACCTAATGAGTTTATGGTCTCCACTTTAAGCTCCACATCTCCTTCAATAAGGCATAATGTTCATTTTGCAAATTATGGTTCCATTTAGACGAAAAAGATGACAGTTGGGTATGTTTTAGGGGCTGGTGATTGACACATTGCTACTGTATGGGTGTAAGTTGTTTCCTTAAGTGGCTACATCAATTTTTTATCTGCAGTCTTTGGTCCCAAATGCAGCTCAATTCCTAAAGCTCTGCTGCAAAGATGACTGAAACCCAACGTGAGGCATTTCAGTAAAGTGCTGGGCCACCATGAGATGACATAACAATCACTTTCATTTATATTTTGATGACCACTCTACTTTAACCTAACACATTAATCATTGAAGCATGGGAGCTACGTTGGATAAGGAAATCCTGCGCTGTAGATAAATACGATAACATCTTTTGCAGTCTTTTCTCTCTAACATCTTAGTAAGTGTAAAATTAGATTTGAAGTTTCCGCATCTATTCTTAATGCACTATAGAATTTATATTTGAATCTCAAAAACGTTTGAATATGACGGCTGAGTAAAATCAATACTGTGAAATGGTAAATGCTTGCAAAATCAAATCAATCAAATTGCTGTGAAAAGCAATGAGCCGTTATGCAAGACATCACAAAACTGATGCATAATAAGAACTCCAGTGATTAATTTGAGTCTTTTCAGAGACACTTAAGTCAAGAAATCAACCACTGATAACAAATGGTTATACAGTTATATCTGAGGGGAGGAAGCGTCTACTTTCTCAAACATTCCATGGATTCTGCAGATTCTGCAGAGAGAATAACCCCCCATGAATAAATATACATGACTATTAATTGTAGATAAATCAGCAACACTAAATTATAGCATGTGAGGGCGAGGTTGGGGTGGTGTAGGGAGCTAACAGCACTAAATAATGCTGTCTAAATGTATCCCCAGATAGCAAAAAAAGATCTATGGTTATAATGGCTACAGCAGCAAGAATGTGACTGGCTGCAAGTACACAGCTGATTAAAGAAGCAGCATGAATGAAAATGCTAATCTTGTAAACAGCTAAGATACAATTCCACTCAAAGTCCCTAATGGCATTATTGAATTATGGCCCAGCTATATTGCAAATAAACATTCACTGTGGAGTGTTTGAACATGTCTGCATCACACCGTGAAGCAGCCGAGTCTAAAAACAAATTCTGAAAATACCTGTAGATGATCTTTTCGCTCTGATTTGGTTTTAGGCACACTAAAGGGTGCTGCTGTTTGTTGTCAGATATGAAGACCACAAGAGACAGAAAGAGGTTTCTTCTCAGCACCAGTGAGTAAATGAGGCCCACTGGGAAGACGAGACTGTCGTGTCATCTTCGGCTCGGGGAGTTCACAGTCTCAGACTCAGACATGGTTACTGTGTGCCAGTCAAACATCGTCTACGTCAACTTAACACCAAGATATCTGCTGGGAATACGGGAATAGCACTCAGAGACGCTTGCCCTGTGTGAGAGGGGGGCATTTCATCACTCCATGAGACAGTTAAGTGTTCCCAGTGGGATTCAAAAGTGTACTAGATGTGTTTTACAAACCATGCGTTTAATCATTTCACTCCCTGCATCCTCCCACACAGCATTTAACAAGCCTTTCATTAAATGATTTCATTCCTTTCACTGTCTTAAAAACTGGCCACTTGTAAGTACTTTTATCAGACAGAAGTTGTGAATTAGCTGTTTTTTTGGAGTGGAGATTTAACTATATACTGCAATAACCATGCATTAAGGAGTTTGACGTACAAACAATGAAACTTTCAACTCATCAAAACCATAATGGGTCAGCATAAGGTACAGCTCTACTATATCAGTAACAGAGGAAATAAGGTTGTATTAAAAATAATAAAGTCAAGACAAACTCCCACAAATAACAAACAAGCAGCAACAACAAAACAAGGCTTGTCAACCTGCTTGAGAGGGGTCTGCAAAGTCCTAAAACTGGTCGGGCTGTAGAGTCCAGGTCAACTGGTTGATTGATGGATCCATATGGTCTCATCATAATTAAAATTCTCATAGGTCAGACAATCACTGGCGTTTTTGTATAAAAACAACTGTGCTAAATCAATAATCTTCCTGGATTAATCCATTATTTTTGACAGGGGAAGGAACACCCCAGTGAACACTTTGGCATTTTCACCATTTTAAACTTACCTGTCGTAAGGGCGACTGCTAAATCTAACTTATTTAACGTTTAATGAGTGAGCTGGCTCCGAACTAACTGACACCATCTATAACAAGTTGTTTTGTGGCTGCATTTTGCTCAAACGGATGGCCACAAAGTCAAGTGTGAACTTATCAAAACAGCAGCTTGTGCATCACAGCTCACCAACCAATGTGGCAGATCATATAAAAAACAGTAGGTTATCTTATATTACTAAATAGTTCTCGTGCTGGGATCATCATTTTATATCCTTCTACTTTCTGCATCCATCTGTTATCTATTCAGTATAAAATAAGGAAGCTGGAATGAATAAGCTGAAAATGCTAATCATGCAAAGCTAGTAAGGCTAGTAGGTAGAGTGCACCCAGAACAATGTGACCCCTTTAGCAAATTTAAAGATAACATGCAGATTCCCCCAAAATTAGCTGATAAATGATGGGTTGACTGCAGTGTTTAGGCATGAAAAAAGGAAGAGGCAAGTTCAGACAGGTGTCTAAGCACTACTTAAAGCTGCAAGGTTATTATTTTGACCATTTAGGGGACGTGAAAGCACAACAACAGTGCATTATTACCATATTTTAAAGTAGCTACAACAAACATGTAGGTTATTTACACATAATTCCAATGATTTTTAAACTTCTTTTTTCTGATGAGAGAGCAGAAAACACACCAGTACGGTCTGTGGGTTGTAAAACCAACGCAATGTGCCAAAACGCTTTCTAGAAATGAGGAAAACTAGAGACTCCAATGATAGTTCTCTGTGGGTTTGTCACCACGAGTGTCAACTTTAACAGTACAAAAAGTGATCTGATCCACTGGTTACATAAAAACATTAATGAGTGCAGCTTTAAAGTACATTCCAGGCAGGTGTAGGAGAAAAGAGGCCTGTACTACCAAACAGGATTTTGGGTTAGTGAAGTAACTTGAGGTTTAATTGCATGTATTCAAGGTTATGGTTCATTCTCATGGTAACCTGGAGCAGATTATGTTGAGATAACTGATCGATGTGCATAGAAGCAGCGCCTACTGACCAACTGATCAACTCTCCTTACCAAGATACCACAGAGCTTTTAGTGTGCAGACAGAGTGAGGATCTCTTTGGAACTCTGTCTAAACCCCTTTCTTTCTGATGAGCATAGATATGACAGATACAGATTCTCGCTGGCTGGAGCTCTAGTCTTCCTGGCTTTATTCTTTTTCTTGTTGACTCCAAGAATTTTTAGAGCCATTTCACTGGTCTTCTTTATATGGAGACATAATCCTAAAGCGGAGCCTGATTACAGCATTAAAGCCTTGAACTTGTTGACCTTATAAGATCTGCAGTAAGCCTTCTCACCGGTTTGAATTATGTTTTTATATTTGTACTTTACTTTCTCTAAAAACAGTCGCAGAATGCAAAATTGTAATTAGAGTCGGATCTGTTTGTGCCTTAATGAGGACTGTGATATTAACAAGCTGATTCTTTGTGACTTTGGCTGCAGCATCTGTGTTGTTTTCAGCCTGTATTACATTTTTAAACTCCTCATTTTGATTTAGGATTATAGTTCTTTTGAGAAATATGCGGCTCTAGACCATGTTGCGGTCAATCATCTGGTGCCAACTTCAGACTCCACACTCAGAGCTAAGTTTGGAAAACCCGGGTTGATTTAACGAGCTGATAATCAGCTACATGTGACCGCTGGGTAATATTGAACTTCCTTTGTAATACAGACCTCTGACAGTGTCTGTTGTTTGTAAACACGCATTTGGATATTAAAAAAAGCTCTTCATGTGGTGTAAAAGTCCACAATTAAATCATATTTGATGCCCTAAAGCCATAAAGAAACTGTTAGCCACCTTTGGTCGTATCTGCTTTTTTATTTATGCATTTCTTTGCATTGCACAGCCCCAAAACAGAACCAACAGCATAAGTCAAAAGTTGCTCAGCCGCAGTTAGTTTAACCTAAAATCACACAGTTTTGCCTCATATAAGCCTTTGAAGTTTAATTTTTATTTCCAGCACAAGTGAAATAATTCTGCTGCATACCAGGTTTATGTTCCTGTTGGGTCACATCCCACTACTGTGTCACACTAAATGCAGCACAGTTCCAGCACAATGAGAAACCCAGCATGTTGTAAATAGAGGACTACGCTAGTATTTCTAGCTGAGTTCTCCTTACCTTGTGAGCAGCTGGAGCCCGAGGCTTTGGGTGGATTGTGTTGCTGATTATTAACTAAGACCTTCGATATAAATCTGAGAGAACATCTGTAGTACCGAGTTTTTTAAGGGTAACCGTTCCTCCAGGCTGAAGGTGGATAATGTTAAAGTGTCAAAATGGATGGGAGTTTTAGCACATGATGGATTCGTCTTCCAGCTGACTCATACTGAGGCTACTGAATAAATGTGTAACAACACCGCTGGGAGGATCTGCTTTGCAGCTTTAGGTGCTTTATGTGCATAGACAGGTGCCTCTCTGCAAAGTGTACGAACTCTGCGGGGTAACATCTAAGGCAGTGATTTCTCTTAAGATGTACACATACTGCTTTTTTGTTCCTAGAGTGCACTTGTGTAACACGGCCGTCTGGGGACGAAAGATTATTAAAAGTAACAACAGAATGAAAACGGGCTCAGAGCAATCTTAATTTCCAAGCTAAAAATAAAGGAATGGAGCGAGTAAAGTCAGAAATATATTAATAATCTCATCTCCTAGACAACAAGCTCTGCAGCTCGCCCACACAGGCTATAATGGGCCAATACCTAGTGTGACTCTGGCTGTTTGAAAGCACGTCGCCAACACCTTTATGCTCTCTGCTTCGCTGGGGAACAGACAGCAAGTTCTCCTTTTGTCTGCACGCGTTATCCAAGTCATTTATATTGATTCACCACTGAAAACAGCTAAATTCAGCATTTCACATCTTTAAAATGAATGATGAACAAGTTTCTAACAGCTGGCAGTGGCAAAACAGTCGAAGATCTTGCTGAATTGCTCTACTGGAAGTCATATAAATGCAGCTACCAATTGCATTTTATATACAAAAACTAATTTAAATCCCTTTCTCTTTCTATTCACATTTATTTACAAGAATAGGTATCTGAAATGTGATACTCTATAGCTATTCTATACTTCAGCTAGAATTGGGGGATCTAAGTTTGCTGCAGATCTTTATGTTGAACACTGAGAAAGAATAAAATCATAGCAAAGCAATAAATATTTGAAATGGTTCTAAGAAAATCAACAACACACAGAACCAATATGAGAGTTTTAGTCTCAAATATGCAGCATCAGTTGTGCCACAATCAGAATTTCTTTGTTTTATTCTTATGACAGTTTGGGACATTATTTATTATCATTTATTTGATTCAGATAAGAAGACTGATACCACTCTCATTGTATATAAAGCAATAGGTTGCAGCAGGTTGGCTTAGCTTAGCACACAATAAAGATTGAAAGCATGTGGGCAAAAGAATTTTAAATTTCTGTATAAATAATGTTTTACATTTTTAATTCTGTAACTTTCGTTGTCGAAATGCTGCAGGACCCAACTTACAGCGTTCATTGTGACTTTGAACAGTGTATGTATAGGTTGCTCTTGTGCAAAATATACAGGATAAAAAATAAAAATAATATATTTGCAAAGATGAGGACTTTCTGAATCCTGCGACACCAAATATATTCATTGTTTATTGATGTAGTGTGCGTGGGCAAACCACATGAAGGGAATAGGAGGACTGTTGATGTCCTCAAGGAATTTATGGGGTTAAAAGGAGTTCATCATGTACTCATACTTATAAACAAAAGCTTCACCCTTCCCTGAAAAATGACTCGTGTTTTGCTCTAAAACTACTTTTGATAAAGTCAAGCCAATCCCAGCGGGGGAAACACTTCAACTGAGCATCGTCTTGTTCAGTGTGAGGAGGTATGTGGAGCAGAGCTGTGCATCCACTGCAAAAGCATCCAGCTATTCCTGAAAGTCAAGAGAGATGAACTTGATCTGGAGCCAAGTCTTCTACAACCTGACTGCATCAGGCCAATAAGACACTGAGAACACAAGAGAAACATGCAGAGAGATCTTTAGGAATTGCTCTTGATTGGAAACAGCCGATCGTCATGCAAGCTAATTGTTTTCCACGTCAGAACTTTTTAAAAAGGTGTTTCCATCTCCCATGAAGCACATAATTCTTTTTCAAAAGTCAAAAACCACAACAAGCAAGTTTTAAATTGGGTCATTTTTTTTAAATTTTGCCATTTCCACTGGCTTTCTCTAAAGCACTACTGCAATGATTGTGCATAAAATCTGTTATGAAAACAAGGTTACTGTTACATTAGTCTGTCTACACAGAAAAGACCTGGGATAAGGTTGCATGTCAACAATACAGTGGGTCTAATGCATTAAACCCATTAGGAGATGATCCAGAAACACTGATCATTGGTGGTTTATCACAGCAGGGTGTGAAAAGTGCAGCTACACTGCAGATAATTCAGAGGGACATTACTTTCCTCCTACTCTGGACGATACGCGAAGAAAGACAGCGATTCCACTAACAGCAGCTTGGTGAAGCGTATGAAAAAAGACAGACATGCACTGCACTGCAGATCTAATTTGTCTCTATTCCCACTCTGCTTCTCTTACAGCAGCAACGATGAACACTGATTTACTAAATGCAGCCTCTGATCCTATTAACAGATTAAAAGTCACTGCAAAGAGCAGAGATGCACACATGCATGTGCACACACAGCTACTATTTATGTAAATAAATAGTAGCTAAATACAGTGCAAAGCTGAAGCTTCTTTTATTGTGGTGTGGTAAGGCTCAATAAGGGTTTGCAGAGGACAGATGTCTCTCCAGTCAAGCAGTACAATAGATGACTGACAGTTCTCATCTCCGCTTAGGAATCAACTTGAAGTCTTCCATGATCTGACGGCACACTGGACATGCCACTCACTGGGCTGCCATTAACGTTTGCCTCATATTTCAGACTGGAACGACATGGCAGCTGTTATGGAAAACATCACACTTCCACCAGCAGCTACAGCTTTTTAATTCAGTTCAGGAAGAAAAGAGGCAGGGAGGCATTTAGCTGAAACATTTGTTGATGAGCTTCAAGAGTTTTGAACGGGTCTGAGTCGCTTCATAATTCCAACACGTTGCCCTATTGGTGGGAAAGGTGCTGTCTGGGCTCAGCTGATTCTAAGAGGATATTTTCCAGACTTGACTCTCTTGTAAACCATAGTCTGGCTTTGTGTGGCTATACTTAACACCTAAGTTTATTAAATTGCTCAGAGATCATCCCAAAGGGCTTTAGAAATGAGGTCAGAGCTGTTTAGAGCCACGATAAAGGAGACACAAGAAGCACGAGAAGACAAGAAGCAATGATTGAAAAGTGACTAAAGTAAAAGCTGCTACAGGTGCAGACAATCAGAGTGAAGGAGGCCATCATTTTGAATGCTGTCCTGCTAATGTTTACTGATCCTGTAATAATTACTGTAAAAATACAGCCAAATTCTAACAGTAGAGCACAGTTTAGCCAGAATATGATTAAACAGGTAAAATCTGATGCTTTTTTTTACAGGAATTACTGTTTAGAGCAGGTTACTGTAAAAACTGAAGCTGTAATTGAAACAAAACACTTTAGCAGCAACTTGATATAAGAATATTTTTCATATTTAACACTGATGTTCTAAGATTGGGCGTTTTCCTTTTTTAACATTAAATTTATTGTTTTTCCCTAGGTTTCTAAAATATATTAATTACACTACAATTTGTCGTATATGGCTGCCTTTTATTAAATGTTCTGATACGTACAAATATTATTCCTCTCATCCTTTATTGTTTTAGGTGTTTTTGTGGTATTTGCAATTTTAAATTTTAAACAGAGTTGGTAGATCTCACTTCTAGTAGTGTTTATGCATTTTCAGTGAAAAAATGTTGCAGCTGACTACAGTTAAAGTTAATGTTGGTTACAGTAGCAACGCTGTATGAATACAGTAAATTATTCAATTCAATTCAATTCAATTCAATTTTATTTATATAGTGCATATTTACAACACAAGTCGTCACATAGCGCTATTATTATTATTGGGAAATCCACCTACAGTATTAAACTGTAGACTTCATAATCTGCTGTAGACTACTGTAATCCAATATACAATTAAACATGTAAGCAAACTGCAGTAGTACCATTAAAAATACTGTGAACTGCCAGTATTTCACTATAATTTTACAGGAAATTTTGTTACAGTGTTTGTTACAGACTTACTTTTTATACTTCAACACCGCTGGTAATTTGTAAAAAGGAGAGTAAACATATTTCCAGGGTTTAACAACAACTCTTACGGTCTGTGTTTCCACTAAAGTCCTGCATAGATTTGACAAATTCAGTAAACTGGAATTTCAAAAATAGATGGTTGTTTCATCATTGTGGAGTCTCAGAATAAAAGTCTAAAGTAAGAAATTTGCATAACTTTCCTCCCCTAAGCATTCATGCATTTAAAATGTGAAGTGGTAATCTGCATCGAGAAGCACTACCTTCATTTTTTTAAAAGATCATCATTGATTTGTATTGTCACACTCATAAACAGCTTTGTATGATTCATTGTTCAAAAGCATCTTTATTAGGGATGAGAATTGATCATTTATTCTTTTTTATGATTCCGATTCCATTTTCGATTCTGCTAAACAATTTGGTTCTTTATCAATTCTCTTATCGATTGTTAGTTAGTTGGTTACCTGCAGCATTAACAGCAGAGGATGTGCTAACGTTGCCGCTGCTGCTGGGTTGAGATTCACTCCAGAGCAGATCAAAACGTGACATTCATTCAAAGTTATCTCATGCTGTGTGTGCAAATGTTTCTGCATATTGGCAGTGTTTCCTCCCTTTAATGAAATATCCACTTTGCAAGCATTCCAAGTTGCCCTGTTGTCATCCTTTCTCGAGAAATGTAACCAAAGTTTCGAGCATTTGCGCTGCTTGGGCGCCATGTTTCCTGCTGGCTGCACTGGTGAATAACGTCGCCACGCACGCTGTGGAAGCTACGCAACGTGACATTCATTCAAAGTTATGGCACGTCATTTTCTCCCACCGGAATCAATGAGGGAATCGTTTGCAAAATTGGCAAATGATTCCAAGGAACTGAAACACTGGGACCCGGTTCTCAGCAAGAACAGGTTTTTGATTCCCATCCCTAATCTTTATTGACATTATACTAGCCTACTATTTAGCTCCTTAGTTTATTCATGCAAACAATATGTTGTTTCATCTTTGTCTTTTTGCCCACTTTGTACTAATTTTGAGTCACTGGTTGTCTTTTATTCCATTGTGGTCGTTTTCTCATGACCACAAAAAGACAACTGCATATTACTGTACACATACTGTATGTTGAAATTGATGTACAAACTTCACCAAAACACAAATTAAAGAGTAACTGTTTTGCAGTAAAGTCCAAATCAAACACACACTCAGGCAAAAGAGTTAAATGTGATGCACTGCAAGATCTTTAATATACAGTGTTTCCCGCTGCAATGCCAGAGTGTTAGGAGGATTTTCCACGAGCACACAGCTTCATCTGCAGCCTTGAGATGCTCTGCTGAACAAAATGTGCGAAGAAGCTACAAATGTCAGACCACTCTGGAGGGGGAATTGGAATGCAGCTTAGACAGAAAGGAACAAAATAATGTTGTTCAGGACTGCAGATAAACTTGCTTGGACTGGCTGCTCACAATTTCCGGATAGAAGTGATCCAGATGTTAAAAATACAAACAAAAACAAAAGGAATTAGGTGTAATGTGAGGCCACTTCAAGCAATCAGTGATCCCACGTTCCTGTTGACCAATTTTGCATCACGAGCAGATCATTTTTTAAAAAATCTCAGTTGCCACTGGGTGTGTTTATTTTCTTCATATTTATTGTCTGATGTGTTTCCTGTGTCCCCATCTGCACGCCTCCAACCATTACCACAGACAGTCTGATACGATCGCCACTGAGGCTAAAATGCTCTCACACAGGATGGCTGAGCAGACGGCAACTCTCGAGTTAAGAGCGGGTGTGGTCTGTAATGTGGACGTTGTGTTTGGTCCATTAAGTGCTGAAATTTAGTTACCAGATTATAGATTTTCAGAGCTAATAAGACACAGAAAATATGTGTATGTCTCTCTTTATGTGAAATCAGAGACTTCTATTTAAAGAGTCCAAACTTATGTCCACATTTACAGCTGTAATACATTATTAGGTTGGCGTTTTATTCATGTTTGGTAGGAGAACAGTGAAGCTAGCAAACAAGGGACAACATATCTCCCATACAAAAAAAAACATTAAGTATATTTCAGGTGTTTTTAGGCTATGTTTGTCTCCATTTAAGCGAACTGACACTATTTAAAGTATGCAGGATTACCTATTAGCAGTTCCTGTTTGCAGTGTACCCACTGATAAACACTGGATAACTGTGACACTGAATAAAACCTAGAAACATAATGAATCTCAGGCAAGTTCTGCAGCTTAGCATCGTTTTTCTGTGACTTCTAAGCAGATTTATGGAGGTTTATTTGGCATGGATGTTGGAGATAGTGATACCTGTGCAAGTGTAGGTCGCATTAAACGCAAAGCCCAGGTCAACAGTATCTACTGGAAGGGTAGGCAAACGTGTCTTACCTATTAAAAAGTTTTTTTTGTTTATTTTTTTGCTTGCCCAATGGAAAAATAGCACCGAAAAACACCAGTGCCATTTCAAACCTCTAATTTGGTGGGCAGGCTACCGCTCACCTCCAAAGTTTCCCGCTGCAGTGTCTCTCAGAATGTGCAAAACGAATAAAATGACAAACACAGTCCCTCTGCTTGTGAAAACCCACACACTCAAATGCACAACCTGCTCTACCTTATGTAAGTAGTAGAACAAATTACTGTTTTAAATGTTGGTTAACTTTTTGTTTTTAACGCCTATTTATGTCAAGAGTCACACAGAAACATTAATCTCAGCATCTGATCTTTAGACTACATACCGCCTCGGTAACCCATTTCTACCAGCCGACTGTAATGCAGAATATAACAGGATCAGACAACAGGAACAGAACATAAATTCAAATACAAAAATGCAAATTTATAGTATAGAACATCCTAACTTCCTACCCGAACAGAGCTCTGATAACAAACACAAAAGGAGATCCAGTTCTCTACAACAGTAAAATGAACTTGATCTGTATATTCTGGCTGTAACCACATTATCTAACATGATAAACTAAACTAACTCATTTGCAAAACAAGAGTCTGGCTGCAAGCGAGTGTTCAGCTTCTCACTCTGCCGCTGCACAGGGATGCATTAAAATGCACCACGGGTACATTTCATCACACATACTTGTCAGGACAGCATGTCAGGGGCTATTTCCTCTCTGTACCATGTGATCGGGCATCAGGCTCCGTCAGCAGTTCAGACCGCTGATAGATGGCATAAAGGCATCAAAGTGCACACAGCCAACCTCGACACACATGCACAAACACTCTGGCACACACTTCTGAGCATCTAGATTGTTTTTTTTTTTCTTAACAGAAAGGAGAAGACGTGACAACAGAACTTACTGACCTTATGTTCTAACTGGACCATTAGGCCCTCACTGCTAAAGTCACAGAGTCAATGAACCAGGATGTGCAGCCGTACAACGAGTTATAATCTGATAAAGGAGATGAAACAAACCACTCTAGACAACACAAAGGAGCCTCTATGAACTGCTTTTTGTTTTTGACTGCTCACATGCATATTTATTTTTATTTTTCATTGTTTTTAAGCATTATTTAACCATAAATTCTCTTAAGATTACAACCTCTTCTTCAAGGGAAAACCTGGAGTTTGCAGAAGCAGTTGAATGCTTCTATATTAGCTCTAAATTTACTACAATTCTAACAAGTCACGCTTTATGAAGAGTTTAATAAGGCATCACTGACTGATGCTTCTTTAGACCAGATATAAACCTTTTCATAAGAACAGATTGTGGGTTGCCAGGTTGTGAATATTCATTTCTATAAAAGGCACCAATTATACCTGGTCATCAGCTGCAACTAATCGCTTTATTAATGGTGAATTAACTGTTTATATAGGCTTTATTGAACAATTATAAGTAATTTACAAGAACAACTTTGGGGTTGCGGATTTAATTCGCTCCAAAGAACCTTCTAGTAAAAGTCTGCAGAGCCTCAGGAGCAAAAATGATTTATTTGCATCTCTTTAACTGGATGGATTATTGTAAAAATGTCTTGATATCATACATAAGACCTGGAAGAAGGTGAGAAATCAATGACTTGTTGACATTTACAAATTAATTTATTAATACTAAATATAACAACACAGTGCAAAGGGATGTCTTCAAAACCTGGCAACCCTTACCTTCCTCCTAATAATGGCTTATAACTGATCTGTAAAGCATCAGTAAATTTCTTATAAACTGTTTACAAAGGGTGTCTTATATGAAATGGTAGCTAAGATGCAGCTAGCCGTTATTTTTACTGTCTATTAATCTGTTATTTTCCTGATTAATCGATTAGTTGTTCGATCTGTAAAATGCGAAAAATTGTGAAAAATTTGTGTTTCCAAAAGCCTAAGATGAAAAATGTCCCAAAGACCATCAGTTTATTGTCATAAAGGTGGACAGAAACTAGAAAAATGAGCTGGAATTAGAGGCTTCTGGTGTTTGTTTTCCCTAAATAATTACTTAAACCCATTAATGATTATAAACCTCGTTGAGAATTAATGGATTAATTGCAGAGCTTTAGTTTAAATGAGGGTCAGTCTTCATTAATTAGGGGGGAAACCCACAGAAGTTCATGAAAATAGACAGAAAATATGTAGAACTTACCATGTTGACTTCTGACACCATGTCTATACTCGCCACGTCTATACTCATACCAACAGCAACCGGTGGACCTAAAAATAAAGCGAAAATAAAGTTAATCACAAACGAAAGACACATTTTAGGAGCCTTGAGTGTAAAAAACACTAAGAAATGACCCGAGTCTTACCTCCAAAGTCTGGCCGGAGACGAATATCGTATCCTTTCAGCAGTTTATCCACAGTCTCTTTGACATAAGACATGTTTCCCGGCTCGTTGACGCTGAAAGACAGAAGACATCAGAGGAGGTGAGTCCTCCAGGAGGCAGAGACCAGGACCTGAGTCCGGCTTTAACTCACCTCTGCGCGCAGCACATCACCGCCACGACCAGCGGCAGTGAGAGAATGTCACCGAGCCCCGTTACCCGGCTCCCCCACATCCCCCTGCGCGCTGTCCGGCTCCGGCGGTCAATGAAACACTGAACGGAGGCGGAGGAGCCACGGTGCTCACACAGCCGCTACAGGCTCCAGCTCGGGCTCCATGAGGCGGAGTGTCAGAGGAGCTCGGCTGTGATTCGGCAGCGGAGCCTCCTGCAGGCTTCCCCGCGTCTCCATCCTCCGGCTCCGGCTTTGTACCACTTATTTCTCCCTACAAAGTTTACTCATAGCACCAGCAGATCCACAGGTCGGCTTTGTTCTCAAGTACAGGTCCGCGCGCTACTCACTAATTTGAAAGTGACTCCTCGTGCAAGTGCGCGCGAGCCTGCCCTGCTAGTGATTTCATTGCACGTGACAGTGTGCTTTTACAGTAGCAGCTGATTGAAGCTGAAGTCCTGACAGCAGAGACACTGTCTGGTTCATGATGAGAGGCAGAGGCGGGCTCAGGGGTGGGCTGAGGGGGGAAAAGAAGCCCCCTGCCCATTTCTGGAGCCGTAAATCACACATTTAGCAAGCAAAGTGCCTCCTCATTCCAATTTGTCTCAAAATGGCCTGCACCTATCCCTCGCAGGCCACTCAGGTGTGACAAAAAGTGCACAAAATGAGGAGTTTTTCCACTGCAGAAACTCAGTGCAAGAGTGACGTTAACAAGTCTACCAAAACAACAGCAAATCATAGTTACTGCACATTAGGAATCAACCAGTTATCAGCCGAGCCAATTATTCGGCATTTGTCCCATTATCAGTGGCGTTATTTTCATTAACTGATTACAGTAGTCCCTCGCCATATCGCGGTTCACTTTTCACGGTCTCACTGTATCGCGGATTTTTACATTGTATATAAAATACGTGGCGTACAGCAGAGGAGTAGACGCACGTATGGAAAACACAGCTACGGCCGCTTCCGCTTGAGCTAGTCGGTCGCTGATTGATCGGCAGTGATGGAAGCCAGTGTTTACAAGAGTGTGGGAAAAGTTAATAACAGTGTGGGGAGGGTTTATGAAGCATTAAAATGTATATAAATAATAAAGTAAATATAAGGTCGCTACTTCGCGGATTTCGTCTATTGCGGAGGGGTTCTGGAACCTAACCCCTGCGATAGACGAGGGATAACTGTACCTGCAAAATAAAATAAATGCCTTTCTTTTGGCTCAGATGCAGCTCTCCAATAGTTACTCTATAGCAGGGATAGCCAACCTTGGCCTCGACAGCCCCTATCCAGCATGTTTTAGATGTTTCCCTCTTCAAACACACCTGATTCAAATGATCAGCTCATCATCAAGCTCTGCAGAAGCCTGATAACGATCCTGATCATTTATTCAGGTGTGTTGGAAGAGGGAAACATCTAAAACATGCTGGATATGGGCTCTCGAGGACCGGAGTTGACTACCCCTGCTCTATAGTCTTAGCAATGTCCTGCCCACAGTTCTGATTGGTTACATATCAGGAGAAACAGCCAATCAACACTGAGATCTATTGTTTACACACAGGGACAGATGAGCACATTTGCAGAGTGGAGCTTTGTTTCGAAGGCGAGGTAGCAGAATTTGCTGAGGTTGTAAGAAACACAGCAATCTTACAAAAACATGTTCAGCTTCCATGTTACGCTAAAAATGCCTGAATAATTCATTTGTTGGTGTGAGTGCAGCTGGACCTTATTTTGCTGACAGTGCTAGGTCACAACTATCAGTAAGAGGCTTGCTGTGCCTCTTAGCCTATGGCTAATGCTATCTGGAGTACCGTAACCTCTACTTTAAGTAAGATTAAATTTAACAATCTGTTCTAACTGACAGATACATATCTCCAGCAGAGACGCAACCCATTAATACTAAACAGTAAGCACAGCCATTCACACAAATCAGAGCCTCACCTTCTTTTGCCGTGACCAAGGCTAAGCTAACAACTTGCAGCTACTTTATGAGGCAGCCACAGGTTACCCATAAACTGTCTGGGAAACAATGACCAATAGTATTTTAGGATATGGACTTTAGTGGGCAATACAAGTGATAGAACAGCAAAAAAGACCAACAAAACATTTTTGCTTCTGTAGTTTGAAATATGAAGGCAGCACTGATCTCTGCAGAATATTAAAATTTAACTGGTTTTGTTTTTTGTCATAGGAGCTACGTTGTCCATTACAGTTCAATACAGGTGTGGGAACCGCCATCTCCTTGCAGCATAATATAGTTTGTGTGCAGCAACATGAATTTCTGGTGCCATTTTTACTTTTCTTCATGCAATCTCAGTTGGTAAAAATACCACCATATGTACCCAAACCCAGCGAGCGCATGTAGCCTAGCACACAGTGTTGTCTTTGACATTCTGTAAGTTCGATTACAAAAAAAAGACGTCATATATGCTGCCCGATCAGGCTGTGGCTTTATCTGCATGCCTTTTATTTTTTATTTTTTAGTTTGATGTTAAAAACGACAGCATGAACACAAAGCAAGCCAGGACTAAAATAATTTCTGCTTTGATCTGCACCAAGTGAAATGAGCTACAAGTTCGAAAGCGCGCAAAGTCTTAACGAGACCAACCTGAAGAACATTTTCAAAACACCTGCCGTGCCCAAGCAGTAAGTTCACAGCCAGAGGAAGCTCCACCTAGCGATTTAGTGGTCCAGTTCAAGGTAAGCTAGGTAAACTATAATAAAACACACAGTTTATTTATTTGTTTATTTATTTGCATTTAGTGTCTTTTGACTTGTAGTTTAAGGTAGCTAGTATTAGCTAACGTTGGCCTATGCTAGGTGAATTTTCTGTGTGAACCAACATAACTAAGCAAGTTTACTAACTATAAGGCAAACAGTTTGACTTTTAATAACAGGAAAGATACGTGACACAAAATATGCTAACGTTAGCTTACTTCCATTGTTTTGATGGAACGTGAGGAGGAGCCAGGCAGCACAATGCAGTTGTTTTTATTGTTATTAATTACACCTGTGCTTTTTCTGCTAGTACAAGCCAAAATATCTGCTATGAAAAAGTTCAGATTTTATGTTTAGCTGCTACAACTACATGCTAATGTTACACTGTGCATATGTAATTACTGATATACTGTAATTATCACTTTAAACTGCAGTGCAAGCTGTAAAATGCAATGCAGTATAATGAATTTTTCATGTTTTCTCTGGTCTGGAGGAGTCCAGGTATAGAAATCGTTGATGTTTCAGGTTTGGGGAAACAGGATGAAAATGTATTAAGAGGATACATGTTTAAAATTTAGGTTTATATGTGTTTTAAAACAGTTTGCTCAATAAATCAGAGGTGTTCCTGTGAAGATTTCATGAAAATTGCTCTCTGAGCTCTTTTTCTGTTTGCTACAGTGTTTGCAGGAGAGGAAGAAGTTCAATACTGCTGCAGGGAATCAGAGTGAGCTGAAGCTGGACTCTTTCCAGCAAATTCCTCCTGCTTAATTTAAGACATCTACACTGGTTTTTCTTCCACATTTCAAAATGAACACTGCAGCTTTCCACATAAAGTGACCCTTTATTCCAGTGCTGTGTTTAGGGATAGATTCTTACCTTGTATCATAGATGGCGTACAGCTTCTTGTTCCCATCGACAGCATTCCTGTAAACACAGAAAAGCAAAGCATTACTTTCTGTGTCAGTGCAGTGCTGACTCTGACTTGCTGCAAGAGATTTGTTTCTGAGTCCAGTTTTATTGCACACTGTCAGAACACAGCAGCACCAGAAGGATTTCACCTCGAGTCTAAATTCATAAAGCTGCTGCAGCTTCACCGAACAACTTCTTCTACTTGTATTTATGCTGTGAAATTTGAGAGTGAGCTGGAATAACTTGGCCCTAATCGTTGTAGGTAAATGCAGAGTGATGAAGTACAGAGTTGTGTTTGTGCTGCTGGAGGACCAGTTTGACATATTGTCTCCTGCTGCAATCTGGACCACTAAACACAAAATCAGGTTTTCAGGTTTGTGTCCCATTTAAGTCAGGGACACAATAGGTAGGAAAATGGAAGATGTGTATATGAAGCAGCTTTTCAAATAAACAATCCCAACACAGGTGAGTAGGGATACACAACACAATGCACAGCCTTCTATAAGCAGTCATAAAAAGCTCCCACATCTGTTTTTTTAAGCAAGATCATGCTGGAAAATCCTCAAGGCAACCTCTAAACTTATATCAAAATATGTACCTGAAATTAATTAGTTATGAGGAGTCCATCCATCCGCTCTGCAGCTAATCCAGATCCAGGTCACGTTTGAAGTGTAATTAATGTCATTAATAAGAATTGGTGTCATTGAGGGTGCAGTTTATGATTACTTTTACTATGGACTGATCATTAAATATTACAGTTAAAATATACACCCATCACATCTTTAGAGCCCAAACTGATGACAGTAAAGTTTTGAGTTGTCTGAGCAAAGCCAGCATTTAACTTTCCCAAGGGTCCGTTAGCATCCATGTAATTTTTCTCATCTCCACCAGAGTCCACGTTGAGGGTGTAGATTATAGCTCCTGAACTTGTTTCATACAACCAGGAAACACATGACATCGTTTACATCAGATCTTAATAAATTCATGGCAAACAGGCCTTGTTGTGACTGATTTTAACTGATATACTGTAAAAACAAATCTGTAAAAAATGATGTAAACCTGGCAGCAAAGGTGGCAGAAAAATACACAAAAAATGTTGTAGTACTGTAACATTAAAAAATATGAAAATGGTGAAAATAACAGGACACATCTGTTAAAATATAATGTCATTTTTTGCTGATTTAACCGCAGTAAACCTGACATTTAACGGTCACATTGAAAAAGGGCAAAATACTATTTTTAAAAACACAGATGTTTGATAGGGACATTATTTTAGCCTGTTTTTTTGGTTGTTTTCACCGACAACATGCAAATTAATACATTTTACTGTCATTTTGCTGAATTATGTTATAATATAATATTAATATTCACTATTTTCACACCTCATTATATATAACTCTGCTTTCAAATTATGGTAAATATTTGTAAAGTGTAATTTTACTGTCAAATGTAAAAAGAATGGCATTAATAATTTTACATTATGTAGTTTTAAAAAAAGCAAGGTTAAATTGGAAAATAATACCATTTTCTGTATTTGTTATTATCTGTAATTGACCAAAACAAGGAAAATCTGTGGAATAACAAAATCCTCAACATACATATTTTTTTCTTTTACGTAGGAGCAAATATATTTGAAATAATGTTTTTTCTTTTTTTGCTGATTTAAATACAGCACAATATGCATAACTATACTGTAAAATGTTGAAAATGACCATTTATATACACAAAAATACACATTTTAGATGTGGTCATTAGTACATTATCTCACATGATCTTTTTGATAGTTAAATTGCAAATTAATACTGTTTTCTGGGATTTCAATAGTTATTATCTGTACTTTAACAATACAGGGTAAATCTATAAAATAACAGTTTAAAAATAGTTAATTTTTTCAGTCCTCAACATACATCATTTTTTTCTTTTAAGTAACGCCAAATGTATTTAAAATAATGGGTTTTTTTTGCTGATTTAAATACAGTAAAATAGGCATAATTGTACTGGAAAATGTTGTAAAATAACCAATTACCATTTATATACATGGTCTTTATTACATAGCAGTTTTTTATAGTTATCGAACAAATCAAAACTGTTTTCTGGGATTTTACTGGTTATTATCTGTGATTTATCAAAACAGGGAAAATCTGTAAAATAACAGTACATTTTAAAAAATTAATTTTGATTTTTTAAACAGTGTAAGCTATTGGTCATGTCTTACTTTGGACAGT
This sequence comes from Dascyllus trimaculatus, assembly GCA_024666655.1. Classification (NCBI taxonomy): domain Eukaryota; kingdom Metazoa; phylum Chordata; class Actinopteri; family Pomacentridae; genus Dascyllus; species Dascyllus trimaculatus. The sequence continues at coordinate 21,226,104 of CM045446.1, forward strand.
TTGAACATATAATAGCCACAGCCCCCTGCTAAATGTTGCATGCAGTTTAATACATTTTGTAAATTTCATCCAGTTATAGTTGTAAATGATTTTATCTGCACATTGTCAGGTGTTTTGACTTCATTACTACAGGCCATTTAAAGCATTAAAACACGACTGAACTGAACAGAAGCTTGGTGTTTCATCACTGTAGCCTCCCTGCAGTGATGTTTGCGTGTTATAGAATTATTGCAGGATCATAAGGAGTCTTGTGCTGTGGTGGAGACCCCCTCTCATGGCTTCATCCAGTGATTGTCTCCCTCTCTGAGCCGTCCCCCTCCTCCCCCTCCTCCTCCTCTCCATCCCTCCTCTCCTCCAGCATCTCTCTCCTCACATCCTCCTGCACGCCTCGTCTGCTCAATTCGCACCAAACTCCACATTTTTCTTTCTTTCTTTCTTTCTTTCTTTTTTTTGCATCGCTCCTCCGCCTTTTCGGACACAGGATCGGATTTAGTGCAGAGCTGGCTGCGAGCTGGCGGCTCCTCGGAGACCAAACTAAAGGATGGTCAGTCAGCAGAAGTGTTGGGAAGCCTTTCTTTTCTCGCTGCCAACCTTTTAATCGCTCTGGGGGAGAAATAAACCTCGCTGACAGTGAAATTATCTTTTTTTTTCTTCCTCTCTCCTCTCTCTCTCCCAATATGCAATTATTGCGCACGGAAGGTGAAGGCGGCGTTCAGAGGAATTGATGCCAAATACTGAACAGAGCAATCTGCGTGGCGGAGAAGAAGTTTGACTGCGCATCGTCTTGTGTGGTAAGATCTGGCAACTGCGGCTCGGAGCCTGTGCAGCACCGCGCGGTTCTAGGCCGGTTCTGGGAGGGTGGTGGGACCGGGGGGAGGGGGGAGGATAGTGGAGGAGAGAGCCGAGGTCTGCTGCTGCTGCTGCTGCAAGACGGGAAGGTATCCACACTTTCCCTGGTCTGCCTGAGTGAGTCGTGAATGGAGAGGATGCGGTGCAGGGTGCAGCAGCACACAGGCTTCCACAGAGTCCAGCTGTGGTGCAGAAAAGCTCTGCGGGATAGTTGTGTTGGTGGATTGTAGATGCGAGCAGCGCAGGTAGAGCTTCAGTCCGGATTCACACACACAGCAGCCTCAACTTCGTCAGAGAGAGATGCTCAGGCTTGCAGGGAGATGCAGGAAGGGACAACAAAGAGGGGAAGCACTGTCTGGTGTGAGAGAGAGGAACTTGGCACTTTGTATTATCAGCTTTTTTCACCCAACATCTGCAGATCCTCCAGGTGTTGCAGAATGGATGTGCATTTGATTTACTGTTGCAGCAGTGCACCTTGAAAAGATTTATGAAACGCACTCATCTATGCATGCAGTGAATGTAGAGTTGCCCAATACAGGAGTCTGTGTCTGATTGAATACTATTTATGTAGTGTCCACAGTGAAACAGGCAGCACAAGGGCAGTAACTAATTCTGAAATCCTTCACTGCTGCTTTAATTTGGTGAGTCGTGCAGCTAAAAAGACTTTTTCTAAACAGGTGAGTGTGTTTGCTTTCAGGAATGGGCGATGGGATGTGCAGCTTTGCAATGAGACGTCTGTGGTTCTGTGTCTTGCTTGTGAGCATCACCTGCCGTCTGAGGTAAGGAACTGACTCAGGCCGCCATAAAGGCACATTTTGAATAATTATCCGCTTAATAAATATCACTTCCTACTGTAATATTTGCCTAAATGATTGAAATTTAAGGCTTAGTTTACATTATGTTGTCGATTTCTTTGTTCTAAAAAATGCCCCTTCATGCAGCCTCTCCCAGGATGTAACTGGAACTCCCAAAGAGGCCGAATTAAACGACAACATCACCATCTTCACACGCATCCTGGACGGACTGCTGGATGGATATGACAACAGACTCCGCCCTGGACTGGGAGGTAGGAATGGATGAACCTCCACACGTCTGTCATGTTACTAATTAGTACAGTCACTCACACTGATTGAGTCACGATGGGGGTCTCCTGTCTAAACAGCAACTGACACAGAAAACCCCAGATGAAAGAAAAACATGTCCAAACAGTAGAAGAAGTGCAACATCTGCCGTCTGCTCATCACAGAGAAAGAAAACATGTCAGAAACACGGGATCAGGTGTTTAGACGTCCTTTAAGTATGATTTAATGGCACCGTGAAGGTACGGTGATGTGGGCGGCGTGCCGGTGTGACCTTGACAGAGTCATTATATTGCTGGTTAAATGGCAGCTTCATTGTTCTGCGGCGACTGAGAAGTTCCCATCATAAAGCAGGCTTTAATTAAAGGATTGACACTATGCAGATTTCTTGGAATTGGAGTGCAGCCTCACCTCAGGCCAGAAATTTACAGCTCAAAGTGCCTTTTTTTTATATAGAAAGCTCCATCAGAAGAGATTGTTTCTTTTGTAGTAAAGGATATTTTTAGAAATCTATATGCTGATGAATCAGTGTAGGTTAAGTTTGAATATTCTGAGGAACATGCAGGAAATGTATCATTTCTTTGCACCTATTTGTGCCTTTTCAGCACCGATTTATGGCGCTAATGTCTTTATTTCGGCAAAGGAAGACACAAAATTTAGGAATCAATTAAAAATAGAATGGAATATCATGCAGCAAGCCTCTCGAGTGTTCTTTATTGCTTTTAAATATTTATTCTCCTATAGATCAACTTTTCTAATTAAATATTATCCCTGCTGAATCGACACACATATAGGCAGGATTTGCTCCTCTGCCCTCCTTTCTCCTTTTTGTCTTTTATTTGGGGAAGTAACCTCCTTAAATGAGCATGTGGCTCCATCAGTGGTAACTTAATTCATTTAAATGAATTTAGAAGCACCTGGACATCCTGCACCTTCAGGACGTATCGCACATTCACTGAAGTCAAATGATCTGCGGAGGCATTGTTGCATCTATGAGTAAAGCTGTTTTTCAGATTAAAATCCTTTGCTTCTCTCATGTTCGTGTTTCATGATGTTTCCTCCCTGAAATCTACGCCTCTGTATTCATGCATCTCCATCAAAGGTGGGAGCTGCCTGGTGCGTTTCACCGTCTTTCAGTATCTAAACTGGCAGAGCACTCATTCCCTTCTTGGCACAGCTTCAACCGTGTGTCATGCAACAGATCCTGAACAACAACAGAGTCTTGAAACCTGGAAACCCCAGATCTCCTCGTGGTTAGGGTAATACGGGCACATGCTCCCCAAGCAGCAGATCCCAGATTAAATCCAAGGCTGGTTTGGACAGTTTGCTGCATGTCATTCCCAGAGCCTCTCTTCACTGTCGTATAAAATTAACACTCAAAGTCCAAAAATAAATCTGAGCCTGGATGCAGCATTGTGTTACACAGAGCAGTTTAATCTTAAAGGAGGGGAGGGCAGGATTTTTTTTGGCATCACTGGACAAAAGTTCCATGCTAACCTTTCAGCATGTTGTAGTTTAGTGATCTAAGAGGAAACTAGATTTCTACATCTGCTCTTGGCTCTGTTTTCTTTAGAAAATGTAGCCGGTGATGGAAGATTTTAGCCAATCAGACGACTTTGTACCGATCAGAAGGGATAGTCTAACTAGCAAAAACAGTTGACTTCTACACTGTACAAAAATGTTTTTTACCATGCAAATTTGAACTATTTACTATTATTTTACAGATATTCCTTGTTTTTGTAACATCCATCAAATCAATCAGAATGATTTTTTTGCACATCTATCAGCCTTAATAATGTGTGGACTTATCACAATCTACTGTCACAGCTTACCACCTTTTATCTACTCTTACAGAGAAGGTGACGGAGATCAAAACCAACATCTTTGTCACAAGCTTTGGTCCGGTCTCTGACACTGAAATGGTAAGAAACTCTTTAGATTTACTCCAAATCCAACTCACTTTATATGTATTAATATTTCAAAGCTGTACAGGTCTCCCTTCAATGCAGTAAACAGATCAAAATTGTCTTTTATGGGCCAGAAAATTAAAATTTTTAGCTGCAAAATTTCTAAAATAAATCATATAAACTGGCTTTATGATTAAAAGTCACATCACATGAGTTATAACCATATAAAATGCACTCTTGTCGCAGTTTACTTTGTCTAATTTACACATTGATCTTCAATCAAGGGAAGAGAAATGTGTTTTTTGATTGACTTTTAAGGCAGAATGTCACATGGATAAACAGAACAATATCCCCAATAATTACTGAATAAATTATGAATAAAGTATCTATCTATCTATCTATCTATCTATCTATCTATCTATCTATCTATCTATCTATCTATCTATCTATCTATCTATCTATCTATCTCATTTCTCTACAGGAATACACTATCGACGTATTCTTTCGTCAAAGCTGGAAAGATGAGCGACTTTGCTTCAAAGGCCCGATGGAGATGCTTCCCCTGAACAACCTCCTGGCCAGTAACATCTGGACCCCCGACACCTTCTTCCTCAACGGGAAAAAGTCCATCGCACACAACATGACGACACCGAACAAGCTGCTACGGCTGAAAGACGACGGGACTCTTCTCTACACCATGAGGTTAGCAGCTTCCCCGAGGCCGAGCCTTCACCCAGCAGCAGGATAAACATTTTTATTCCCAATCAGGCCTACATTTAAAACACTGACTCATCAGAGCGGACTAGCGCTGGTTAGAGATATTGTGTAATCCAATTAGAGCTTAAGAGATGACTAAAACCTCCATCAGCCCTGATACTTCTTTGGTAATGGTTTTTAAGACCCCTGCTGCACAAGTACAGCCCACACACTCGCACTACACGTCTCAGTGGTGCATCGATGCGTCATCGTGTTTTCTAGTACTGTACACTGGAGGTCAGGGGAGCTTCAAATGTTTGCTTTGACCCGGTGCTCTGTGTCCTCTTCACGCTGTGATCCTCTGCTATTAACTCTGCATTACAGAAACCTTCACTTTGACAGGCAGCAGCAGGATCTCTTCTGCTTATTACTGCTTTTAACACTCAGTCTCAGTCCAGATTCACATCTTGTGTCTTTTTAAAGGACGTCTAAACATATGAGCTGCTACAAACAGAGGTAAAGTACATTCAGTTTGCAGTTTCTCTTGGAAAGTATTTTGTTTTTCCTAGTTATCACATACTGATCCTCTCATTATTAGTGCCCAGAATGACTTGTGGATGCATAATACATTAGCCTGTTCTGTAGAAAGAGAAATATCCCAGATAGGACCATCTCATTTACATTCACTTTCATTTCAGTGCTGTGTCATCATCTTATCAGGACAATAAATCCTCCAAATCAAATATTAACAAAGGAAGTTCGAGGAAATGGACATGGCTGCATGTCAAAAATCATTATTGATCCACTCACTTTAAAATTGCTACAAATCTACAGCACATTTGCCAATTCTGCAGGCCATTAGAAACGGGATCACAATGGCCCATTAATGCCTTCTGCGTTCTGGGAACAAGGTTATTAGAGAAACATTTTATGAATGCATTACTCTCCTCTGCTGCGTTACAGAACAAGTACCGCTGTGTGCAGCGACTGAGCTGCTGTACCATGAAAAGATCTCTCAGAAGAAGCCGTTCTGATCCAGGCAGGACAGCATGTTTCATAATCGATCACAGTAATATCCTGTTAATCTAAAACACACCATGTACCTGTGGGAAATAACACAGAAAAGTAAAGATTGGGGTTTTTTTTAACCAGCTGGCAATGTACCTGCTAGTCTGCGTCGTCCTTTTTGGTCATTATGATTTATTAGGAGCCACCACTGTATATAATTGATTAATTAAAGCCAGTCAGTGCTGCCCATTTGTTCCAAAGTCCCACCGTGGATATTAGTCATGCTCATAAAAATGTCAGAGCTATGCAAAGCAGGACGAACACCCCGATGACCTGGATATCAGTTTATGGTTTTGCATATTTTTAATAAGACGCCTTTTTTATCACCAATTCAAATGAAGACAAAATGAAACAGCAGCTTCTGTGCTAATACTGCAACCAGTGATGAAAAAATGACAGTGGTGTCGTCACCATTAGTGACAGTCCAGAAGTGCAGCTAACAAATGATTTTAATTGTTTTATCGATTAATAATCAATTCACCTTTTTGTCGATAAAATGCGGGAAAGGTGGCATTTTCAAAGTGCTTGTTTTATTGAACCAAACCCCAATTACATTTAGTTTATAGTCATATACTTTTAAAAGCTGGAATCAGGGTCTTTTGTATTTTGCTTGAAAAACGAAACAATAATCCAGATGCCAATTAATTAACGGTCAACTGATATATTTTCCCAAATACTTTCTTACTGAGGCACGTTCTCAAATATGTAATCACGTGTAAAAATCACAGAGACACTCGTCCACTAGAGGGTGATGTACAGTAGAACGTAACTCAGACCCTCTAGAATAAGGTTATGACTGATTATTATTCAGGATCATATTGCAGCACACCTCCAGTCATCCAGTGGATTTCAGGCTCATCAGTATTTATATTCTCATTCTCACATATCAAGGCGAGCGTCTGTTGACGTGGAGCATAAAACAGCTGAGACAGCCGATGTCTGTAATGCAATGAAATCCCTCCTCTGTGGTTATTTTAAATCTTACTCTGCATTGTGTTAGTGCAGCACAGTGTCAGGTATTAGTGGTGGAGGACACATCCTTATTTAAATACAAATACAAATAGCAGCGTCATCATAAATATCAAATTACAAGCAGGTGTCCTATACTTAAAGTTTCATTAAGAGTTTTTAAATACAATGGACAAATTATCAAAAGTGAAACCAAAACAGCCACACTCACTGCTCTACTATAATAGTTTGTGAACACATGTTAATTCTTAATTGATTATTCTAAATTGTCCGTAGGTGTGAATGAGAGTGTGGGATAGGCTCCAGCCCCGACGCGATCCTACAGAGGATTAAGCGGTGTATAGATAATGGATGGATGTTAATTCTTGATATTAGAACTGACATCATAAACAAAAAAAAAACCCACATTTAAAATGCATGTAATCTTATAATCTCCAAAATCTCTTAGAAAGTCACCAAATCACTCCGTTTATCACATTAAACTTTAAAAACAGAGAGGTTTTCACCTGTCTGAGTTTCCTTGAACTACAGTCAGGTTTGTTGGGAAAATTAACTAAATCTAAGCTTAAAATCATGATGGTTTTCAAAATCTACATTTCTATTCTATCATTCTTCGTAGTATATTCTACAAAATAACCCATTTGCACCAGGTTCTATAAAAAGCTAAAAATTACACACCATTTGGCACAACCATTGTTCACCCAACAGTCCTGACGAGAATAGTTTTTTTAAGCTGAACTGCAGGCAGTGTACACAGAGCAGACAGGAGATGAGTATGGAAACAAATTAGTATTGTAAGAAGTAAAATATCTATATTATGTGGACCCATCATTTTTTCCAGTATCGGTAGCAACTGTGGACACTTGTTGTACATGCAGATTCAAGATTTTTTTTTAATTTCTGAAAACAAATGTAATAAAAAAATTACAGTATTAATTTTTCCTATTTTTTTGTGATTTATGGCAATATGATCTTGTCACTCATTTCTAAATCCTCTGTACGTCAAGCCATGGTTTTGCCGTTTCCATGAAGGTGCAGTAAAAAATGGGCCTACAGTGAGTAAAAATGTAACAGGAGGGAGGAAAAAACACTGCAGAGAAAATGCCTCGAGTTCAGAACAGTGCGTCATGTTTTACAAGTTGATCCTGTGGTTTTCATGTTGAACTACAGAGTGTACCAGCCAGATTAACGTACTGAAAAAGTGCAATATTACCTCCTTAATACAAGATTCAGTTTAATTATCACAATGCAACACAAGACTGTATAATGAACACCAGGTGTCCCGTTACACAACTCACAATAAGACTATAAAAATATCTTTGTGACTAAAAACTATAGTGGTGTAGAAACAGAGCAGCAGAAAACTGCTTAAGTTAAGTACAAATATATCTTTGTAGTATTATGGTGCAATATCATACAGTAGCCATTTAATACAGTAGAACAGATTTATGTCAACATGTAACAAACAGTATGTAAGAAAATAAAGGAAGAATATTTAGTTAAAAAACAAATATTTATTACATGTCTTAAATCGAGTTGGTAGAATAGGTATATTAAAAAAATGATTACCTAGTGCTGCCACTAAGGGATATTACCATTGTTGATTAGTTTCTTAATTAATAAATGAGTTGCTTGGGATATCAAATATTACAAAATGGTGAAAGATGTCAAGCAATGTTTACCAAAGCTTGAGATGACAAATGTTTTCTTCTGTCCACTACCCAAAAGTATTCAGTTTACTGTAGTAGATGAGTAAAGCAACCAGAAAATATTTAAATTCAAGGAGCTGGAATCAGAGAAAACTACTCAAGCTGATTATAAAATTATCAAAATAGTTATCGATTATTTTATTCATTTACATGCAGATTTTAGTCAAACAGCAGCAGTCACAAGTCCCATCTTCATCACTAAGACCATCTTTGTGTAAATCCTGCTGAACTGACTTATAATCAGTCTTTCCTTGAGTTCAACATCTAAGCCATTCCCAAAATCCACCCCACATACTGAAATAAAAATACTCTGTGTTTTTCATTTAACTTTTCCTCTTAGGTTCTAATATAAATGATAGACTCTGATATCTGTGTTCCCTGTGTGACCAGCAGAGGGCAGCATCACATAAGGCTGCACTGACTGCCTGTGATGTGGTCACACATCAGAGCCACTGCAAGAGCTCACTTTTTTTCCTGCTTTGTTTCCACTAAAGCTCTGTTTGTGCTTTATTGCTGCTCCACAGACAGGTGGCATCCTTCCTCCATAAAATAATACACTGAAGCTCATCTCCACACACATCTGCATCAGTCTCCTCTGATAGATAACATCACAGGTCCCTCTGGTGGTTCGGCAGCTTATTGCTCTGTGCTGAGAAAATTGCTTTTTACGCTGCTGTTAATTACCTGAGACGCACTAATGAAGACAAACTAGGATTTCTCGTTTGTTAATGGCTGTTTGCAAAATTAAACACCACCAAAGCAAAACAATCATTTATGATAAAGGGGATGTGTTTGTTTGTGAAAGAGGTGATGATGCTGGTTTATTTTACTGACTTTGGATGTTTGACTTGTTCTTTCAGGCTCACGATCTCAGCAGAATGTCCCATGCAGCTGGAGGATTTTCCAATGGATGCTCATGCCTGTCCTCTTAAATTCGGAAGCTGTGAGTAAACACACCTCTAAATATGAAGCAAAGGTACACTGTAAAAGCTTCACGTAAGCAACCAGACAAGCATGTTTCCTTAAAAAAACATGCAGGTGAGAAAATCAGCCTGTAGTTGTGACACGGAACCAGTTTTCTGTGACTTTCCCCCTGCAGAGGACACAGGGATGGATGTACCTGGGTGTGTTTGACAGGCCGTGTCCCTCAGGTGTAAAGATACTGTTGTTGTGGCGTACAGGAGATGGGTCATGTAGACACCGACACGCCACTCCTGATTAAGCCATTAATCAACATGTCAGGGCTGCTCTCCTGCATCCTTCAGCGCCTCAGCTACGTTTAATGGGAAGCATTTGAATCAGATACAGTGGAAACAGCTCGAAGCACACACACACACACACACACTAGGACTGCACAATATATCGACGTGTGTGTCGGCTAATAATACCACAACTTTTACTGCTGCTTGATACAAGAAGAAAACTCAAATCTCTCATTTTCCATGACTTATCTGTGGGATAGAACATCATTTCCTCTGATTTAAAGGTTCTTGGATAAATGCAATCTATATTTTTTTTTACTTTACTCATAACCGACAGAGTTGCTGACTTGTGTAGTAAACTTGTACAGTAAAGGATGATGTTGTCCAATAATAGACACTCTGTCGGCTGTGTCTTGCAATTGTTGCCACTAAATAAGTTTAAACCAGCACCACAAAGCTCTGTATGATGAGTGCAAAGTCAGATCTAAATGTCATCCAAAGCAAAAGACTATTTCAGAAGTCTTTCCCAGTGTTACACCACACATTACAACCTTTTATCAGATTTTTCATTGCAGATGCACTCCTCTATATAATCAAACCAATCATTCTAAAGTGATTAATTCCTTCCAAACAGCATTATTTGAGTAATTTGGTGAAAATTCCTGCACTTTTTCATATCGGAGAACACAAAATATCGCAATGTCATTGTTTGCCAATATCACACTGCCCTAACACACACCAAACCTACATTCACCACCAAGGTAACCTTTAAAAAATCATCCAATCATACCCCTCGCATGTGAGCAGCTCAACCACACTTGTGGCTCAGCCTTCCTTATGACTTCTAAGCTAGTCAGGTTGCTTCACACAGCTACGAAAATATCTGGGGAGCTCCTGTCATGTAAGCTTAAGATTAGCATTTCTGGTCTTCCCTGCTGCGGACGTTTGGAGGGTTATCTCGGGCTGCAACGCTCTCTGGGCTCAGAGGCAGAGCTACGCTCACTGCGCTGACACTTATCCACTCCCACGCCTGCTGTGGTCACCTCAACCCCCAGCTGAGGCCGGGGACAGGGATAATCACAGCCGCTCGCTGAGGCCACGTTGCCTCGGGTTCCTGTTGCCGAGCTATCTGTGGTCCATTAACTTATCAGGGAGGCGAGAAAGTCAAAATCTCCTTGGAATTAATTATGTTAAGTTTAAATACAGAAGCCTGTGCCGGCATCCTGCAGATACAGTGTAACTAAAATGACACACGACTTAAATTCAATTTACTTTAACTCGATTTTTCTTTTTTTTTTTTATCCCTGCAAGGGCAACTGAATGCAGCAGCTCAGCACCAGCTCAACAAATACACTCATGATTAATAGGAGAGGGAAGAAAACGCAACGACTGTGTTTGCATTTTTGGTTTGTGCCTTAAAAAAAAAAACCTCAGTAGAAACACAAAAATAAAAAAGCATATATAGTGCAAAAAAAGTGTTTAGGTTGGCTTCAAAACTATGCACATAATCAGTCATAAATACACTATAAATCAAAGCAAATATCCAGGAAACACACAGATAAATAAGCTGTCCAAAAGCACTGATGTGGTCGAATGCTACGTCCCTGTCTCTGGTGTTTGTATGCTGCCATAATGTATTTCTATTTGATTTAAGCAGCTTTGATTACATTGGAGGTGAAACAGTCACATAGGTTGATAAATAAAGAATGCAAAGCACTCTGTTGACCATAAAATGACTTTAAGACCCTAATGTGATGGTAAATATGCCGCCCATGTGAGGGTGTAAGCTGTAAAAGTTACTGTGCAGTATATCCTGTTTTCTCCGGCTCCATTAACCCCGGCTAATCCTTTGACCTAATGGACAGCACTAACCCATGAGCTCAAGGCTTTCAGAGCTACAGTAGACCTGTCCCGTGTTAATCACCTCTCATGGACTCCACTGTACTATCACCAGCCTCTGCCTACTGTAGATCCCGTCTGTGACGCTGCACAGTTGAATCTGAGGCACAATTTAAAGTGTGCCATCAGTAGAAAGTGTGTGAATGATTTAAATACACTACAGAGACATGAAAAATGCTATTTGCTGCCGTTTTTCGTGCTGGTGTCAAGCTAGCCACGTGGCTGTGTCTGAATTTGTTTTATTTACTGGCCTATATTTCTGGATTTGCCGTTATTTACGTCTATACTTCTGTATTTATTTCAAAGTTTTGTCTCTGAGATCTGTACCACTATCTGTCCATATGAAGCTAAAACCAGGCAGTTGAAAGTACATTTACTCAGATACTGTGCCTAAATACAATTTTGCGGTACGTTAAGAGTATTTCCATTTTTGCTCCTTTATACTTCCACTCCGCTGCATTCCACTACATTTATTGGACAGCTCTAGTAACTTTTAAGATGAAGATTTTTCACAACAAATAATATAGCAAGCTTTTAAAATATGACATATCCTACCAGTGGTTTCCGATCTTTTCTTACAAAAAGCGTGTCAGGCTCACACTTGAGCTGTCTATGAGTTGTTCACAGTTCCACCACACAGTGATTTTTTTTTTTTAGACAAAACCTCTCACACTTCAATAAATGTTCAAATGATCCATCCAAAACCTCACCAAAAATCTAACATTAGAGAAAAACTGAAAACAGATCTGTGCATCAATACTTTGTGTTTTTGTCTTTCCTCTGCCATTCTTCATGTGATGAACCCTCAGACTGATCTGCTCTTCCTGTATATATAAAACTGGATATAAAGCAGTTCAAACCTGCAGCAGCTACAACATTAACAAGCTGCTGACACACTGATGCTTCACTGTTAATAACCTAATGATAACATATCAAAATATGTCAAAGGGACCAAACCAGAACTTTGACTTTAACTACACTCTGCTGCTTACACTTATGTACGTTGAGTTAGGTAGTATTTTTATGCAGCACTATTACTTGTAATGGAGTATTTTGGTATTGCAGTGTGAATACTTCTTCTGTCACTGCAAACTTGTAGACATTAGCTTAGCCGAGAATAAAATGGGGTAAGGGGGAAACAAACAGCTTACCTCACGTTGTCTCAAGGTAACCACAAACCACCACAAATCAACCTGTTATACATAATTAGTTTAATCAAGTACAAAAAAGGAAATGTAAAAATGACCTGTTGTGGTTTTATATTTTACATTTCTTGTCAAATGTTGTAATTAGCTGATTCCCCCCTGCTTTTAAACGTCATGCTAACGTAAGCTAATGGTAGTAGCTTCTGATTTGGCATTCAGACCAGGCGGGGGTGTTTATCTATTTACCTGACTGAACAAGAAAGCATATAAAAAAGATTTACACCACGGTCAAACTAACTGTTTAAACCAGCTGACAATGTTAGTGAAGTTATCAACTATTGGAAACAAACCACAGTGCTAAATTATTTATCTTAACTGTTCTCTTGTTGGATTTTTCAACTGGTTTATAGCTCTTAATGTAACACATTCAGAAGTTTAGGTGGAATAATACAGAAGTTATTGGTTATTGTTTTGTTGTACACTTTGTATTGAGTCGCTTGTACTTGTCCTAAGACTGGTTTAAAACATCTTAGAGCAACACATAGTCCAGCGTGGCCCATCGGTACACGTGCAGGACTCATAGGGGTCTTATTGTATCTAGGTGATATTATGGACATAAAACCTGTCAATAATTCAGCTGCATAGTGTGAAAGGGGTTTAAAGGGTCTCCACAGAGTCCCTCTTCTGGATACGCTTCCTGATTTCACAGCGAGACACTCGAACCTTCACGGATTACGGCTGCAATTACGCTTTTGTTTTGCAGCAGGGTGTTTTGGGTGACTGTCTCCATTGTGTTCCGGCAGGTCTGTCATTCATAGCTGAAATAATAGCTTCCATCTCACAAATGAATAGACGAATCCGGCTCGCGCTTTCAAATAGAAAGTGAAATGAGACGGAATTGTCTCATTTCCAGACCGTCTGGTGACTCAATCAGCTGAACAGCTTGCCTTTTTTCCTTTTACTGCACACCCTGCTGCATATTAAAGTGTGTCCTGAGCGCAACATTATGCAGATGAACCCGTGTTTATTAGGCTGTTTTCCTACTTTTATGTCAGCCCTCGCGTCTCTTAGCACCTAATAATGGACAGATTGTAGGACATACAGCATATCAAATGAAGCATTCTAGGGGACAGGAGGAAGAGATACCAATAAAAATAGGACGTGGACCTTAGAAAAAGTTCCATAATTACTTTGACTTGTAAACTGATTTGATACGTCCACCTTTCCCTGTGGACATTGGAGGAAGAACTCGGTCTATCCTCCATTACTGTGGTGGCATCTCACTACAAGGTATGCACAAGGATCTCAAGAGCCACGTTTCAGTGTAATTGTGAAGAAAATTTTTACGTGAACTTTTGAAATGTCGCCAAAATAATGAGAATGCAAATGAGGCTCGTTTCCATTAACAGCTTTGGAGTGAATACATTAGGTGATGCAGTGTCACTGTAATTGAAAAGTAGCAGCATGGCTTGCTGCATTTCTGTCATAAACAGAGTAGGAGAAGCTGGAAACAAAACCAGCTGTTTGCTACGAAGAAACAAACAAGTATTCGTCCATCTGTGCGAGAACTTTTCAGAAATTATTTTCTATCAGGAAAGTAGCAGTAACTCTTTTATAGCAGCTGGTATCTGCCATGTTTCATGTTGTCCAGAGAGGAAGACAGGTAAAAAAAAGCAGAAACAGCCGATTAGTCAGGTGAGTTAAATGTTTACTACATCAGAACTCATTTGGAAAAGGTTAACGTTTCCATTATGCACCTTTATTCTTATAAAAGTAAGTAAAGTTCTCTTCTAGAATTGGGTAATTTTTTGTCTTCTCCGCTTAGTTTTCTAAAGCTATACTTCATTAAATGAGCATAAGATGTGTTACAGAAACATGCCTGTTGTTTTGGGATGGAAGTAAATGGAAAACAGTAAATGGTCTCCTCTTATATAGTGCCCATCTAAGTGCCTTACAATGTGTTTCGCATCCACCCATTCACACACACATTCACATTTCCATGCATGGTGCCTGCCAGCCATTGGGAGCAACTTGGGGTTCAGTGTCTTGCCCAAGGACACTTTGGCATGTGGAGGGGCCGGGGATCGAACTTCCAACCTTGCGATCAGTGGGCAACCCACTCAACCACCTGAGCCACAGCCGCCTGCTATGTGTTCAAAATAGTCATCATTTGCTTTCCAGAGTTTTTGCCTGATGTTTTTTGTTCTGTCCTTTCAGTGGTCCAAAAGCAAAACTTAACTTTGGAGAAAACTGAAAGTAAAAGCTACACACTCGGGATGCTTATTATATTGCAGTTTTAATGGTATAGAAATTGTCTTTAGATATAAGAAAACAACGGTATTCCCAGTGGTGTCATCTTTTTATTACACCTATATATTACTTATGTTACATTATGTGCTTGTTAGTTGCTAAACGGTTAGCCTCAGTGGTGCCTACAGTAGTGTTGTCACGATTTACACCTGATTTAACCACTTGTATGTCAAACATGTTGTGTGCTTGACTTCCCATGTCATAAAAACAAGCTCAGGAGGAGTATACACGTCATGGCCAACAATTCCACTTTTACACCACCATCATCATACATTTCCAAATGTTTTTAAATTTCTTTTGATTGTAACATTCATTGCAAGAAATCATAAGTAATTCCTGCTGGGTTCAGCAAAATACCTAAACTTTAATTCACACAACACTCACTCTAAAGCGTGTGCAGGTAACTTAATGTTATTCTTTCACAAAATTAACGTCAGACGATTGCAGGCATTTGCACACCTGGTTGAGCAGGCGACCCCTGAACTGGGGCTTGAAGTGGCCATGGATTGATTGCACCCCATTGCATGATTTGCTGCATGGCCTTCACCCTCTCTTCTCCCACATCTTCGATGTCGCCAACCTTCCGCATTCATAGACGACCTCCACTCGCCACCATTAACCTGAGTCTGTCTGGTTTAATCGCCAGAGTGAAAGTGTTCAGCTCCACTCTGATTCAGGCATAAAAATCCAACATAACATACAGGACACGTTCTTCAATGTAGCCTTAGTATCAGCATCTCCTCTTCATAGAAAAGATGTACCCGTCACTTCTCTCTAGAATGATTCATAATGATCAATATGCTAACTGCTAATGCTATCAAACCTGCCCACCAGGCTACAGATCACATGCAATGGTAGACCGATAGAGTCAACTGCTGAGAACTATGATGCAAATCACGAATTGTCTTTCAAGCTGTTTTCCACTGCAGGAACTTGTGGGTTTTCTGACAACTAGAACTGCCCTAGTGGAACCTCTTTCAGGACTATTTACGAGGGAGGAAAAAGTATCTACTCCAAGGCAGCTGCTTCTGAGTGGCCCGTATTAAAAACCGCTGTGCAGAGCTAAATGCTGAACGGTTAAACCTAAAGAAGACGATACGTGCTATTTTTCAACAACGTAAAATTTGTCATACAGGCTACATAACAAACCCTGAGGTCCTCTTCCCAACATGCTCACAGAACTAGAGTTATGTGCAGTGACTACTATTTGCTGTTGTCACACTCATAGTTGACGTTGCATTCTTAGCTGTGGGATTCTACCCTGCAGTGGAAACAGAAAGACTGAAACAGGCTGATCAGAGGCTCACTCAGAAAAAAACTTGTGCCTCTTCCAAGTTCCTGCAGTGGAAAGCCACCTAGAGACTAATCAATATAGAAAACACCATGCGGTAGGTCTAATGTACAGTATTACTGCTCAGCAAAGCCAATCAGAACATTAATGTCAAGTATTCCTCCTTTCCTGTAACTGTGATGCCGGATAACTTCATAGTCTCAGAAAATGTTGTGTAACCCTGCGAAAACCTAAAAGATAAGGAAGAATGAAAGTAAATAAAACCAGACTGAATAACAATTAGCTTGAATTCCTCACATACAAACAAACGACAGAATGTAGGTAAAGGTGTTATGAGTGGCATGAAGTTGTTGTATTGTGAAGCAGTACTTGTACTTTGATGATATTTCATATATGTTTGTACAGAGGTCTGTGAGTTTTGTCCTTCACCTGGCAGCATATGAGAAAGTGATCTTTCAATAGATACTGGTTACAGGAAGCAAAAACAGCTTCAGTGTGCGTATGGGCATATGAGCATGGTTTTCAGACACATTTAAGACACAGCGTTGTTGCACATGAAACTGTAAAGATCACTACTGAGGCCTGAGCTGGGGTTAGCGTGGTGACTTCAGGTCTAACTTTGGGTTTTCAGGGTACCAGTGGTGGTTGATTTGTTAACTTGGTGCACAAATGACAAGCTCCAAAGCAGGTTATGTTTTAAATTCTGCTATTACCTGATCAGTTCTCTTGGAAAATGCCTTCACCACATGTAGGAGATCCCCTGGAGCTTGGTGTGCAGATAGTGATAGGGTCTGTTAGGACTAAAGGGTTGCCAAGCCATTCCACTGTGCTATAGGCCTCAGTACATTGCTGTAATCCTCAAATAGAGGCTGATAAAAGCACTAAAACCTTGGACTTGTTGATCTTTAAAGATTTGCATAAGCCTACTTCCCAGTTTGAATTATGTTTTTGTTTGCTTTTTGCTTGCTGAGACTGATTAACACCAAACAGGGCTGCAGCTCAAAGCATAAGGCTCAAATTGTCTTCCACACTACGAGAATATATCAAAGTGACAGCTGAATTTAACAGATTACACAAATGTAATTATGGTCATGTCTACTTGTTCTTCATATAAGACAGCGACAATGATGAGTCTATCAATGTTGCGATCAACTTGTGCATTTTTTGGCAGGTTTTCTTCCTGTAGCTGGGATTGGTCATCTGGTACCAAGACCACCCCTCAGTTTTTACACTCACTTGAGGTGGTTTTTGACTTCTTTGAAAAGTGTTAATCTGCTTAATGGCAAAAATGTCAGATGGAAACACCTATTTTGAATAAGTCTTACCTCGCAAACATTTAACTCACATGCCTGATCAGCTGTTTAGCTTCTTTTGTTGTCTTCACCTCTGAATGGAATGAAACATGGCCGCTAACAGCTGAGACGACAGAATAATTACAACTTTTCAGACTAAAAACAGTCCCTGAAGACTTCGCTCAATGTTTCTCTAGTTTCTTCTTCTAAGTTTTGTAAACAACTCGTTTTTTTTCTGTCTTTTTCTTCTCTCTATATTACAAACATGCCAGTGTATAGCGCCACCTTCAGATGACACTACACAGCCTAGTTTATTTGCTCTGTGCAGTTAATAAAAACAAAAATTCACATTTTCTTTCTTGAAATTTACTGCAGCCTTTAAAAAGTTCCCTTTAAATTCACTTGACATTTACAGAAAAACACGGCTGCTGTTAACATATTGGTCACTGTATCTAACTAACTACCAGCAATTTAGCTATTGTTTTTGATGTTCTGATCGACTGAATTTAAAACTATCTTTAAAATTAATTGCGGAGCTTTACTGCTTTATTGAATAAAGCACTTGATTAATTGACCAACAGTCCCAAAACTCTCTCTTTCTGCTTAATTGGACTGTGGTAGCATCACATTTAGGTGAACCTTGTGTCCCTCACTCTTTGACTGCTCTGGCTTAAACTTCATTTTTTATATGTTACTTTTAAAGCAATGAATGGCTTAGCTATTACATAATGGGTCTTTTATCAAAGTGTTGTTCCACACACTAAGCTCTCTGGACTGTTGACTTGTAGACAAAATCATATAGAGCATAAAGGAAGGACCTGCCAGTGCTATATGTTCCTCATACTTTGCTTATACAAAGCTGACAGTAATGTTCTGTAGCTTTGTTCTACACAGACTTGTTTGAGACAATGCAGAATGTCTTTGAGACATTAATCCACAGACCGGCTGACTGAGGTCAATCTAAATTGCAGTGAAGTCTTCTAACACCACAGTTGCTGGATTAGTGCAATACTGTTAGATTGGACGCTGCACTGCAGTATGATTGAGAGAAAGAGACACAGATTTGGTGCATCTACAGCAGAGTCTGTGTGTGGTGTTTGTCCAGTACGAGCAAGTGAAAGTGATTTTGCATTTTGCAGAGGTTGCTTGTTTCCAAAATGAACCTATGAATGAAAGGCTGAGTGTGAAATGCATCAGCATAAAGAGGCAGCAGCAACCAGTGGCTCGCTCACCATCAGCTGTGCTGCTTTCATGGCAATCTGCCACACCGTGCCAACATTCACACATAACATCAGACCATTAGGAACATCTGCGTATTGTGATACACTCAAACTGATTACATCAGATCCAAACACAAGCTCTTAACAGCGACACCCACCAAGTTAATCTCTGCATAATGAAGCAAAGTGGGTGAAACACCAAGTGTTGAATCACAGCCAATACCTGGGACTCCCCAGCAGGCTGTTACGTCTGAGCTGAGATGCCTTCAAGAACCAATAGAAGCCTTCGACTTAAGCACAGAGGATTACCATGACATGGATGACTAAGAATCTGCACTGACACATCCACGCCACATTTCTGAGCTGCTAATGTCTTACAAGCTGGCGAATAGAGTGACAGCTACAAGACCCATAGAGAAATGCCACTGACAACATTTAAACAACACTCTGCACAGCATACTGATGACCAGGACACATATTTCTGTGCTCTGGCTGGACTGACAGCAGCAAAAGGCTCTCATTTTACTGAAAGTCCCTCTCTGGTCATTGAGTTACCCTCTAAAGCTTATCTTTGTGTTTCAAAACTTCCATATTTACAAGTTTATTCTACAACAATAACCCCTTCTTGCCTTCAGATGGCATAGGTGTAACTCTATATTGTCCTCACTTCTTTCTCCACTCACCCCTCGAGCACACCAGCTCACCTATGACTGCTCAGACACTGCAAAACTACTCTACATGACATAATGACAAGTTGTAATATTGGAGTAATTCAGCCAAACATGTTCGAGGCGGAAACTGACCAAGGAAGAATAATGATACAGAAAGTCCCACCCTGCAAGTTAGATGTGTAGATTTTAGTGTTGACTGGTATGAAAAACGCCATGTGGACAAGGATTTTCATTAGTTCACTCGGTCCTCTTTGAGTGTGTAGCTACCTGGTAAGCAGGGAACATTCTCACAAGGTTGGCTACCATTACATACAAGTTCTAATGGTGTTTAAAAGAACATGTTTAAATCCAATGTTCAGAAAGATTTTAAGGATACTGATCATTTCAAATAATGTTCCTATGAAGTTAAAATTGAACTAATATAGAACTTTTTAAACATTCAAAGGATTTTTTAAAGATGCTGTCAAATTATATTCCGTATTAACAAAGGAAGGACATTCTCAAACATTCAAAAAGTGTTTGTAAGTGGTTATTGATTTGTGTTAAGTAAAACCTTCCTGTAATTTGCTATAATTACACAGAAGAACAGTCTGCTATAAGACGTTCCTACAGTGTCCCATGATAACAAAGGAAGGACATTCTCAAAGCAACATTTGGAAAATGTTTTTGGAGCCCAATCCAGTCTTTAAGAGGAAGAATCTGGGAAATAAGAAAGTAAATAAGAATACTTGCAGAACTTTCTCAGAACGATTTCAGAACAAGGAAAAAACTGTCTGGGTAAAACCTGGCATGATCTGAGAGGAATAAAGTCTCTTCATAGTGTTCTTTTCAGCACTGAACAGTGGGACTATGTGAGTCTCTTGTTCTGATACCAAACACGACAGAGCACCTGCACCTGAAAACTAACATGACTTCAAACACAACTCTTACATAATTGCATTCACATAACATGTCATTTTTCAAACTCATCTCTGCAAGGCAGGAGGCAACAATAAAAGCTCACAGGAAACATGAAAATAATATGAAATAACACGCTCTGTGGGTGGAGGGCTGATGAGGGCATTAGGGGTTTTTTTTAGGTTGAGGCTGTGTGTGCGCGTGTGTGTGTGTGTGTGTGTGTGTGTGTGTGTGTGTGTGTGTGTGTGTGTGCGTGTGTGTGTGTGCATTCAGTTTGATCCATGACATCACATTCATTTAGCAGACAGGCTTTTGTAAAATGAATTAGATTTTTTTTCTACAAGCATTAGGAGCAGTTGAGGTTCAGCGTTTTCCTCAAGGACAATCTGACAGACAGGAAAGGAGACAGTTAAACTGTGCCATTAGTGACCAACCTACTCCAACACCAATGCTATTCCCATGTTTACGTTCCACACCTCCTGAACTATTTTTCTTTAGATTGAATTCTTTTTGGCAAGCAGAAAGTTTTAGCTTGCATTAGCTGGGCTTTTTCTCAACTAGTGCAAGAGCTTTCTACATTAGTCTACATTACTATAAATGGAACTTGCATTCGGAATGCTTATCACAGAGCTACAGTACGTCCCATTTGAACATATTATAACTGTAATATTAATCTGCACAAGGCTGGAGAATATTTATGTAAGAAAATCCGCATATATAAGTAATTTGTGACATGTAACCTCATGATACTCGAGCTCCAGGACATTAAGTTCAGTGGCGTGTGAACATTCGAAACAGAGAAACTAAAAACACACATAGTAACGACTGTTTTCTCTGTCATATAAAACTAATCTTGTAAAAGAGATAAGACAGTTTTCTCATTATTATTTACCAACTGATCTTGAAATATGAAATGTAGGTCTCATAAATACGAGACAGAAATTCCTGCTCTTAATAATGATATTGTTGAGGTTTGAATTTCGTAACAATGAGATCATTTTATGCACTGATTTTTTTTTTTAAATCTCAAATTACAATACGTTTCTTTTACAATTTTGTATGAGATATCCTGATCTTATATTGTTGTAGAAAAAAATAACTATGAGTTAGTTTTATTATCATTACTATGAGATTGTTCTTTATAAAACTAAGCTCCAACACTCATAACTATGAGAAAACTTTCTATATTGATCTCGTAAAACAACTGATCTTGAATTATGAAAGTTAGATCATAATAGATAACAGATTTATTCTAATAATTATTATGAAAGATTTGGCAGAGTTCATCCAGATCTCATAATAATGAGAATTTTCTGTATTGATGTTGTCAAAAAAAACTTTTAACGAGATGGTTTTTTGTGATTGTTATAGCGTTTTCTGTGTTCGTCACACAAAATGGGATCCTGTATTATGAGATGTTTTCTCATAATTAAGACATTGTGTCTCATGAAAACAAGATCCAGACTTCATAATTATGAGGTTATATTCTATCTATGATCCCTACTTTTCAACACCTCCTAGGTGATCTAAAATTCTCTGTTATGTTTTCTCTATTTGTCTTAAGGTTTCCTGGTTGACCTTAAGTCAGCTGGTACCATGATACTACTTCCTGACAACACAAGCGAAACTGAACAGTCAAATAAAACTTGAATCAAAGTTGCATTTTGTGTGTGCTTCTAATAAATATTTAGTTTTGCACAAATGTAAAAAAATCTGTAACTCTTTGCTTTCTTAGACGCGTATCCGGTCTCGGAGGTCGTCTACACGTGGACTCAGGGAGCAGCCAAGTCGGTGGTGGTGGCAGAAGAAGGCTCTCGACTCAACCAGTATCATCTGATTGGTCAAACCGCAGGGACAGAAGACATCTACACCAGCCGAGGTAAAGGGCAGCGACAGTAAACAAACTCAGATTATATATGAGCTTTTACATCTCAGCCGGCGTTCCCACATTTTCTTCTATCATTTGGTTATTCCCCTTCTAACGGCACCAGCAGCTCATGGAGCAGCTTCAGGCAGGAGGAGGGACGTTAAGCTGCTGCCTCCACCCCATTATTCAGCTCTGTGTTATTACTGTGTGCCATCCAAAGATGCTGTGAGAAGAAAATGTTTTCAAATCAAGCTGGATAGAGACAATGAATGAATCACAAGGATTTGCCTCCCACACATGGCCAGCTGTCTCTGGGGCAACTGAGGGAAGAGAGAAGGTAGGGCAGAAAGAGGGGGGCAAAAAAAAAATCACTTATCCGTGGTCTGAGCCATTGGGTCTGTAGGGTTAATCTGTACGCAGGCCCATCAGTTGTGCTTTTACTGAGTGACGTCACAGCTCAGCGATTGGCTGCTGCGCGGGAGACACGGACGGGGGGCGAATGGCATCTGCTTAATTCTGTTATGTAAAGAAATACGATAATACAGTTTTGCGAGTAGTGAGTTTGTTACAGAGGAGGAGTCCTATAGCTGTAATGTACACAGAGATAGTAAGACAGCTTTATCCTGTATCTGAAGGGGGAAGGTGATGTTTACACTACCCAATGTAGGAGAACTTAACGTTTATCGCTACGGTGCTTTTCATGCAGCAGGAGGAAATCCACGCTCACACTGGTGGAAGACCCAGACTTAAACTGGTTAGGATCAACCGACTAGCTGCTATATAGTCACAGTGTAAGTCTTTCCCCACGCTGCTCAGCTCAGACAAGGTAAAGAAGGAAGACACACATGACAGCATGACAGCATGGCCTTAATTAGCATGGCTAATCTGAGAGGCAAACCCTCTTTAACGAACCAAGAATAGCTCACGCTGGCTGGACGTGACCTTTGACCCTGCAGGTTAAGCCAAAGAGGATGAAAATATAGACACACACATTGAACTGGTGATCGACAAACCTTGTAATTTCATTACATTACACACATCAGTGCCTCCAGATCATAACAGAAAGGGGCAAAGCTCAACAGATGGTTCCGCTCTGTACTTACCAGTTGACCAACATAGCCGCGTTGTTCTCCGCTATGAATGGCAGTTCCCCGCAGACGCTCCAAAAACCAAACAGTAAAATCCACCACAACCGCATTTTTCACACCTCACAGATTTCCATCCACTTCCAAGCCCAGCAGGCGGTCAGATCAGAGCGAGGTGAGCCCGGCGGTGCCACCACAGAGCAGGGCTGCTGGCTGCTGGTCTCCGGAGTGAAGGCGGCACAGGTGCCCTTTTCATTAAGGACATGATGCTTGTCGTTGCATCGCACAGACCATCCAAACTTTCCTCCAGTCCCTCTCAGCCCCCCTCCGCCTCAGTCATCTGTGCACCTGCTTGTAATCACCACTGATCCAGGTCTGTTTTAGTGTTCTCGCTCAGGCAAGGCAAGGATGTATGTCCCCAATGAAGGGTGGCCTGGCCTGACAGAATGGGATGGACTGACTGCTACACACACACCCACACACACAACCACACACTCATGCACATAGAAAGAGAGAGAGAGACACAGTGAGGCGAGGGAGAGCGAGGGAGATATACAGGATGCAGATTGTGACAAGGGATTAGTGAGACAGAAAAATCCGATTTTGCCAGGAGAAAGCAGCAGTCATCTGTGGATTTTCTATAGTTTATCAGAGTCCATGGCTCGACAGGATTTTTGAGGAAAAAAAATCCTTCAAATGCAATCTTCAGTTGGTTAACAGGATATGATGATTTCCCCACCAACCTGATTTTTCAATAATTGGAGCAGTGTTCAGGCCGGGCTGCAGTCGAGTAAAGTTCATTTGCAGAGAACATAATCACAGTTACAGCGTGACGAGGTGACAGAACACCTGCTCACTGAAGGAAATGAAAACAGGATAATGAAAAGCAGGTTTTTAATGACAGTCTGCAGTATTTGTTAAAAAAGAAAAGATTTTGACACACACCTACTCGACTGAAAAAAATCTGCATGCTATCTTTAGATTAACTAAATCAGTCACAGTGAACTGAACGTACTTTACCTGCTAGCCTTATTAGCCTAGATGAAGTATGAATAAACATAAACAGCTGGTATTTTCAGCATATTACATTAGTTATTATGAGTTATTTTACACTGAAATGCCAACAACAGATTTGGAGCAGACCTGTGTGCACGTGTACTGATTCATATGATTTCTGACAACAGATCCCAGCACAAGAACTACAGAGGAATATAATGCAGACAAGTTAGCCTGCAGTTTGTACATGACTTTGAGCAGCTTGTTGTTCTGCTACTGCTACATTACTGCAGATTTAAGTGTGGGCATTCACTGTGGCTGTATTGTAAAATTGCTTCTAGACAAAACTGCATTTCAAATATAGAACTTTCCAGTACTTTTTTTGTTCTAAGCAAGCTGATAATATTTTATTTATTCATATCAATTTGTATTTAATATAATAATGTACGGTTTAACTGTAACATTTAAATCACTCAGGCAAATTCATATGATAAATAACACTGTAAAGTCTTAATGTTTAAACTTTTTAGGTCTATTTGTAGCATGAATCTGCTTTCGCTACTGGAAAGCACTTTGGATCAACAGCTTTTGTTTTATATATACGATATAAACAACAGTGACTTGATTATTAAGGTTTTATTGCTTTAACTGTTTTACTTGTATTTATTGACACTGACATATTGCACTTTTGCATCTGTAATCTTTCATCCTAACTGTAGTTATGTTTCCCTCTGGATATTCCGCTTTTGCATTTTTTGCAAATCCTCATTTTAAAAAAAGCTATATAAATATCTGGCATCAAATCATTATGGAAAATCCACTCCCTTCTACTTTACATCATGTAATTTTCTATGAATGCAGAATGAGCCTTAGAATTGAAGAAAACTGACACGTCAACCCTCCGTTCTGCTTCTTCCTGCAGGTCAATACACTGTGATGATGGCTCACTTCTACCTGAAGAGGAAGATCGGCTACTTTGTCATCCAGACCTACATGCCTTGCTTCATGACTGTGATCCTCTCGCAGGTTTCCTTCTGGCTGAACAGGGAGTCTGTACCAGCACGAACTGTTTTTGGTGAGTTTGGAACACGCAGATGCATCAAGTAGGGGAATAACTATGATGTTTTATACTGTATTAATTCAACAACATCTGAGTTTATTTACTGTAGAAATATACTTTCAGTATGACTGCAGTGTCTTCAGACTGAGGTGTTAATTCTATGCTTAATACATTAATATTTCTGCGATGCCACCACATTGTCTACCTATTATGCTCTGGTATGTGCCCTGCTTTTCCCATGACTTAATCTGCTGGATAAAAAAGAACTGAATAGCAAGTGTGTTGAGTAAAGCTGACCCAGTTTTCGCCACCACCAGGTGTGACCACCGTGCTAACCATGACCACTCTCAGCATCAGTGCTCGAAATTCGCTGCCCAAAGTG
This sequence comes from Dascyllus trimaculatus, assembly GCA_024666655.1. NCBI lineage: Eukaryota > Metazoa > Chordata > Actinopteri > Pomacentridae > Dascyllus > Dascyllus trimaculatus. The sequence continues at coordinate 21,251,698 of CM045446.1, forward strand.
GCTTACGCTACAGCCATGGACTGGTTCATCGCAGTGTGCTACGCCTTCGTCTTCTCTGCCCTCATTGAATTTGCCACGGTTAATTATTTCACCAAAAGGAGCTGGGCCTGGGATGGAAAAAAGGCGATGGAGGCCCAACAGCCGAAGGTTTGTACCGATAGCTGACTCACTGTGTGGTTGATAGATGACAGTATTGCAGACAATGAAAAGCTGTCCTCTGTTTTATTTTGAGGCTTGGTCTTCTGTTCAAGGTTAGTATTGGAGGTTAGAAAATAGAGATTTCTACAGTTTTGAAGCGTCCCTCCAAAGTATCAGTGTGTAGTTGATGCAGATAGTTGTGTTTTTAGCTTCAGTAATATCGATGGGTTGGTAGCAGGGAGTTTGCAGATGCCTGAATGTCTCAAAAAAAGAGATTTCACATATCATCCAAGAGGTTTCCTCAATTCTAACTGACTGGTGGGACTTCCAGGTATACTATCACCCCAAATCACATGGCCAACCCAAAACCGATACTGTGTGCATTAATAGTGGTGAAACTGTTTGGGAATGGATCTCAGGACAGTGTTATAAGTACCTGATAAGTGGTGTCACAGACCCCCGCCATTGTTTCAAGATGAATGTTGAGGTTTTGGTTCCTGAAGAAGTTTCATATCTCATCCAAGGTTTCCTTAGTTGTGACTCACTGGAACAGCCATTTCTACATAAAATAAAAGCAGCAATAATCTGCTTTTCCTGCTGTTGTATTTACTTTTCTTATTTAGGTTTTTTCTTTTGCTCCTTTGGTGAGAACGCAAAAGTTCGCCAACCCTCACACAGACTTGTGACATATTACGGCCTGAAGCTTACGTGTCGTTAGCAACTGCTTCTTGACACATCCAACAGATATGGAGTACCATTAGCATTCACTTAGAGTTTCTTGCTTTAGACTTATTTTTAGTTGATTTTTGGTCATCACCAAGTACAGAAAAACATCTGTCTTTAGCTGCTAAATGTTTCACAGTGCTCACCAGCTAGTAAAACTAAAACAGTGAGTTGAGATGAACTAAAGAGTTGAATGTAAATTCTCTTTGGGGTTTTTTAACTACAGGTGCCTCTATTCACATTACATACTGCTGTTTGACAAGTTGCTTTTGTTTTAAACACTGATCAGTGCAGCTTTAATCTTCTACTCTAAGTTCCGGTTATACCAGTCATCCCAAACTAACTCTACTTTTCTTTGCTGCATTTGTCTTTCTCTCCTCTAACTTTTAGTTGGGGAGAAAGAAGACAAGTGAAAAAGTCAGAGATGATAATAAAGTAAGAGATAAATAGGGACGATGTAGAAGTTGAAAAAAGGTGAATCAATAAATTCACTATTCAGTCTGCCAGTGTTGTGGCACAGTTCCAGTTCATTATTGCCCAAGGACATTGATTCCTACCTTCAACTTTCACCGGCTATCTTCCGTTGCTCTCCTTGTGTTTTTGTTTATGTGCGAGTGCCTCCTTTATTAAATACCTGTTTGATAATGTCAAATGACAAATGTGCAGCAGCCTTTTTGTTGAATCAATGCTCGTTTTTTTTTCTCCACAGAAAAAAGACCCATTAGCTCTGTCTAAGAAGTCAAACAACACCTGCTCAGCCGGCATGAATTACACAACCAACCTTACGAAGGACGCGTCCATCTCAACCATTTCAAACAGCACGGCTGTTCAGCTCAAGCCGTCTGAAACCAAGGCCCCAGACCCCAAAAAGACTTACAACAGCGTGAGCAAGATCGACAAGATGTCCAGGATAGTGTTCCCAGTGCTGTTTGGGACCTTCAACCTGGTGTACTGGGCAACGTATCTCAATAGGGAACCAGTGATTAAAGGAGCTGTTTAAGCTCTGCGATGAGGGTTGTTCACGCTCCTGACAACCGCTTCAGGATTTGATAACTGGAACGCAATCAAAAACAATGCCAAGCACTTAGTCCTTGTATCATAGATGTGTTTTTTTAGGTAAACAGATAACATTGCATGTGTGTCGCTTCAGGAAACTTTTGCCATGTTTGCCTTGAGTTTGTACATGTATGATTAACAACCCAAAAGGTTTCATTGATCACATTTCAGAACTGATTCGTTTTTGCCAAATCTTGATCTTTTAAAATGTTAGCATTTGGGATTTATATTTTCTCCTTGACTCTACAGTAGATGATGGTACAGCACGACTCTGTCTCCCAGAAATTATGCTCCTATGCGACTAAACTGCATTCTCATTCGTGTTTTGAAAGAAATTTAGTTTTGAAACATGCAAAAAGTGAGACTGTGGCGTAAAAGGAAAGGTTTCCTGCTTGAAAAGAGCTACAATGTCCTTGTAAGGAGGTCAGCAACAGAACTTTTACCCAGAAGACCAGTGTTGGCCTTCCATGTGAGACCATTATGTTTATACCTACATTGTGGCTGAACATGCAACGTACGTGGACTGTTCTTTGGGTGGATGTAACTCAGAATATATCTTGTTAGTGGTCAAACCTGCAGCGCATGTACAGCGTAGGGTTGTGCAAGACAAGATGGTGACCTTTCATTTTGTGATTGTCTGGATCTAGCACAGCGCTGAAGGTTTGTGTAATATGGCTAAATTAACGTCTACAGACTTCAGTAGTATTTCTGGGAATAAGGTTACTAAGAAACCTTCAGCTGGTACTGGCAAAATAAACGCTGATGGGTAAATAAACGCAGATTTCCTGTGTAATGGTAGTACATTTTTAAAAATACAGACACTTTGTCATCAATTTCTTTGCAAAAGCCTGCGCACACCTTGCGTAAAAATATAAATAGAAGACTAGTCTAATTTCACATTTGCAGGATCTTCACGCGGCTCACACATCTGGTGTAGCCACTTTCATTGATTATACTGGAAGCATATTATTGTGGCATCCATTCCACAAACAGTCTGCATTAATTGCGCATTCAGCGTAGCCACGGCGTTAAGTTTTGTTCTGATTTACTGTTTACTTTCAGTTTTCACTCGATGTTTGGTTAAGTTTAAGCATCAAAACTACATGGCTAAGTGAAGGAAAATATGATGCCCTGGGTTAAAATGCAGCCCATCACAACATGTTGAAGCTTTTCCTCCATTTTCTGGGTTACCAGGGTTTCAGATCCCACCCCATCTAGGAGACGGTTGGCTGGCTGGAAATGAGTGACAGCAAAGCAATAAAATAAATGCTGAAAATATGCTTATTTGAGCGTTTTTGTGGTACGTCACAAACTTTTGAGAGAGAATCCTTCAAAATGTGACTAAGAATGCAGTTTAACTGCATGGGAGCATACTTGTTTGGGAGACAGGGCTGTGCAGCAAGGCCAAATGCTATGCAAAACAACATTTCTACTGTGTTATTAACTCAATACCGGCTTTTACCTTTGTAACTCTTACTTTGTACAAATGGGCTGGAGGTCCAGGACGCTGGGCCCAGGCACATGGAACTTTGCTTCCTTGTTAAAAGCAGATGAATAGCCATGCTTAAATGTGTTGCCTTCAGAGTGTGATAACTCATTATGAATGCACTGAAATCTCCTGCAATTACTTTCTTCAGAAGCCAGGTTTACAATTTTGATTTAATGTTTGACTCTTTTTGTTCCTTTTTGACCAGTTTTCATTCAGTATCGTGTTTCTGTTTGTGTAGAGTTCAAACAGGGACAGATTTCAAGCTAAAGTGATCGTGGCAGCTTCTGTTTCCGAGTCACCATGTTGAGAATCCTGTATGTACGTATGTAAGTATGGTAGTAGTTAAAGAAACATGTATATATGCCCTGCTTTTAGAAAAGCACCACTAAGCCAGTAAGGTTAGCTTCTATGTAATGCATATGCAGCAGCAGTGTAACTCTAGTCTAGTGCTTCATTGACCGGATATTGAAAAAATGAGCCGAGTAGCTTGAGCTTTAGCTATTTTGACAGAATATACAATGCTTTTTTAAAAACATCTTGGGATTTTTTTTTAGACAAGTTTGCTGTTTCTATAAGCTTTGATGATAACTTGCAAATATTCTTGATATATATATTTGGATGCTTTGAGCAGAATCACGTTTTTCGTCATGTAGTTTAGAGACTGATTTGAGCTTTAGGTTATCGAAGAGACAAAAAGTCCCAATGACAAGGTTACTGTATCATTATCATGTTTGAATCACCTTGTATTTATTTATTTATAAGTTATGCATTCATCTGAATTTACATTGAGTAGAATAGTGATGATTTAAAGGAATACTTACGTTATGGTTATATTTTGGGAAAAATGCTTAAATAAGACTGATGCCAATTTCTCTTTGCAGTAAATATGATGCCAGATGACTTTAGCTTAGCTTAGCATAGAAACCACATACAGGGGAGGGAAGTTATTATTGGGAACAGCAGTGTCAGAACACTATGCCGACTAGAAAAACTGGAACAAATTCAGTTCAGGGACCTGCAGTCAACATTACTTGTTTGCTTAAAGAGCCTATATTATGCTTTCTAGTGTTATATAACATTTTTGTGTATGTAAAAGGTGTAACTCTCAGAAGTCCAGAAGCAGTTATTCTCTCCTAACAGAAAACGTTAACGCTTCATCTGAAGTCCAGGCTTTTCTTCCGTTACTTATCTATGTCACCATGTAACACATTTGCATAATTTCTGCTTAGAGTTAGCAGCTAGTTTTGCCCGTAAACAAAGAATGAACAGTTCTCATTCCAATAAATTTGCCTCACTAGAGCCACTTCTGCTCGAGCTACATCTTCAATGTCTTTCATCAGGCCAGCTGACTAATCGGAGCGAACTCGGCTTTTACTGACTTCAAGTTGTGACAGATAAAAGGGATTGTTTCAGACAGATGGTAAGATGAGGTGCTGCAGCAAAGTACAGTATGAGAAAAAAATACAAATTGTACCAAAAAATCATAGTCCTGTAAATGTGCATAATATGGGCTCTTTAAAGATGAACTCAAATTTGGAGCAAACTTAAGAAATGTTGCAATAATGTGAATTAAGCTTGTTTCCATTGTCTGCTTTTCAAAAAAGACTGTGTCGTGTTGTCAGAAGGTGGCGGTATAAGCATTTCTGTAATAAACAGAAGTTTAAAAAGCTAAAATCATAACCAGCCGTTTGCAAACAGAAAGTCAGTGGACATGGCCAGGGACATGTAAAATATGTACAGTTCTAGCTTTCGAACTCGATGAGACAAACAAGGTTGAGGGTTTTTGTTATTCGTGAGCTTTAGAGCTGCAGGAAGGCGTATTTTTTAACTTTGGGTCAGGCTAGCTGTTTCCCTCTGTTTCAAAGCTAAGCTAAGCTAATCGGCTGCTGGCTCCACAATTCTGACAGACACGAGAGTGGCATCAATCTTCTCATCAAATCTTGGCAAGAAAGCAAATTCCTGAAATAGCACCATTCATTCAAAGGAAAATTCTTAAAATACAGCGCTTCTTAGGTCATCCTCTAACTTCAGTCTCTTTCCACGACGCCCACGACAACAGCTGCATGCACTACACTCACCTCAGCAGAGTTAGTTTTGCAGTCTGAATGTGATCATGTGACTTTATGCCTGCGTGGCCTGCCACTATTTAATACGTTGTCTTGTGTTATTACATTTAAGATTTGAATTTTGAATTTTAGATAAAAGGCTGTTCTTTAAATGCAAATATCTGAAGCAATAAATAATGCTCATATAAATAATGACTTCTGTTTATGGTAATATGTCATCATTTGATCCTCATTTTGTTGATCCAGATTTCATCCTTTTGGCAATAGTCATATATATATATATATACATATATATATATATATATATATATATATATATATATGGCTATAATCTCAATTATTTAAGCTCCACCCTTCCCTCTTTGGAAGCACAGTACTCCCTCTTTACTGCATTTATTTTTCTGTAAAAGGCCTTTGCAGATCACCAATGTAAAGGCCTGTATCACTATTAAAACCTTTTTCTGAATTGTTATGTACCTGACTCCAATAAAGCTTCACTGACTTCATCTGACTACTGTTAATGGACAAAAAGCTCAGTGATAAAGAAACAGGAAAGGTCTTTATCATGTCAGCTGCAGCATGACATGGAATGGGATTTATGGAATAGTGTCATGTTATAAATGTAAGATCATAGCTGACACAGATTGCCACGTTTCACCAGTTTTCTCTCCAGATGAATACACACAGAGAGATCAAGTATGATTCAGTAGATACTGTACAATCCTACAGTACATATTTAGATGCATTTATTCAGTCGATGTGATAAAACGCCGACTTAATCTTGCTTGATGGAACAACGGGCTGCACGTGCTGTTTCTCCTTTGATTATACACATGCAGCCTCTGCAGTTGGTGGACGGTTAAATCCATCTTGGGGGTCTCTGTGGCAGCAACATCTGGCTCACATCTGTTTGTCAAGGATTTAGGTCCATTTAAGTTGCTTTTTCCATTCAGCAGGCCTATACTCTACAGCAAATTAAGCTGTCACTGATGGCACCAAATGACATCAGTCACAGTACTGTATATGGCTTGAGAAGCAGAGGCGGGTTACAGTATGTGGTGCTGGAGAGGACCATCCTCTCTTATCCATGTCCTCGGTGCTATGAAACCACACTCTACGCTATCAGGATGTTCTATAGCTAGCTGACCTTTATACACACATTTTACATGACATACTTAAAGAAAACGTGGCAGCTGTGAGTAATAATGACTGTTTGCAGTAGACCGATGTTGTAAAATGCTAAATCAAAACAGATTGAACACAATGATGCATACACAAAGTCACATACTATATATAAGTTTGATTTTTACATCAGATTTTAATCTGACTGTACGTCTCACTATGTACATTTTTTATCAGACGTATTATCGTATTTCATCAGAACAATGGAAGTGGAGGCTTAGTTTATTTCAGTTCAAATCAGCTGTTCAGTGTTACACTCTTTTCAGAACTGGACAGCATTGCTTCCATCATGATGAAAACTATTTGCCTCAGTATCTGGTCTTAACAAAAAAGGATCTAATTTTAGCAAAAAAAATATTCTTGCTTTGACAAGAAAAGCATCATGTTTTATTGAGAATCAAGAAAAGCATCTTGTTCAGTATCTCTTTTTAACAAGAAAATGTTACTCAGCAACAAAAGTAACACATTAATGAGAAAAGTGTGTTTTTAACGGGAAACAACAGAAGTGTTTGTTTGGTATCTCTTTTGTTAATCATGAAATTATCTCCTAACAAGAAAGCATGCTGTTACAACAAGAAACATCTAATTTAATTTGTTTTAACAAGGACAGTATCTCATTTTAGAGAGGAAACGGTGAGGGTTTGACAAGCAAAGTATCTTGTTTTATTATGATTTTGGAAAAGTATCTTAGTTGGTCTTAAGAAAAACTAAATATCTTTTTTGTTTTAACACGAAGGTATATTGTTATGAAAGAACGTTTCTTATTTTAACTAAAAAGTATTGTCAGAGTCAAGAAAAGTATTTTGTTTTGATGAGAAACAACAAAAATATCCTACTTGGTATCCTGTTAAAACAAACAAGTACGTCACTCTATGAAAAAAGTGTCATATATAAACACAAAAAGGTTGTTGTTTTGAAGGGAAACAACAAAAGTATCTTGCCTGGTGTCGCATTTTTATATGAAAATGTGTCGTAACAGAAATGCATCTTGTTTAAATGAGAAAGAATAAGAGCATCTCCCTCACCATTTAGATTTAACAAGCAAGTGTGTCTTTATAACATGAAAAATATGTCTTTATAAAAGATGGTTTTCTCATTTAAATAGACAGTATGTCTACTTCATTACAACATAACAAGAAAAGTATTTTGTTTCGATGGGAAACAACACCAGCATCCTGCTTAGTATCTTAATTTAACCAGCGATTATGCAGTTCTAACCAGAAGGTATCACATATTAACAAGAGAAGTGTATTGTTTCAACAAGAAACAAAACTATCTTGGTTAGAAAGTCATCATAACATGAACGTATGACATAATAACAAAATATATATCTATAATTGTAATGACAAAAGTATTTTAATGAGAAAAATGACCAAGTACGGTTCTCTGGGGTTTCATTTTGACAAGAAAAGTATCTCATTAGAAAACAACATTTTCTCACTTTAACAAAAAAAGGAAAGAAATCTCCTTTTAACAAACAAGCTTAGTAATTCCACAACAAATCATATCAAAACAAGAAAAATATCTAATTGTAAAGAGTAAATGTCTGGTTTTAGCAAGAAAGTATGTGGTTACAACAAGAAAGTATTTAGTTATAATGAGAGTTTCTCATCTTAATGAAAAACAAGAAGAGTGTCTTGTTTTAACAAAAAACTTGTCTTCTAAAACTGATAACTCAATATATTCAACAATGCTTTCTTGTTATCCCATGCAGTTTATGCAGGACACTGCTGTTCTTTTTGTGCTCCAGAGTATAAGAAAACTGTGATATAAACTGCAAATGGTTTCTACTTGCTACTTGTAAGTAAAACTGATTCCAAAATTCTAAAGGAATCAGGAAATTTGGATTTAGATTCTGTTCATCTGTTGCTAAACAAATTAACACATTGTTGTTACTCATGCATGAATTTAAAAGCAGGATTTTGCTCTTGTAGGAAAACTAACAACTTGTGCCTCAAAGAACTGGATCGGCGATTTGTTAAGGACCAGAATCAATAAAAGAATATGAAAACTGACAAATATAGAGATTCCATACTGACATGAACAAGGTGTCCAGTCGTTAGCTGCAGCTTCATAGTAACTTCAGTGATGTACTGAAGCTGTGGCACAGGACCAGTAGATGAACTGGGAAAGTTTTGAGAGTTTTAAAAAAAACTTACTGGACTGAGTTTAAAAAATGAAGCTCTAATATGAGGCTTTTCATTACGGCTGCTATCTGAGAAATGTCTCCAAAATTGCTTCGTCAGTAGGAATGTAAGGACTCTGGCTGCACCTTCTGTTCAAACATACTGCAGCTACTTTATCAGCATACAGAATATCTACAGCCCATGCATGTAGCTCTCTGATGTAATTTAACGTGTGGACTGCTGAGTAAGCACCTGCAGTGTGAATCTACTTTTCCTCTGCGGGGACACAGCAGACTGTAACATCACACCAGGTGAAGTTATCCCGTTTTTGTGTCCAACAGACCTTCAACAAAATACTTGCACGGCTTGAAAAAACATTATATCACGATATTGATCTCAGGAGCCTTCTCTGTGGAGACGTTAGTCCTCAAGGAACATGAAATCACAGAGAGTCTATAAAACGTTGGGCCATTACAGAATCGAATTGTAAATTTTTAAAAAAAAACCATTAGCCAACCTTGATTCTCCACCTTCAGACTGCTTTGTGGGTAATAAGAGCCTTTTTCAACATTAATACAGCAGCTTTATACCAAAGCTGTAAAGTGACAAAGAATGAAAACACATTTCACAGTAAAGCCATAAAACAAAAAATACATAGAACAATGCAAAATCAAAGCACGTGTTGTTAACGGGGGGTCAGGCGGGAGAACGGACATCACACAAAAACAAGACTGTAAAAAAAAGAGGTTAAAGAAGTGAAAGCAAATTATCAGCTTCTTGTTGTTTCAAAGTCATCGCGGCAACGTCTGAAACAGGAGCGATCAAAAGCTGCAGCTCTGTTGTTTGTTGAATGGATCAAAGATTTGACTGAAAAATGACTAAAAAGTAATGGTGTTTTAGCTTTTGAGCCACTTAGCAAATTCTGACATTATTTGTGTGGTCTTCAATCAATACAATAACCTGCTCCCTGCTGATTGATGCACATTAATGCAGGAACGCTGCAACGTGGTTAATGCTGGTTGGATGAATGCTCACATGCTGTTGTAACAACTTTAAAAAATGCCACTGTGAATTACTGATAACATGCTGTGTGAACGCCAATGTGCACGCTGTAGTTCATGAATGGACCTTTGAAAGTTCAGTAGAAACCTTGTAAAATTAGCTGAAGCTTTCTACAAATTTTAACAGCAACAAATGTGACTTTGTGATGAGGATGATGCATGCCCCACTCATGTTTCTATCATACAGAGTCCTGACTACAGCTCTGCTCAGCTTCTAGTGGTGCATTTCTCTTTTTAGCCACCAGAGGATGACAGCAGTCAGCTACAACAGCAGCTCTCCAGACAGGCTCCATGTCAGAGCACCTCACTGTCTGTTAAACCACATATTGAACAGCAGTCGTCTGTAGCAGCCGTTCGAGTCCTTTGAGGCTGCTGTGGCTGAGCCTCGCCCTCCAGGGTGAGAGGAAACTGTTGCCGCAGATACACAACTGATAGCATGAAAACCAAATGAAACTCGATCCGTGGAGCACAGTGGCACTTCAGGATTATTTATACTTGCAAGGAGGTGACAGCTGTTGTTGTCCTTTGTGTTCCTGGTGCACAAGTGCTTCACTAGTGCTCCGCCAGATTCAGTTGAAATCAATGCCACAAGGGACCAAGGCTGGTCACATTATTCCCTGAAGAAAACTTCTGACCACTTACAATTCATCCTCCAATTCAAGCAGCTGATAAATACAATACTGAGAGAAGATGCACTTATATACCGCTTTGTGGAGGCCCGATCCCGTCAGATCTCAGAAGCTAAGCGAGGTCGGGCCTGGTCAGTACCTGGTAGACCGTGAGGGAACACCAGGAAGCCTGGGTGAATGCAGTGGTTGGTGGTGGTCGGAGGGGCCGATGGTGCAGACTGGCAGCCTTGCCTCCGTCAGCCTACCCCAGGACAGCTGTGGCTACATACATAGCTTACCACCATCGGGTATAGACTGAATGAATAATGTAATATAAAGCGTCTTTGAGTGCCTAGAAAAGCGTCATATAAAACCAATGCATTATTATTATGTCTTCACTTTCCTATTTCTTGCCATTGTCACTAGATTGGTTCTTGGTTTTTATGTAAAAGGGCACTCCACCAAGTTCAGTCTGCTTGAGCTGAGATGCACTTCTGAGCCCATTTAAACAGTTGTATGAAGCCTTCTGTGGCTCTGATAGGAACATTTCACGTATAACCACCTAGTTTGAATGTTATCATCGCTGATAATTCCCATACATATAGGATCCACTTTAGGTTGCCCTTATCATCCATTCTGATACCCAATAAACAGAAAGTAACCGCAATAACATCGGCAGCCTGTTGTGGTCGTGTGAATATTTGCATGTAAAATCTTAACCCAAATCACAATCCTTCTGTCAACCTAACCAAGTAGTCTGGGTGCCTAAATTTAACCAATCTTTTGGTGAAAATGTAAGAAAACATGAAGCTGAAAACAGCAAGTAGAAGTCAAAACAAGACCCAGGTGAAAAAAATCCGACTAGAAGTATGATTCACAGCTGGAATTGAACTCAAGTCTCCGTGAAAGTCTGCTGACTTGCGCCTCGACGAGTCTCTTCAACCTCCAGATGTAGACTTTTGTTTCTCTTTGCTGTGCATAACTGCAGCTCCACCTCCATTTAATGAGGTGATAACAGCCTACTGAACCTACTAGAAGGAGGAGGAAGCCCCTACTGGCTCAAATGTATAGGAAAGATCCACAACGATAACATGCATTTAACGGACGGATAACATCCAAACCCTAGTGATGTCATCAGGGTGATCTCGGTGGAGACAGAAAGTCTACATGTGTTGCAAACTGGAGGTGTCAGGTTGGAAAGAAGTGGCCATAAGAGGAAACTCAACAAGTTTTCGGGCCTCATCAGAAACTCACAGGAGAAAGGTTGTTCTTACATTATTTTTCAGTGTACTCTCCTTTAAATCCCATGCATCTTGTCCACTGATGTTCCAGCTACACATCTTGATTTTCTGCAACAGGTACAAAGCTTTACAATGTACAGTTATGTCCCAAAGTGTCATTTATGCCACTTATTTCAATGCCAGGCGGAGAATTTTTGAAATACCCTCGTATAAAAGGCAAGAAAGGTGTAAAAACAGGTGAAGCTGAGTTGAGGGAATTGTAGGATGAAGTCTTTTTAAAGCGCAACCCACACTAGAGACTAAAACAAGGATGTCCGAACCTCTACTGCTTTGTTTTATGTTGCAGCACTCAGTGGAGTGCCCTCTTAAATAAATCACATCATCACAGAATGAAGACAATTAAACGCAACATGACAAGGGCCCTCAATTACAATTACAAACACGGCCACAAAGGCGGCTTCACTCTGAATGAGGCTGCATGCCAATTAGTAGCATTTGGTAGCTTTAAAGGGGCTCTGGAAGCACTTTGATATGCAAGCTTTCAAATGAATATGTGGCGACTAACAAGAGCAGCAAAGAGGTTGAGCTCAAACTGCAGGTGCATCACAAAAAAGCGGCAACAATTACTCCACAGACAGAAAAACTATTTAGGTAACTAATAAATTTGGTAATTAATCATTCAATTTTTTCATCCAAGTTATTTGTGAGGATTTTTTTTTAGCACTGAACTGATCATAATTTTAGTTTCTTTCAGATTTAGAACTGCTTGGTTGCACAAAACAGGCGATTTTAAAAGATTCTTTCACAGTTTTGTGAAATTTTCAAGACAAATTGTTCATCACGATGATATAAAAATAACTTACTTGCAACCTTAAGAAGGAGCATATTTCCTATACACTGGCATGTAAATAATGCTTGTAAAATTTTTCTAAAGAGTTTTTTTTTCTGTTTGGGTTACAGTTAACAGGTGTCTTTATTTGGCACATTCTGCATATAATTAATTCAGAGGGAGAAAAGAAAATAAGGCTCAACAAAAAGTATTTTTAAGCAGATGTATCAGCTCTTGTGAGAACTGCAAAGTGTTCCTTAAGAAAGTGGAGTGACGCAGACTTCGCCACAGAAGAGTTTTTGATGAATTAGAGGCTTTCGGAGGAGGCTCTCTCACTGTGCGCACCTGCGTAAAACACCGGCGCCGTCCGCAATCGAGGAACCGCAAAACCCTTTACAGGACGGTGACAAGCGGCTCCTTGGTCTGAAATAAACCGGATCTGTTTGAAAACTTAAGATCTTTATCGTAACAATGAGCGACATTTCTGCTGGATTACAAACTATGAAGCGCCGTTCCGCCGCTTTCTCCTCCGAGCAGCTGTGACCGCCGCGTCCAGACGCAGATACGCACCGACCTCTCTCAGCTCTACTTGTTGTTCTCCTGCGAGAAACGATGACATCCAAATTGCTGGTTTATGTCTTACTTCTGTCGCTCCTTCACACCTGGTGAGTGGCGCATTTAAGTTTAAACCTTCATCAAGAACAAAAAAATGCATGATGCGTTTTGGCGACGCTCTAAATGCGCACTAATGTTGGAAACTTTACGCGTGAAGTTTCTGTGACTCTGACACGGTGTTTTACATACATGCAGACTCTGGGCACTGAGTCAGTACCTGTTCTTTCATTTTCACCTTTGCAGCTCTCTAACAATCGAGTACGAGGAGGACTACGAGGACGTCACTGTGAACCAGATGCTGGCTCCTAAATCCCAGCAAACCGACGCCACGGAAATACTCAATAATTTACTGAAAGAATATGACAGGAAGCTGCGGCCGGACATCGGAGGTGAGGGTCATTGCTGCAGTTATTCACCAAACTAGTCGCAGACTGTAAATGTAAATCAGGTATCTCATTATACTCATGCACAATGACCACAACTAATCATTTCTAACTGGGCAGAGTGGAATCTGCAGATTGGGTTGGTTGTACAATCAGATAAATGTGTGTCTTTCAATCTTTCAGCTGGACCAGCAGTAATAGACAATAATCAAATGGGTCACACTCACTGAAAAGGCTGATTTTAAAATGCAATACAAGACACAACCCGCATAACAATACACTAATAGAGAGTTCGTCCAAGTCCTCATAAAGCCCTTAGATGTCTTTATAATCTAAGGAGAAGAGATGTTTTCAAAGAAATGCATTACAACATCATTTTAAAAAGAACTGATTAAGATAAGGAAGATAATTAAATTAGACACAGAGAGTGAAAGTAAAATACAGATGGATATGCGTATAGTTTGACCAGTAATACTTCTGTAGCGCCGGAATAAATTATTAGTTGCTTTAAATGCAAAAAAAAAGATAAGAGAGCAGTAAAGACACTAAAGACACAGGAGAACAGCAGAGTTTCAGTTTTGATTTGAAAGTGTAGGCACGTTTGAGATGATCAGGAAGGTGGTTCCATCTCTGTGCAGCATGTTCTGCAGTTACAGCGAATTTAAAATGCCATATAAAAGAGCTATGTAGTAAAACTGATGACAGAAGCAAAGAAAAAAATAAAGAGAATGTACTGAACTTTGCTTTTATATTCTGAATGAGGGGTTCAAAGGCTAAGAGCAGGAGTGAGCATACTGCTGTTTTGCATTTTTTTATTATTATTTATTACAAAATGTTTTATTATAAACAGCTTCAAAATTTGAAAAATGTCCACAAAGTTGTCATGTTTAATTACACATCATGCAGTTGCGATTAAAGACCCTTACCCCTCGACCTTAACCCGAATCTCAACCTGCTTCGCCTGTTACTTCACTGCTGTAAACTGACACATGAAAAGCTTAAAATGCATAAACGTGAAACAGGAAATGTGCCTGAAGTGGGATGTTATCTATATGCATTTACATGATATCCGGTAAACACTTGAGCTCACTAGCTCACACTCATATTATCCCCTGTGATAATAGGTTGTTAAGCAAATCTTGAAATGTCGCAAAAATTTAAAAAAGAAAATTAGACTTCTTTCCATTAACCGTTGTGCAGCAAAATACTTGGCTGCATAGTGTCATCAGAAGGAGGCAGTATGGGCTACGTTATGCAGGGCTGTAATGAACAGAGTAGAAGAAGAACAGAAGCGTTTGGAAACTGTTGGAGCCATTTCAGACATTTATGACTTATTTCACATAACTGTGTTATTTCGTGAGTCTTTGTTATTTCTTATTGCTTAAACTAAGCTTCTCCGCTATATTAGATTCATTAGATGTCAGGGTGCTTGGTGTTGGGCACTGAAAGGCAAACAGGTGATGGGAATCAGCTGGCAGGGGTGTTAGGACACCAGTTTTTGACCGTAGTCTTGTTATGTTAAGTTAAACTTTATACAAAAAAGCATTATGTAATTCTTGATTTCTGAACATAATAAACTGAAGAGGATTAACATTAACTTTGCCTATGCGTCTGCACTTGAACTGCTCCTGTCATATGTGGATCCGAGCGAAATCGCGTCGGATGCCGCAACAGAAACTAAAAAATGCTTGCTAACCCCAAAAAGACCTCGTAGAAAAAACCAGTAAAACTTCAATTCAATTCAGTTTCATTTATACAGCGCAAATTCACAACATATGTCATCTCACAGAGCTTAACATAGTACGGTACAGACCTTACAGAGAACAGAAAACCCAACAATCCAGTTGCCTTTGGATTCCCTACGAGCAAAGAGGCAGCAGGAGGAACCCATAAAAACCCTAGAATAGGAAGGGGGGAAAAGACTCTGACAGAACCAGGCTCAGGGAAGGCGGCCATCTGCCTCGACCGGTTGGGATGAGAGTTGGGAGAGAAAAATGAAGAGAAGCATTCTTGAATTGTTTTCAATGAGGTAGGCTTTAATCATTCTTCATGTCAGCTGGTACTGATCATGTTTCATGCTTTCCGGAGATGAAAATGATGAAAGAAACAGCTGATCGGTCATGTGAGTTAAATGCTCACTACATCAGAACTCATTCAGAAAGAATGTTTCCATCTCCTGTGCACCGACTCACTTTTGGAACCGTTGGAAACCACGTCAAGGAAGTGTAAAAACTTGTTTTCCTTGAACTTCTTCTAACGTAATACTTCAAAATGTGCATCAAAACATGACTAATGTTCCAAAGATCTTCTTGTCATGTGAGGAATGTTTGGTTTTGTCGATCTTCAAGTAGACCATACATGTCTAGTGGGGATGAGGTCAGGTGCCTTTGGAGGAAAGTCCATAACACTCAGCTGTCCTTGGTCTTCTTTGGTTTTCGAGTTCTAAGCTTTGAGCTGTGTTTGGGCCTCTTATTCTGATGCAGTATAAATCTTTTTCCACAAAGATGCAAACCAGAGGATATAGAATGTCTCTGAAGAATGGAAAGCTGCTTCTTCATGGTCGAGGTGGAGTCGATTCTCTGCAGGTGTCCAAGTTCACGGTAGCAAGCTTCCCCTGACTTTAATATTCCCAACAGCATGTTCCACTGTGATGTCACCGTCAGTCCCGTTGGTCTCCTTACATGCTTCCTTCTCTTATTTCCACTAATCTCTATCTGGAATTCATCAGTAAAAAGGGACATATTTTCCATCATCCACTATAAAATGCTGCTCGCTCTTAGCCCACCCCAAGCATTTACCCTTTTGTTCCCCTGCTGAGAAGTGGTTTAGAGACTCTTCTCGTCCTTTGAGAAACTACTCGACAGCTTTTTTTTTGATTGGAGTCTTGTGTTCTTTATTCATCAAATCTTGTACCTGAGATGAGGTTGCTTTTTTATTTCTCACTGAACAAACAAATGAACTGTACATTGAGCCTGTGGAAGTAGCTCTGCTTGTCTTTGTTTCTTTTTGCCACCCTTGTTTGGATTATTACTGGTGACTTCTTTGAGTTGTGTCGTCTCTGGACATGCTGGTTGGAAGACTTCTGATGTTTTTTTTTCACCATCTTGCGACCACTTTTATTCTATGATGCTGCTGTTGCATGGCGACCAGAACAACCACAATGGACACCCATGTATAAATCAGACAACACGCAGAGGAAGGAAAATGAGACGGGGTCAAGAGTCTGAAATAAGCCAAATCTCCCTTCTGTTATCACCACTGACAATATGAGATTGTTGTACTTCAACATGGACCAGCCAGTGGCCCCAGTGAGGAAATTAGGGGACTTTTGTGAGAGTAGTGAGACATGGCAACAGGAATAATTTCCATGGCCGGCTTTCAGACAGTTTGGGCAAAAAGGAATAAGTCTGAGAGTGGCAGTGAAATAGGTGGTGGGCTTTTATTAACAACAAAGGGTGCCATGAGGGAGCGTTTCATCACACTATATACCCAGGGAGCTTTCACATGCCACCTTGTTGTTGTACATCCGTCCCTCCACTAACCTGGCAACTATAACGTCATCCACTCTGCCGAGACTCCAGACTCTGCTTCCAAGTGCTTTCATGTATTCTTTAGGAGCATTTTGGTCTGCATGATCCTCCAACTGATAGTGTTTTGGAGCTCAGTGCAGTGCTCCTTTAGAAACCTTCACTCTAAACACGATTTGCCGAAGAGAAAAAACGTTTTGCTCAGAATAACAGCCTGAGAACTTCATTTAGTTCTGACGCCATGTTATTGAGCAATGTTCTGCCGGAAACTTGAGGCGCAGACATGTTTATGGTAGGTGAACAATGGCTGCAGGTTGATTTAGTACAACAAACCTCTGATGAGTCAATCAAATTCAGCTGAGTATCATCTAAATGCTGCTTCTGGGGAAGGATACAACTCAAAGAAACCTTTCCTTAAAGAATCACGCATTTTTCTCCTTGAAATAAAAAAGTACAATAAGAATTTCATGTGTCGAAGGTGAAATTGTTGTGGGGAATTTGTTAACAGTCTAGGCATCTGAGATTTGAAGGTAGAGTCTGCAGCTCTAATCCATTCCAGTGCTTGTCCATTTCAGTTAATAGCTCCTCCTGGTGTGCCAGCTGTCTGTTCTGTCACCTGACTCAGATGTTATCAGCCCCTTAAATAGCCATCATCATCGCTCATCATTCCTGTGCATATGGAGCAGTAGGAAACTCCTCTCGTAGACTCAGTGAACCACTATCACAACATATAATTATTTAATGGTGGCGGGGCTGCAATTTTGTATTAAAAGCACCATTATTCTGGCAGTATTTTTTAAAATAAGCCTTATTTTCACTCTATGTTCATTTGCATTTTCAGTCTCTGTTTGGTTAGATTAGGCACCTGGTTAACCTAACTATTGGTGGGGTTTGGAAAAAGATCAGGATTTAAATACAGTCTGTTGCTGTGATTACTACATGATACAAAGCTCTTTTCTGTATGCCATCAAGGTGACAACTCCACCAGAGATTTTACATTACTTAATACTTATTGAGATGACTTAAAGAGGTCGCCTACATCACACACCAGAGTCAAAGTCCTTGTGTGTTCTCACATACTTGGCCAATAAAGCTGATTCTGTTTCTTATTCTTATTCTAACGTTATCAAGGATATTTTCTGCTTTTTCTCCGGAGCTACCAGAAGGTGCAGGTCCCTACTGGCCCATATGTAATATGATGCAATGTGTAATATGACTGCACCTGTTCTGTGTTTGCTGAGAAAGGAACAGAGGAGGAGATGTGGGGGAAACAGGACAGTGGCAGTAAGAGGAAAGGTAAATTTGCTAAGAAGCTAAATATCAACAGAATCACAGACTCCACCTGAAGCAGGTAGACGCTGTATAATACTTTGTGTTTTTAAGGCTGTTGTGGGTTTGTTTTTTGTTTAAGTAGAGTAGAAATCATCATATTTTTGAGCTGAGTCTCTCATTTGCTGACCTACAGTAACAAAGGGTCAAGATGTAAGTGATTAGCATGTCCTCATGAATATAAATTACATTTGAAGGTTGAAACTTTGAGAGGAGGACAGAGCTATGAGGAGTTATGTAACTCACTGACTTATTTTCTCACGCATACAGTGAATGTGCTGTTGTCTCTTTTGATGAGCCATGTATAATCAGTTTCTCCACAGAGGCTGTGCTTCTGTTCCACTCATTCATTGTTTAGAAAGTGGCCTCTGGTGGCTGGATGCTGTCGTATGGTTATGTGGTTACAATCGATGCATTACAAAGAAATGCTTCCGTGACTTGTCGCTTATGAGGTTTCAGTTTTAGGACAAATGCAGCTTCTATCTGGGTAAAAATAAGAAGCATGAACTGGTTGCAGACCACAGCGCTACCACAGCTCAGAGGGTCAGTTTTGATCCAGCTGAGAAACTTAAGTGTAACAACACACGAATCAGCAGGAGGCACCCAGCTGACACTCAGGATGTCAACAGCTTGTTGTTCTTTAGACAGCGTGCACTACCTCTGACATGGCTGTTATCACAGGCTGAACATGTTATCATGAGTTCTTCATCACCAATGGAGCCTCTTTGTATTTGCAGTCATGACTTTCATTAAATCTGGCTAACAGCTCTCTGACTGGTGCTGGTCTGTTTGGTTTTTTTTAGAGGTCACATTGTAAATTAAAGCTGCTGTAGTTAATATTTACACATTAAGAGTGAATGAAATTACTATGTGTGGTCTGGAACACGTTAATTGTAGTTATGAATCCAAGATTTTTATCACTGGACTATTTTGTCTCCTGTAGTTGAAGGCAAGGTTCCAGACTAACTTTTTGGTAGCATTAGTGTGACCAACCTTCTCAGCTGTTTGCACCTCCCCATCTGTACCAGTGTGGCGTGGTATTAACCCACCTTGCATGCTGATGAATAGTTGTCTTTGCATTGCCTAGTTTTGTGTTGATGTAAAGACTGATGGTCAGACTTGATATCTGCAAAGTATTTTAATCGGATAATATATTTATTCGTCACAAGTCTTTTCCTAGAGGTTGTCTGATATCACTCCTCTAAACTGGGCACAGACCAAACACCTGCTAGTTGATGGACACTACAATTTACCATCGTTACCTAAATGCCTCACATGCACGCTAGGTAAGATAGATGCTGCTTGTTGGCTGCTGTTCAGTCAGACAGGCTTGAAAAGAGTGAAGTGAGGCACTGAAGACAAGTGATTTTATCTACATTAACTGTCTTCTATGTGCCGAGTTTTCTATGAGCAGAAGCCAAAATCATGATTGTGATTAATTTTCATTTAATTCTGCAGCCCTAGTACTGCTTTAGCCATTGTGATAGTGCTTATTCTTAATCACTGGTTCAGTCGGTATCTCCCTGCCTGCACCCACACTCTTTATCAGAAGGTGGATCTGAATGTGACCTGTCCTTCTCCACCAGCCTCCTCCTCTCTCTTGTCATTTTGTTGTTTTTTTTTTTACCATAATCGGCTACAGAGTGCCTCATCATTGGAACATGCAACAGCTAAATGGGTTGTTCAAGCGTCAGTTAGGGAGAGATTGACAGTGCCGGTAATGAAGAAAAAGCACATTTTCCACCTCTGTGACGAACAAAGCTGCTACTTGTGTTAGTTAGAAGGGACACCCAAATCAGGCTAATGATCATCATGCACTTGAGCACCTGAAATTTTAACTCGCACACTCTCAAAAACCATTCTGGTCTCAGTCTTCACCTTGGTCTTGCTTTAAGTGTCTTTCAGCTCATTGATTTGGTTTTACAACTCTGCTGTGTTACTTCACTCTTTTCTCTTGACATTTCTGTGTAAGTGAACTGGACATGATGTGCAAATCACTGAGCTTAGCGAGAGCTGTTGGTTGGCTGTTTCTCTCTGTTTTCCCTCTATAAGCTAAGCTAAGCTAAGCTATGCTGAGCTAACCAGCTGCTTGTACCGGCTTCATATTTCATACTTGATGTTAAGTTTTATTGGCGACATTAAATCACCAAACAGATGCGAAGTCTAATCACTGAAATGAATTAAACCCAGTGTAGTAGGTTTTAGACAACAGGCTTGTGTGATAAGACAAAAAAATTTGATGTGCAATAACACTTTTCAGTACTGCGATGATGATATGACTCGAGATAAATACACAAAGAACGAAGCCGTACAGTTACTATGTCTTTCTGCTTTAATGGGTAAACTGCTAACATAGACCCCAACAATGAATAGTTTATAGCCACTGATATGAAATAAATGACTTTGAACATGATTTTACCAAACTACAGGTGAATATCCAACCTGTTAACCAGAACATCGATTAAAACAGGGGTGTCAAATCCTCGTCCTCAAGAGCCCCTATCCATCATGTTTAAGATGTTTCCCTCTCGCGCCTGATTCAAATGATCAGGATCGTTATCAGGCTTCTGCAGAGCTTGACGATGAGCTGATCATTTGAATCAGGTGTGTTGGAAGAGGGAAACACTTAAAACATGCAGGATAGCGGCCCTCGAGGACCAAGGTTGGACACCCCTGGATTAAAGTAACACATAAATATCACAAATTAAAGGTTTCTTTCTGCTGCTGCTCCCCTGAAAATATTTTCTTAAGTGAACAGAAAGATCTTTTGATATTTTCCTTACTCTTCTCTCCTTCTTCAGCCGTCGTGCTCACAGTCACCACCAAACTGACACTTATTAATCTGAGGGTCAAATGTTCGTACATGTAAACAAACTGCTTTTTTCTTATTCACTGCATTTCAGATGTTGCACACATTCATATCCAGTGATGATTTATTGGTCAGCACAACCAGACAGGGGCAGTAAATACTGCGTATGTGCTTTAAAAGTGTTGAAAAAAAATGCAAGTTGGCATGCTGTATAAAATATCTGTTTGAAATGGTTGTCAAAGTCACATGCGTATTGCAGTAGCACAAAAGTCGTATCACTTTCTCCTGTCGGGATTCATGGTTTTCAAGCAAACAGCCTTTAGTATCAGTATAACTTCAATCCTGTACACTCCATTTGTAACCACGGATACCAAGCCACATAAGCTCTGTTGTTTGGGCCTGACAGAGAGGGGACAGTAAAAAACAAATATGACTGGTACCCAGGATGTCACCGAGGGACAGGCGTACATGACCTCACACATTGAGCTCTGGAAAACACCTTTTGATGTGGTCCTGAGAGAGCTGATCCCACTTTCACATCCCAGTCGCCACTTTCTCAGTGTCACTTTCTCTGTGTGTCACTTTGACTCCAATAAATAAGCCTAACCTCTCACTCTCCTCACTTATCTGCTGTTCCTCGTACGTCCACTCAGCCTGCGGCCAATTTCAGGTGCTTTTATCTGCCTCGCTCAGTGCTCTAAATTCTCTCCTGTCTCTGTGGCACAAACAAACATAAGTCACAATGATCGGTTATCTGGTGCTTTGGTGGCCTCAATATGACATGTCAATAAGATTCATGTTGTTTTCTCATATGGACGTTATTCTTCATTATACTACTCTATGTGCTTGAGACTGCCAATTAAGAGTCGATTAAGAGCTGCACTGACAAATCACACAAAAAGCACAAAAAGTAAAAAACAGGGAGAAAAGTCTGAGTAATTTCTCTACAGCTGTGTAATGTCCACATTGTATATTTTGTCAAAACATAATTCCATGTAACTGCATTGCAACTAACAATAGTCTCACTTCGAGGTCCATTTAGTGGCTACTTGGTAGCCGTCAGTCATGCCATGATCTTAGTCAGCAGATAAGTATAGGATTTTAGTTGTTTAAATTTCACTGACATACAGTAGTCCCTCGTCACATCGCGGTTCATTTTTCGCGGTCTCGCTGTATCTTGGATTTTTACATTGTATATAAAATACGTAGCGTACAGCGGATGAAGAGATGCACGTGTGGAAAACGCAGCTACAGCCGCTTCCGCTTTAGCTAGTCGGTCGCTGATTGATTGGTGGTGATCGAAGCCAGACAGAACCCATAGTCCTACACGGTGAGTGTTCACTAAAAAATAACCGTTGGAGAACCGGTGACATACTGTAGGATTGCCCATAACGTCATCATCAATTTCCCGGTGGGCAGTTGGACGTCCTCGGTGTTGGTATGTTTAAAATACGGCAAAGTTTTTCCGTAGTGGGCGTTTCAAATGGATCGCTGCGTCGCTAGTTCCATTATTGGACACGGCTGTAGAAGCTTCTCTTGATGGAAGGTTTGAGAGTGTAGAAAGTGTTTAAGAGCAAATAATAAAATAAATATAAAGTCGCTACTTTGCGGATTTCATCTATCGCGCAGGGGGCTCTGGAACCTAACCCCATGACAGACAAGGGATCACTGTAGGAGCACTAAAACTGAAGAGGAAAACAGTTACAGCAGCTACAAAACAACATTAGCATTTGTTTGCAAGTTTTTGCCCCTTTTTGGTCTCCACCAACTTCTGAATAAAACATCTGGTTATTTGTTTCTCCCCATTTCTCTATTGTTCGGTGCAGGGAAGGTTTTCAGAGCCTTCACACCAAAAACAGCTGCCTGCGTCTGCAAAAATGACACTATACAGTGATAATAACCAAAACTGTGAGCTCATAAATCCACAACAGTTTTCTAAAACACGCTACTAAACTTAGTAGCAGAGAGTCTTGAGAGTTTTGATTAAATATCATGATTTTAAAATTGGATTTGGTTGTTTTTCCCAATGGAACAGCAGGACACACAGTTAGTGTTCAAGGGCTGTTAAAATGTTGGAAACCCAGTGATTCTTTCTGTTCGTACAGCTCGTGGCACTGATAAACGGTGTAATTTGGGCAATTTTTTAAAAAGCTAACATGCCTTTCAAACCTGCTGGGAGGTTTTGGGGCTGAGAGGTTGTCATGAATGTGGTAATTAACTACAAAGGCCAAAACCATTTTTGCACATATTGAATCAGGGAAGAAACTTGTCAAACTACCAGGAATTACAGCTGTCAAACAGGTCAATAAGACAATTTCAAAAATGCTACCTGTCAAAGAAGATTGACAAGTGTGGGTTTCAAGCACCGCATTTTATATTTCATATATAATGGTACAGTGGTAGAATTGGTGTTTATCCAAATTTTTTTGACGACATGTTTGAAATGTCAAATGTAGCTCCTGTGATGCTTTGGCAGTGTCCACTTTTAACTTTACAAAGAAGCATTTTTAGACTGTATAAACTGGAACATCTCAATTAGCACACTTTTTTGTCTTCAGTCCCTTGTTACAGAAATGTTTTTCTTTGGCAGAAATGAGTAGGAGTGATGAATGTAGTAATGCGGTAAACAATTCATTGATAGAATAGGACGTTCACATATTAAGGATGATGTGTGCGCCACACTGTTCAGCTGTCGACCACTGGACGTAGCAACTGTGTGTCTGAATAATAAACACGGTGACCTTTTCACTAAGCTACTTTAGGGACTGAACTACCGGATCCTCTTTCTGGTCTTTTTCTTGGCTTTTCCCCGTCCACACACACACACACAGAGTCATTTTCATGGGAAATTATAATTCTATAGTGTACCACGGATCTGTATTCCTCCCTGGTCGCCCGGCCAAAGCGGACTAAATTAACTTGTACGGATAATTTCAAAGAAGCTATGATAAATACGATGTGGGCAATTAGCATTTCTCTTCTTTTAATTCCCCTGACCACAGACCACAGATAAGTAAATTAGAAAGCCATTTGTTGTGATGCGGGTCCTTTGATGGCAGATGGCGCGCTAAAGTCAATTGACCTTGTCCTCTTGGCATTAATGAATGTGACTTTTTAAACCCGCGGTTAAACAACAAGGGGAATTTCTACTACATGACTTGAATGTTAAGTGGTAGTCGTGCAGGTGATGCTGGGAGAGAGTCCACACTAAACTGAAAAAGTCTAAATTGTGTCTTAGTTTTTTTATGTTTTTCTTCAGTGGTGGGCTGATGTTTAGTGTTTTTAAGAGAGGATTATAGATCAACTAAACTTTTTTCCACCTAGTGTGATATCTAAAAGCTTGACCGTATGTTTTGAAAGAGAATCCGCTTTATTGGCCGAGTACATGAACACACGCATGGAATCTGACTCCTGTGTTTTCTTTGCTCTCAAAGTACTTACACAAAATCAGACACTCTTGCATTTAAACACGGGCAACAGGTTACAGATGGAAAATGAGTGTTTAACTACAGTTTTTAAACTATTTGAATGTGTAAACGAGCATATTTAAAGAGAACCTGAGTTTTTATTGCCAAATTACAGCAAACAAGAGTTTAGTACAGTTACAGTTATTAACAATCAATATTGTTATTGATACCCTATATTCGCTTTTTATACATGAGGTACATTGAAAGACAAACCCTCTTTCCTAGTAATGAAAATTAAATTCCTCACCACTCAGGGATTTGCAGCTACAGATGTACTTGGTCTGGTTTGAACAGTAGTTTCTGCTATTGTAAGTAACATTACTGAGTCGTTTCACTGACCCTATTGCTTTTTTATGTGTTCTCTTATTAGCATGTAGTTCTGACCTGCAGTTGTTATTTGTAGCCACAGAGGCCAACATTCAGAAGAAGTTATATAATTTCACTTCAAACCTAATGTGATTGTTTTGGCATACAGTCTCTCCGAGGGTAGCGGGTCATTAAAGCAAACAATACATCATGTTCAGGTTAAAGTCCATCTCTGTTCACTGATCAAACCATTGATTAAACACATAAATATAGTGATTATGGGTGTTAGCCTGCCTTTGGCCACATATTTCTCCTCTCCTTTAGCTATCTACATATAGCCATTTTCAAAATCCCCTTTACTACATGAAACAGCAACACCTCTAATCTAGAATCCTGCAATACCGAAACTTTTTAACTTGTGATGATGATTTGGGTCAGCTAATCCAAATTTGGAACTAGAAAATTTGTTTGAAATTTGGTGCAGTTAAGCTGCCCTGCTAATTGTTTTCGGTAGGTTATCCATCTTAATGGCAGTGCTCACACCCCTGCGTGCAAATGTTCCACCAAAGCAGTTTCTCCGTTGTCATTTTACAGGAGCACCTTCGCTGCATGCTTAGCATAGCGCTGCCCGATCCGATTTGTTTAAAGAAATGCAACAAGCTAGAGTATTTTTCCCTGTACAGCACAGTGATAACATGCATTCTGTGCTGCAAAATGGTCAGGCTATACGGATTGGGATCAAACACCCAACTGAAAATTCGATGATAGTTTGAACCACAGTTACAAAGATCTTTACAGTATGTATGACTGTCGTGTTTCAATGAACACTTAAATGATCACTAGAGTGATGTTTTGGTTATCACAAAAAATATTTTATATCGAGCATGGCATTTGCGTTCCATCCTCAATAAATTTCATGATGGGAGTCTGTGACAGATTAGTACTTGTTTCCACGGGATATAACAGATTTCTCTCCTACTTGAAACAACAAACAGCAAACAGAGACATAAAACACTCAGGTGAAAATATGTCTGTGTAGATTCTTTGTTATCCAGGTCATGCTAATTGTAGGAGCTCCAGTAGAAGAAGTAGGTGAAAACACAACTCCTAGATTTGACTCAGCCTTAGTTGCAGCTGTACTGCAGTTATTTTCCCACACGAGCATTAAAGAGCCGTCCTAAAACTAGCTGTGGTGTCTACTTACTGGGTGACAGATGATCGGCCGGGGTACAGCTAGCCTGAGGGGGGTGATCTGTTCTGCTCGCTGAATATTTCAGAGTCCTTGGCATTTCCTCTAGTAATGAGCCCGGACAGCGAGAGGAGAAGTTGAAGTCTTAATGCCATCAGTCATCATGCTGCGGCTCAGAGTATGAGAATAGGCTGCGACTATCCCACGTGTAGTTATGTCATCGGGAGTTCCTGCTCACTTATGTGATTAATGAGGAGACAGAAATGTGCAACAGTGGAGATTCAAGCCATGGGGCAGAACGATAAACAAGCAGGAAACAATAAAACTCTTAAAGGTTTGGGTAGTTAATGAAGACTAAGTAACATTTTATTAAGCTAAAGATTATCAATATGGAAGCCCAATTATTGCCAAAAAAAGAGAAGAAACTGAAAATAAGGCTCAAACATGCGGTTATTTACACCGTTGATCAATCTGTTGATTAATTTCTTAATGAATCAGTTAGTTCTTTGCTCTATAAAATGCCAGAAAAAGGTAAAAAAAAAAAAAAGTCCATTAGTTTTTCCCAAAGGCCATAATGACATCCTCAAATGTCTTGTTTTGTCCACAACCCAAAGACATTCAGTTTACGGTCACAGAGGAGGAATGAAACCAGAAAATAAGTAATTTTCTGAAGCTGGAATCAAAGCATTTCAATTACTTCCTGTTATTTTACAAAATATTGCTCACTTATTTAATTATCAAAACATATGCAGGATAATTTAGGAGTCTAACACTAATCAACTATTTGTTGGAGCTCTAATAGAAAAATGGTAAAAATACATAAACTGTGTATCCAAATTCTGAGATATTAGGTTCAAGATTACATGTCAAAATTATGAGTCAAGCTAGCAAGGTTGTGTGAGATTGTAAATGTGTGTATTACTAATTAACAGCTATTTCAAGACTGTTTAATGTCTTTCTACATAATACAAGTAATGATGAGCAAAATATCAGTTACTCTGGGAACCACGGTGCAAATTAAAAATGGAAAAAAAATTACAGAATTGAAGAAAAGTCGGCAACACAGTATTCGATAAGGGAAGTCGACCAAGTTTTGAGTGGTCAGTTGGATAAATAAGCAGCATTAAGGTTGAGTCCTATAGCTTCTGTGATACTATACGAGTTGTAGCTGTTTCTGTGATAACTTGTCGAGTGTTCCACTGTGTTCCACTGCAGGAACTCTGGTCAGGGTAAGTTTCCACCAACGTTTACAGGGATGGACTATTTAAATCAGCACTATAAAGCTTTGTATGATGAGTGCAAAGCCGGATCTGAATGTCACCCAAAGCAAAAAACTAACAACTAACAAAGTTGTTTGTTTTTGCTTTTGATGCCGATGCACTCCCGCACAATATCACCATAATCATTCTAGAGTTACTCATTCTTTCCAAATGGCTTAATTTAAACCATCTGGTATAAATGACTGTATTTTCTCACATCGTAGAAAAGCAAAGCATCGTCATGCAGCCGTAATATTTAGCTCATGTGTAAATTATACACTGTTGGTCAAAATGTTCGATACAAGCGATTTTGTGGTAAATTTTAGCTCAGGTTGAAAATTGGTAGCATAAAAGAGAACAATTTCTTGCATACTACAGCACCAGTTGTGTTTCCATATAGAATAATGTGTTAATTACTATCTACTATCTAATATAGTTCTTAATTATACCTATAGAACAAATAGATAACACTTTATTGACTGGATCAGAAGTATAAATAAGATCTTCTGTGTGATACTAAATTACAACAACTTAATAAAAAAAGTAATGTTAAAGTTCATTAATTACACCTGAACACTTAACAACATCTATGGCCTTGCCTTACTTGCAAAATGGCTGCCAATCTGCGAGGCATACTCTCTACTAATGTATGTAACGTTGCATTGAGGAGATTGGGCCATTCCTCCTGTAAATACTGGCCAAGTTCACGAAGATTAGCTGGCTGTGGGTTGCTGGTAGCAACTCCATGCCCAAGAGCCCAAGAGCATCCCACAAATGCTTGATGGGATTGGTATGGAAGCATGCCGGGTGGTGAAAAACACAGATTCCCTCCTGGTCAAGAAAATCCTGCACAGTTTGTGCTCTGTGTGCTAGGGCATTATTATCTGGGCACCTATAGTTCTCTCTGAATGTCTGCTGGGCCCATGGCAACAGGTGATGTTCAGATCACTAAGTCTGATTTGCCATTGTAGTGAAAGGCGCCTCATACATGCTGATCTGCCTCCACTGGCGAGTCTTGGCTGTACACAATCCTCATTGAGTCTTTCACCTTGCATTTGATGCAACCTGACACGGCCATCAGTTTTGTACAGCAGACATCGTGACTCATCTCCAAACAAGTCATGTTGCTAGTGATCCACAGTAAGGTCCGGTACTGCCTGGACCACTGGAGGAGCTTCCACTTGTCTCTGGCTGTCAGACGTGGCTTCCTGCTCAGTCTTCTGGCATTCAGACCCCGTTTAACCAATCTCCTGTTGACTGTTTCACAACTAACTTGGATATTTGCATCCTGCAGCCATTCTTGCCTCAGAGAGGCAGCAGTACATTGATATACCTCTACCATAACTATAACCATACAATTGGAAACAAAAATGCAGAATATGAGTTTTATTTACACATCAACTAATTACTCAATAATTTTATTATAAACTTCTGTGTTATGTTCACTAAAATGGTGCTTTACAACAAACCCCCCATGTTTACATGCTGGAATCAACATTTTGACTTAAACTAAAAAACTACATTTAAAAAATCTACTTTTGTTACGTTCTGTGACGTAATGTTCATTTTGCAAACTCCTCGATTTAAATGCAAATCTATAGTGAATGCATCCTCATCTAATATCGCGACATCGATTTAACTGTGTCTCGCCCTGTTTGTTATTCAAAGAGCAAAGTTAATCCTCTTTATTCCAGCACTGGCCAGCCATCACTAATATGCAGTGTAGGCAACACCTACTCGCTGCTCTGTACCTTTTTGTGATTAGTGATGAAGAATTACTGAAAATCAAAGATGGATTATCTTCTCTACTGAGGAGTCATTCAGGAGAGGAGGTGGTGGGAAGAGCCAGACTGTCTCACAATAACACGAAGGGCTGCAGAGGTCAAAAGAATTGATCAGTTTGACTCCTGACATCAGTGGAAGTTTCATCAACTCATTAAACATTTCAGTCCTTTGTACACTGGGGAAAGTTACCCTTGGTGAGGGCACAGATAATGAAGCTGCATCTGCAATGTTATGCAGTGAGCTGTTAGACCGGTGACACAGACAAAACCAGGAAGAGATGAAGAGAAGTGGCAAATAACATGGACTAAAACTCCACTGCATGGCAACACAAGAGTTGAGTACTTTCACTGCATTCATTTAGGGGTTTTTTGTTCCAACTCAGCCTCTTTGAATAAGGATGACAGGATAATGTGGCCCAACAAGGACATTTCTAATTCCATGCAACCACAAAAAGGTAAATATCCATCCATGGTTATGTGGTCTTGTTTGTCATAGATATCAGCGTAAGTGTGTCAGATGGAGAGACGAGGATGCACTTTGTCTCAGCTCTTCACCAGCAGTTAATGTACATCCATTCATCAGACAGGACGGGCTCCAGCGCAAACCTGGAGAGAGATTAGCTAATGTCTCTGTGGACCTGTTCGTCATCCTCTGCCCACCCTAATGACAAATAAATCTCACCAGAGGTTATGGCTTCCCTCTGCCTCTCACCAAATGATTTTACAAATGTCTCTGAGAGCTCGTTCACCATTGTGGAGAAGATTATCCCCTCCCCAGAGAGAGTTCAGGCTCCGTTATTCCCTTGTTGTTACTTAAGCTGCCCATCATCAGACTTTTATTGTATTGGTATTTGAGGAGACAGCCCCCTGAACAGCACAGTATATTTAGCATGACCATTCAGAATGTTTCACTGATGGCTGCACAGATAAATAACCCACACACAACCGCTAATTAATTTCTAGTTCATGTTATCTATTTCCCTAAAGTTAATGAGCTGCCTCCATTTACTGAATGACTGGTCACAGCCTAACTGCTGCTAAGTGGCATTGTAGGCTGGTGCAAAATTATAGCCTGCAACACAATTAGCACTGCATAATGAAGAAATAATGTAATGCAGCTTCGTTTCCAAAGGTGCAAATCTTCAAAGGGACATAATTAACAACTGTAATTCCTATTATTGTTAGTCTTTTTATAGCCCACACCTTAGGCTCTGTATTTGTTGTAGCATAACACAGGCAGAACTTCCCATTCTAGCATGGTTTGTTCCATTTACTGTGACAGCAGTGGCAGACCACATGAATTTCATTGTCATTGTTTGTTTCCTATTCAGACAGAAGCAGCCAAAGCTTTGGATTTCTGTCTCTGGTTTCTGGTAGCGCACCAGGTTGCAGCAGCTCTCACTAAAATCTCCATAAGACGGTTAACAGGCTACTTCTGGTCGACTTGTGTTTAAAATAAGGGCCTTTAACACGTCCTTGTTGCAAGTGAGAATGCAATTTCCTTCCATGACAGTCACTCACTAAAATATAGTTTTTTCCGTGGGCTAACTTTTTTTTTGACACTTGATTTGCCACAAAATCAGCGTACAATATAAATTTGAAGAGCGGGTAAAATGAACATGTTCCTGGAAAAACAAATGAAATGACCTCCAAGTCCCGTCAGTCACTATGCAATGAATCAGCTGCACTTCAAGGCTTCATTGGACAACAACGCTTTAACTAATGACTACTTTCAATGTTGGGTAATCTGTTGACTATTTTCTTAATTAACTGATCAGTTGTCTGGTCTGTAAAATGTCAGAAAATAGTAAAAGAAACGTCGATCAGTGTTTCCTAAAGCAGAGAGATGACGTCCTAAAATGTCATGATTTGTGCACAAATCAAAAGATATTTAATTTAACGTGACACGTGAAACAAGAAGAAAAGGAAACCAGGAAATATTCAAACAATTAATTGATTATGAAAATAGCTGGTAATTTAAGCATTAACATCTAATAAATTAATTGCAGCTCTATTGAACAACATTATTTAGATCAGATTAGATATTTTGGACACATCGGACAAGTAAATAAACTGAAAAGACAACACTGATTGTAGTTTTGCCTTATCTTGCCGTGCATCTTTCTAAGCAGTGCCAGTGTGTTTTCTCTTCAGGTACTTGTTCACTGTGTCGTGCTGCAGTGGTTTGCCATCGAAACTCTGCACAGCTTTTTGTTCTGTGATAATATGGACCACCTAACATGACGCTGCAGTTACATAGTGATATGAAGGAAAGCATTTACTACAATGAACTGAAGCATTTTAGGAAACAAAACCCTTAAAACCATGCGTTGATTTAAAATATTAATGTCGAGGCATGCTTCAGTGTCAGCGTTAACGATTACTCTGACTAATCACAGCAGCTCAACATAAGATGATGAGAGTGCTTGATCTACAAGGTGGAAGGGACTTTGTAAACTAACATTAGCTGAAAGACCACAACTGCTGTCTTCATTTGTGCAATCTGCATGGATGGTCAGCAAACACACCTTTAACTCCATATCATGAAACAGCAAGACCCTCAACCTAGAGGTGCAACCGAGCACCACAGCAACACTTCTTCTGACAGTTCACACTACATGGAGCCTCATCTGTTAAACTATCAATTAAAATGTGTTTGAATCATTCATTTATCACATCCCTAGTGGCGACGTACATGACAACGCTAACAAGAGGGAAGCAAAGGCCCAAGATGGAGAGGATGTGGGACATTTTCCATCTGGCTGACATTTGTCACCCTGGACTGTGTGGAATCATAGATGGCATTTTATTTAATGTTCTCAAATAAAATAATCAATCATATAACCGAGAAAATAATCAGTGCGTTGATCAGTACTGAAAAAATGTTAATGGCAGCCCTGTGCAAAATTAAACACAAAAGCCATGACATGAAATATAAAACTAGATGACAATACTTCCCAAATGTAAATCCTACCATGATAAGCTTTCTCAGCATCATTATTTACATTATTTTTCGACCTGGAGAAGCTTTTGTGAGCCGTTTTTTGTTATTTTGACAGGCAGAGTCATGTATCTGAGAAGATATCACATCCTTCAGTCTTTTGTTTATGGCACACTGCATATATGGATGAAAACAGCAGGTTGCTTTGCACAGGCTGTAGAATCAAATGTGAGTATCCTGCTGATCTTCGCTGTGTCAATTTATATGCATCTGGTGGAATGTTCCTGCAGGTCACTGCATTTTTAACTGTACAGCTGGACAAGCATAAGAAAGAGGACATGTTCAGCCTTTTGTGATTTAGAAGTTGGTACACAAGGAGAAGACCAAAACTATAAATTCAAAAATAATCCATCATCAAAATCCTTGTGTGTCCATCCAAAACACTGCCCTCCACATGGCTAGTTGTCATTGCACTGTATGAGCAACATGCAGCCACCTGACAAACAAAAATGACAAATTAGTTCTATATAAATGCACATACCCAGCAATGTTTCTTTATATAATAAGCATGTACTGTAGATCACTTGTAATTTTGGAACCTGATTTTGATTTAGTTTTAGTCTTTTGGCAAAAAAGTCTATTAGTTTAATCAAATTTTAGTCAGTGAATTTTCATGATATGTAATCAACAACAACAAAAAACATTTCAGTCGTGGTTTTGTGTTTTTAATTTTCAAATCATCCGAAAACTTCAATGTCACAGCTGTCACGGTCTTTGTGTACAGTTACCGTGGATACACATTATTCTAGTTAGTGGCGAGGTCAGTGGAAAAGGTGCAGCTTCCTTGTCACTTTACCCTGTGATACAACAGATGAACTCGCCTCAATGAATCTAGTTATTATTTCCAAACTCTGAACTGCTCTCTGTTTGTCCAGCTTACCTGGCATTAGCATTACCGCAAGTACATGCTCTCTCCATTGAAGAGCAGCAGCTCATTTAGTAGAGAATTTACTCACTTGTTTGCTTAAGTCCAATTTACTGTCTACGTTTAGCTTGATAAAAGACGGTAAATGGCAGGAAAACATTACAACACTTATCCAACATTTTGTTTTCACTAGACAATCTGGGGCGCCATCATTATCCTGCGACGGACTCAATTCTTCTGACAGCAACATGAACAACATCCGGCTGAAAGTAACATGAATGTTACATCTACATTGCCTGTGTTAGATTAGTTAGATTAACATTAGCTCACATTTTTTTTTTATAATGTTCGTAGTTTGAGTTTAGGTCTTAAGTTTATACTTTCAAGAACGACCAGATAACGTTACTTCTACTTCTAAACTTCACTGAATGTAAGAAGCTTCTCACATAACAGCAGTGCAACAGGTCAAACAGTGAAATTTTGGGCGGTGGTGAAAATATTGATCAGGAGCTGCAATGTGTGATTCCAGATGCTGCAGCTCAGTTTGAGAAAACAGTTTGTTCATTTGTTTGTCTTGAACCTTTGACTTGTTGATGGAAACAGTGAAACATTCTGTCAGTGTTCCTGTCTCAAAATCTGACTTTTCATTTAGTTTTTATTTTGAAAGACAGGTGAAAATTTCAGATATTTTATTTTTATTAGCACATTTATTGGGTCGCGCCACCAGGCTGTCGGCATATGAATGATCTCAGTTTGGGAGAGAAGATTTAGAGAAGGGAGGAGGGTGGCAGTGGAGGACCAACTATCAGTCTTGACTCTCTTCAGTTCAGTATCTTTTTTTTTTCTTGGTGGATGTTCTGCTGGTCAAAATGCATCCTGCTGCAGGAGCTGACATTATTACTATTATAATATTGTACACACAATGATTTCACCTGTAGGAGTGTGTTTGAAGTACTTACAGCCATCTATATGGTGGCCATGTGCCATGAAACGAGAGCTGACCAAACTATGATGAGAAAAACACATGATACAAAGGTGTTGGAATAATTCTGTCAAATATTACATTTGGCTCTTTAAAGCCATTTTTCTGACTACACAGTAGATCTGTTCAGGTTGCACACCAGGTGTTGTGCAGTTATGAATATAGCCCTTTTGAAAAGCTGCCTCAGCAGGGACCCTGCAGAAGGGTTCTCCTGTGAGCCATCTGGTAGCACGTGAACCGAACGCTGGAACGGAGAATGGCAGGTGGAAAAATTCTCACTGTGGATTTAATTGGCTGAGACATGAAGACTCTGCAGACAGGTAATGTAAAATGATGGAGAAGCTCTTTGCTATGCAAATGTGAACGCTCATGGCAACAGCATGTCACAGCTGTCACTTAGACATTTTAAAGGTTTAAATGGCATTTCTACACCCGAGCATGAAATCCTCGCAAGCAGCAGATTTGGGGAAAGCCAGGGGTGTTCCACTGCAGCTGAAATTGACTGAACTGGTAGGAAGAGTCAGAGAGTAAATACAAGAAAGGATGTTTCATGAGTTATGAGTGTGTTGGTGTATGTTGATGGAGCGCTGCAGGGGATGAATTCTGGCTGAAGTCTGTGAGGCAGACCTTCCTCTTTGGCTTGTCAGGACCTTTCTGATGAGGTAATTGTAGGCTAAATGTGACATACATGTAATTACACGACTTAATCAATGGTCAGAGGGACACAGCATTGACAGTGTGAAGTTAGTGAGAGCAGAATTATTCATCTGAAATCAAACATCTGTGGTCAGCCCTTGCCTTTGTAATTTTTCTTCTCTTGTACTTTATCGTCCAACCTTTTAAAATTATCCTAACATTTTCTGTTTTTTCTTAAAGTTGCACTAATCTATATTTTTATATCAACACTGGAAAACGTCACAATGTGAAAATACAGTGACAATTATGACCCCAAGTCAGTCTCTCTTCAGCTCTACAGATCTTTTTCAGCACACTGTTTTAGTTTTAAGGCCCGTAACTTTAGTTTTTCGGTTCCCTCTCATAGCTCTTGTTTTCAGAAGTGAGCAGTTGTTTCCATTAAAACTCACTGATGATTTAGCCACTAGCAAGTGAGCACAGTAGCATTTATCAGCTAAATTGTCACATATTTCCCTCAGGAGTCGGAGGAGACCAAACCAGAGGTATTAGGAGCGTTCAAAAAACTGTACCTGGTTTAAATTTGGCAACTTTCTGCAACTTTAGTCTCATTCTGCAGAAAAGGACAAGATCACAGGGAGCCAAATCTAAAGAGCAGAGCGAGTAGGGGGCGAGAGTTGTGGTGAAGAAGGTACAAGCCGAGAGGCGATAGTATGTGTTCATAACTTCTTCACCCACTAAAATAAGGCCTTGTACATTTTAAACCCATCTTAAGTACCTGGACCTGGATTTATTTTGTGTGCCGTCATTTTTAGTTATAATTCGTTCATCTTTTTTTACTAAGATGATAATATGTCATTGCTGTGTTCACAGTTTGTAGGGTTGCCCCCTAGTCCTCAAAAAGTCAGTGAATGTTGATTTAACTTTACATTTAAATTGTTCAGAACAGCCACAATCACACGTTTTAAAATAAAAATGTGGCAGGCGAATATAATGGAGTGTTTAGCAGCTAAAGTGTTAATTGCTTCCATCAGGAGTTCAAAAAGACCCAAATCAGTGCTTTAAAAAGAGCAAAGATTGTAGTTAATTACCAGGTGGACTTGACCTAATGAAAACTATACTTCATAACTGTCTGCCCTCATTTAGCAAAAGCAAATGTTACTGCAGGTTTAAATACTTATATTGAGTGTATATAAAAATAAACTCAATACATATTAACATCAAAATGGCCAAAACTGCGAAGACGACATCCAGGAACAGCCTGTGTTAAAGACTGAAGGATCTCAAAAAAGCTGTGGTGAAATAATTATATGAGACTGATTAAATCAGTAGCTTACAAAGTGAGTTAATCCACCACAGGTAACCATTTCTTTTCTTAGCTCCTCACCAGTCGCTGTAATTTCTGCTACTGTGAATCACATTTCTGCTGCTGATGAGCATCACTGTTCGTCGTCAGGTTCTGGCCTTTTTAATTTGTGGTGTTATCTACTACCTGCAGGTGATGCGATGCTTCATCCTGGTTCAGTTCCATGATAGAAGCTCTGCTGGTTTATCAGTTAATTGCATTCATCTGGTGTCGCAGGTGTAATTCAGTTCATGATTAGTTGGCTTGGATAAAAACCAGCAGGGATAAGTGGGATTGAGACCCAGTGGACTATCCTGAGCTCCCTCTGATATTCTACATTGAGTAATCACTAATCTGATTGGCTGTTACATGTCATGAGTAACAGCAAATCAACAATGACTGCTACTGTTTACAGACAGGGACAGATGAGCACATTTGCAGAGCGGAACAGCTCCAGTGATTTAGCGGAACTGTGTTTGGAGACACCGCAATTTTACATAGTCATGCCCGGTTTCACCTGAAAATGCCAGAATAATTCACTTGTTGGTGCCAGTGTAATTGGAACTCGTTTCGCTAAAGGTGCTAGGCTAAGGCTATCACTGAGAGGTTTTCTGTGCCTCAGCTTGTGACTAACGCTACCTGGAGTACCGAAACATCTTGCTAAACTAAGATTAGCTTTAACAATCTGCTCTAACCGACAGACACGTCTCTCTGGCAGAGGCACAACCCATTAAAACTGAACAGGAATCCCAGCCATCATCATAAATCATGACACTGGCTTCTTTTACAGTGGCTAAGGCTATGCTAACGGCTAGTGGATAATTTAGAGAGGAGCCACAGGTTACCCTGAAACAGTATCTGGAAAACAATAACTGACAGTGCTTTAAGATTTGGGCTTTAGTGGGCAATAAAAGTCATGGAGCAGTGAAAAATTAACAAAACAGATAAGAACACCAGACATAACTGCAGAATACAAACTGTTATTGATCTCAATCAATCAATCTCAAAACAAAGATGCTCTAACGTCAACACTCCTATTTATATATTCAGTTATAGTAATACTTCTTAATGAAGAAGCATAGTTCTGAATGACAGGTTTCCTACTACCACATGCTGTTAATATCCATTATCTATAAACCGCTTAATCCTTTGTAGGGTCACGGGCGGGCGGGAGTCTATCTCAGTCAACTCAGGCGAAGGCAGGAGACACCCTGGACAGGTGGCCAGCCCATCACAGGGCTACATATAGAGACAGACAACCAAACACACTCTCATTCACACCTATGGACAAATTAGAATAATCAGTTAACCTCAGCATGTTTTTGGACTGTGCATGCATGTGTATCTGGTGAGAACCCACGCATGCACAGGGAGAACATGCAAACTCCACACAGAAAGATCCCAGACGTCCTAACTGGGACTCAAACCGGGGATCTTCTAGCTATGAGGCGATATTGGCTCTAAATATCGGATACCAGTCTCTCTTGATTACCAACAACTGGTATTCGTATCAGCCCTGAAAAAGCATACAAACTTGTGGTTGCCTGTTGAATATGTGGATGCATAATTGCTACATCCAAGAGAACACTTATATATTTGTTTCATCATATCAGTTTGTGATGAAGACGAACGTGTGATCAACAAGCGTAACTCCCTGAGGACCACTGCACTCAGCAGGAACTCACTCTTCAAAGGACTCTGAACACTAAAGTTTCATTAATCCAGCTTCACTTTGATTTACAAAAGAGGCAGGTTTGTGTCGAAATTAGAGCTTTGATCAGTAATTCTGTTTTCTTTTTTCTCCCACACAGTTAAACCAACTGTCATCGATGTCGACATATATGTGAACAGCATTGGACCAGTGTCTTCAATAAATATGGTAAGTCAAGTCTTTTACTTTGTTTAAATGAGGACTGTGATGTATATTACAAAAAACAATTTTTAAAGTTACCACTTAACACTTGTGAGCAAACAACCATTTAGAGATGGTAAAAAAGATAGAAAATGACAATTTATGCCATGGTTTATCATCAGCTTGTGGTGCCAATTCCCCTCATCTGTGATATTAAACCACTGCAGAAGCACAAAGCATAACAAGAAGTCACATGCATCCCCATGTTTGTACCAACATTCCTTCACAAAGTCTGCTTCTGTATTTACATGGAAAGTTTTCGACTTCAGCCAAGAGCAACATTTTTTTTTGCAATATTTAATCAGTTTTTTCACTTGCGGTTTTCAATGTGCATAAAAACAGGTGGCTGGAAATACACCTAATTAGCTCATGCTGATATTTTACAGTGTTTTTAAATTTTATTATTTAGCATTTGGTTGCTGCATTTTAAAGCAATGAATTAATAGTTATTAGTTGGCCTCAAATTCAGTCTTCCATCCCCATAACCCAAATCCTATATATTGGTGACAACAAATCTGAGTCTTAATTGTCGAATTTCTTTGTTGAACAACGTGGTCACATTTACAAATGTTTGAAACTGTCTCTATTATGAAACACTACTGTGTGCATCAGGTGTTGGCGAAGGCTTTTTTTCCTCAGAAATGTGACTTTAAATCACAACTCACAAGAGTTTAGGAGCCTGTAGCAAGAGAGACTTTGACTTACTGGCTGAAGAGGAGATCAGAGAGGGATGAAGGCTTATAAGATAGATATAGAAATGGAAGGTAAGAAAGAGGCGAGAGATGGGAGCTTTAAAGATACTTACAGTTGAGTGTATGTGAAGAATGGTCAAGAGAAGGAGAGTTATAGGTTTTTGAAAAGGATACAGAGAGTAATGACGGTCAGATGGACACAGAGGAGATGTTTAGTTCAGATTTCAAGTCAGAATCAAAGAACTGCTGAGCCAAACAGAGAACATTTTCTTGGCCGGACTATCTGTTCAGGATCACTTTTGCTGATATTATGGCTTGAGGTCTGTGCTTTAGGAGGCAAACATAACAAGAATAGGAAAAAACAAGGCGGGTCAGGGTTACTGAATGTCAGAGCAGTGTTTAAATAAGCAGTGAAAACCCACCAACCAACACTCAACACAACGGAATGTCCATGGTTTGAGTTTGATCTTAAACTACTGTAGTTTCTATTAATGTCCATGTCACGATTTTCTGGTAATTGCCCCCTAAATCACAGTTATCAATTTCATTATGAATCCTTAGCATGTTTAGAGGTCAGATTAAACTCTTACAACAACATATTTTTGCTGTTCTGAGCAAAATAACCATTCAACTATTTAAAAAGATTTGTATTCGAAAGGAGTCACAGTCAATAAGCAGGTTAAATAAAAAAACAAACAAAACTAAACCTGCAACGATTTATCAGTGAATCGCCAGCTATTAAATTGATGAAGAAATTTAAAATTAAACTATTTTGATAATCAATTCATCAGTTTCAGTAATTTTCTGAAGAAAAAACAAGTGAATATCTGCGATTCCAGCTTCTGTAATTTGAATATATTCTGGGTTTTTCTGCTCCACAATGAGACCAAACTGAATATCTTTGGGTTGTGGACAAAACAAGACAGTTGAAGACGTCACCTTGGGCTTTAGGAAACAACGATTGACATTTTTCACCATTTTCTGATATTTTATAGGCCATTGATTGGGGTAGAAATTAATCAAAAGATTAATCCATAATAAAAACAATTGATAGTTTCAACCCTACTGGAAACCCATGCCTTTACAGTATGATATCCGTGTACAGTGTGATAGAGTATTCATGCCTTATGAACACCCCAAACACCACAAAACATTTTCATGACAGCTCATCCTGCTGCTTTATGTACAGTAAGCATTTAGTTATATCATTGATGCAGCGTTTGAACTAATGTCCAAACTTTTCTGCAAACATGACAAACATGAGCACTGACAGTTAATTGTTTTATCCCATGTAGTATATGATAGTTGATGCTGTATCTTGGACGCCTTGTCATCCTCTGAAAAAAAGACTAACAAGGTAGATTTTCTCCTCTTGTCGTGACAGCTTCCACAATGTGTTTATGAGGATAACCAGTAAGAGCCCAAAGAGCTCTTCGATAGCTACCTAGTGTTCCCCTCTTCATGGTATCAAGCAGTTCGTGAAAGACAGCAAGCTATGACTGGTCAGCGACAGACGTGTTATCTCTCATGTGTCGTGGACAAATCCCAACAAGAACCCGCAATCACCTAATCTAACACATCTCACCAGACACAAACATGTCGTCGGACCAGGAGTGAGAGAACACTATAGCAAGTAAAGCCTGGAAGCACACGAACACGAAGGGGGACCACGGCAGTGCTCAGGTTAAGGTTTGAAGTGGCTGTGGACCAGGTGTCATCGAACAGGGAATCCTACAGAGCTCTCCGTGCACATCCCCATGTCAAGTCCGTCAGTCTTTAAAGTGTGTTTCTTCATAGATGTCATAAGGTCATAGGTGTTTTCAGAAGCCAGTCTTCATTGGCCACAGCCTACACCAGGGAAGGTCCTCTGTTCTCTGTCCTCCCTCCTGTGACCCGAAAATCGATTTTAGCGTGTCATCATGAAGGATGTCTCTCTTTAAAAAATGCATCTCCAGGAGAGAAGAGGCCATGAAAAGGAACTATGATTGAGGATTCACAGGTGTAAAGTTGTTGTATTCATTGTGGAAGATTTCTTTTCCTCACTTTTTGTCAGTCACATCTCAGGTGGGAGGAGCGAGGATGTGAGGAGAGGAGGTGAAGACAGGAATTAAAGTGGAAAATAAGAATTGTCGCTTATAAAGAAAGCAGAAACATGTGTTCAACCAGTCCTGTGTTTTGTTTAATATTCAGGATATCTCACATTTAATTACAAAGCTATCTGTGCCTTAAACATTAGACGATTCAATCTATACCAGGCTCAGTTGCACTTTGAGCTCAATGCTGATGTTAATATGCTGCTATTTGCATCAACTTAAAACCCCATTTATCCTGGGTGAACGAACAGCCCCATTGCATGCTGTTCCACCAAAACATTCCCAACATCACTGCTTAATGCAAGTCAACCAGCCTTCACACACCCACACACAGTCTTCTAGCCGTGGAACAATCAGTAAAATGACGTGATAACACCTGCGTGGCTGCACTGCGGGTGTGCAGGGCTCTAACATTGTCATACTGTTGCCACCTGAGTGACTATTTCTGCACCTGAAAAATGTTCAGATCCGTTCACTGATTTAATTCCACAGGATAAAAATTAGCTACAACTGCACACATCAGCTTTTTCACTTGAACCAGATCCAGCTCTTCAGCTCACAGGTACCGGCTGGTTGTGCAAGCTGTAAGCTACTTTTGGTATCCGGAAAAAGAAAAGGCTGCACTTGCACAGAGCTGTGTGGCCCAGCTGTTTGTTTTATTGTCATAGAAAGATGATATTTTGGGCCAAACATCTAATAAGAGACTGCTTCTGGCATGTTTGCTTCCTAGTGTTTTAGATAGTCCCTGTATTAGTAAATCCTGTCATATACTGTGCTCAGAAGTGTTTCAGTATTACTGGTGTTTACAGCATATGACAAGCAGTATTCTGGAATATTCAGCCTGCTCACATGAGAAGCTATAATTTACTTTAATCTGAAACAACACTACTGCATATTTAGTGCTACAACAAGAGCACCTTCACCTTTCTGTGTGACTACATCTTACACTAAGCCCCACTGTACAGAAGGAATCCATTCAGTTGTCATACTTGTATTGTTTCTAATTACAATGCAGCGTATAATTCAGGGTGTCATGACTTTTCCAAGAGACAGATGGTGATTAATTCTCCACTGAAAAAACTTAACAGAACTCACAGGAGTCGACGATTTTCACATACAGAGAACAGTCAAAGAAAAGGCTACTCTGCACAGCTGTAGAGAAATTTCAATATGAAAATTAGAAGACTTATTAATTTTCATTAGTGCACAAAAACACCGTGCCAGATCTCTTGACATATAGTACAGGTGGCACTGCCTACGTACACGGTCTGAAAGGTTTGAGTAGAAGGGCTGCAACAGACCACTCCAACATTCATGCTTTTCATTCACATCAAACCATTGACATTTGTACTACATAAAGGGACCTCACTTTTATGTCTGATTGGCTAAAGCCCATCCACCCATCCATGCAGCTACAATATCTGAATACAGAGGTGTTTAAGGTATTTTAGTGGTCCAAACTACCTAAACTGTCTCCACTGAGCTCAAGTGAACAGCAAAAAGCCATTCTCTCATATATCTTTTTTAACAAAATGCTTGCTCTCAAGTGTATTTGAACCTCAGATTGGTTTACATTAGCCGTTATTGTCTCCCTTAGCAGAAATGTGTCTTGGACACTCAAGAGAGTACAATCAGAGTGAAGTTAACATCAGGGGTGGTCTGGGGCTAAAAATCAGCACTGGCATTTTTGGCCCAGACCGGCCCACAACATTATCAGTTGATGGAATCAAGCACTGATTTTTGCGGAAGGGTAGCGCCAGGATCAGGCATGGTCTGCGGGATCTGTCCTCCGCTATCGGATGCTGCTGCTGGATCAAACAACGCAGTTCTTTTGGTGCATTTGGAGGCCTCGTCTTCCAATGCTTTCAGTTTTCATTTGTTGCTTTTTAGCGCCACTGGGGCGTTTTTCCGTGGTTGTTTTTCCATGATGTTGTCAGACTCCTCACCTAACCTCGGCTCACTAGCCGTGACTCTGTTAGCAACTGGGTAACTGACAGGACCTGACTGAGACGTTACCAATGGGATGTGTCGATGGGCTGTGTTGAACGGCCAGTCAGCCACACAACTGGACAACAGGTCACATAACTGCTTGAGTTTCTCGAAGACGTTTCACCTCTCATCCAAGAGGCTTCATCAGTTCTAAACTGACTGGTTGGGAGTTCCAGATTTTTAGGGTTAGTTCCAAAAGTCTGTCCCAACCAGTCAGTTTAGAAACTCAAACAGGTCCAGGTGCTACAATTGAAGCTATGAGGATACTCTGTTTATTACAGCCATGTGCAATGTAACCTATACCATCACCTTCTGACGACACTATGCAGCCAGATTTATTCACTCTAAAGCAATTAATGCAAATAAGTCCAATTTGCATTCACTTTTTAAAAAAATGTTTTTGTAACATTTCTAATACTGACTTCAAATTTACTTAAGAGTTACATGGAAACAGTTAGTGATACCATGTCGAGAGCGTAAACCAAAGATAAGATGGTCATGAGGTAAAAAACGTTTCAAAAGCAGAACTGCACTCCAAGAGCACATATTTCTTCCAAGGTCAAAGCCCTGTTCTCATGGTTAAAAAGAAAAAGAAAAGGATGTGGATCGGCACTAAAATTTAGAGGGCACTTCCTTTGGCGATCCTCTACCTCTCCCCCAAAATTCATTAACTTCAGTCTGGTAGTTTTTGCGTCATCTTCCTGACAAACAGCACTGAAAGCGTTCTCTTTAAAGAATTTAGACTCCAGCTGCTTAATTTATATAAATTAAATTCGTAAATATTAAAAATAGTGACATTGAAACACACGCCTATAACCCATTCAGAATAATCAACCCACTGAGCTACGTTTTAATAAGCAGTAAACAATATGTTAAGTTGGAGAAGAGAGCATCTGCTTAATTATAAAGAAGTTATTTTTATACTTGTGGGTCATTCGGTGTCCAAGGCAGCATCCTGCAATCGAGGAATTCCTGCCAAAACAAAAGCTGGTGCCAGTGGGGTTGATGATGCTATTCTCACCCTGTGGATAGAGCTGCCCACTCACATGCTATCGTACACTGGATGCCCAGAGAAATACAATATTCATGCCAGTTCAATTCCCGCTGCATAAGTGAGCTGCTGGCAGGACGACTGCAGCATCCTTGCCTCTGTGGTTTTCTTTAGCTCCCACTGCAGCCTACTCGGCTCAGACCCGCTGAAACACAAAATGACCTTGATCATTTTTCATTCACAAAATAAAAAAATCTTTAAACAATAGGTGGGTCACTTGGCTCGGTGCAGTTAAAGGATGACTCAGATACAGTGAGGGAAAAA
Organism: Dascyllus trimaculatus; assembly: GCA_024666655.1. Taxonomy (NCBI): domain Eukaryota; kingdom Metazoa; phylum Chordata; class Actinopteri; family Pomacentridae; genus Dascyllus; species Dascyllus trimaculatus. Next base: position 21,295,712 of record CM045446.1, read on the forward strand.
GTGTGTTTTCGCTTAATAAGACAGAGTGCTGCATCTCATTTTTTTATGTTTCCGGCTGGAAGATTTGGGTAATGAAGTCATCAGCATGAGCATAATATAATGAGGCTCTTGGTAACGCTACAAACAGAACAGGTCTCAGTGGAATATTAATATGCTGCTCGTGTGCTTCAATCAGCATGTAATGAACACGAAAACACCTTTCCTGTTTTACCACTGTTTATAACTTTCATTATACCTGTGTGGCCGCAAAACAGATCATTCTTTGTGTCTTGTCTCGTGTTGCAGCACCTCAGTTTCTGCAGAACTGTTTTCAGAGACGAGCAGACAAACCACCAGAAAACCTGCTGGAGATATTCAGAAGGAGTAAAGCATAACTTAGTAAAGCAGGAAAGCTGATAGTCCATGTAGTAATTCCAATTCCAATTGAATGGAATGACCCAGGATGTTGGATATTTGGTTTGATTCACCATCGGGACACTCTAAGAGGCTTTATTTTTGAATGTTTATTTTACCCACATCCTTACTAAACATTTAAACATTGAAAATCTATACTTTTTTGCACTCGTACCTGATTGCAGATATTGGTTTTAGTGTATGCAGGCAAAGACTGAGCCGGCAAATCACACATTTTCTTGGTTTTTGAAGTGAATATACAACCGCTGCAAAAAGCCTTTTTCAGATAATATATTGATTCACTATTTAATGGGTTTAAATGTAAGTCAGTACTGTGTGACCCTCCTTTGGCAGATATTTTCAATTTGCAGATTTTTCATTCTTCACATCTCACTCCTCCGGTATGCACAATGACACTTATTATATTGTAACATTTCAAAAAGTTTCTCATTCATCGAGTCCAAGGTTGTTTATTCAGTCCCTCAGTTGCTAAAGACTGAACTTGGGGGTGTTTTTTCAAATGGAATGTTTATAAAAACAGGAATCATTGTATTCTGGAGCAACAGTTTTTCCTTTTTATAAAAGTAATTCATTTTTGGGGCATGAAAGAAAACGTTCAAAGAGTCTTTAACTTTTTTCACGAGTGGCCTTTATTGACGCCGTGGCACACTCAGGTGTATCAAAAATAGAAAGGAGGTTGAGGGTATAATTGCAAAAACAACAGCAGCAATTCTAATTTTACATATGTGCAATTCATAAGATTGGAGGTTACGATCTACCCGAAGATCTCCAGTGATGTTCAGGTCTGGAGACTACGAGGGCCATTCCAAAAGCTTCAGCTTGTCTTTCTTGACGTAGTTCAATAAACAAAGATCCTTGAGAGCAAACAAAGTTCTCTGTTCATGAACAAATGTATACTTCATTTGTCTACAGCATTTGTTCCCAACATGACTCATCCAGCTCATCCAGATGTTGCTTTGCAGACTTCAGGCTTTGACTTTTGTGATGAGGCGCAGGTAAGGTTAACTGCCTTTTAGTAATGACATTTCGAACAGTGGAAATTGCAAGCTGGAAGCACTTTCACATCTTTTTATAGCCTTTCTCTGCTTTGTAGGCACCAATTAGCCAACATTTTCACATCCTGTCAGTCGCTAAGAGGAGCCCACAGTTGTTGAGTGCTATCACAAGGTTTGAAGAGTCGGAGAAATTATCAACTTTGGAAATGTCAGCACATGACACGTGGCAATTCTTGACCTGTCTAATGAGTTAATGAAGCTCTGAGGTCACAATTTCTTGTTCCTATTTTTAAGTTCATGAAAGAAAAAGTAACAACATGTTATTATTTGAAGAAAATACCTGTGTGCTGCAAGGGTTGCATTTGCTTCAGAAATCAAAGCAACACATCATGAAATTTACCCAGAGTTGTTCAAACGTCTGCATACAGCTACACAAACTATGAAATTTGGATTTGTGTTTATTTGTTTTTGCCACCTTGACAGTTATTGCAGCTAAAAAAATATTAAAAGTCAAGTCTGGGTAGAGCACTCAGTAACCTCTGTGGGGTTACTGAGGGTTACTGAGTGGGGTAGAATATACCGAGTAAAAATGGGTAACTACAACATTAAAAGCAACAAATTATGTTGGACAGTCGTCTGTATAATATATGGACTGAGTGTTTAATGCAAGTAAATGCATTTCATTGTAGATGGAAACTTCAGTGCAGTCATGAGAGAGAAGCTAATCAAAAGCTGTCAGTTTTTACCTTATAGTTCTATAGAATATGTGCATGGGACAGTCCTGCCACAAAAAACAGGACCAATAATGCAAGATGTCAAGAAGTAATGATGATGTTATCCTGCCACATGTGTAACCAGTTTTTCGTTACAGGACATATGAACCACTACAGCATGTGTGTTCTCTGTACGCAGCTAGCATGTGTTAAACCAGCTAAATAAGTTTATTTTGAAAGTATTCGGGACTTGAACAGCTTATTAGCTAATTCATTCATGGCACACAGTCTGGTCTTTCCATAATCCACTGCAAAAGTTCAAAACTTTCAGTGTACTCAAAGCAAATTCTTTGCTGGAAAAAATGTAAGGAGGTACTTTGCTAGCACATCAGATACGAGGTTCCTGTTGGATTGAGTAGAGTTTCAGTTGATTCATATACAAATACAGAGGTGTGTGGCCATGAGGCGTAATACCCGCTTATCCTTTGCAGGTTCATTCAGGGGTGGAACATTTCCCAGCGTGCACTAGGTGAGAGGTGAGGTACACCCTAAGGTCAGTTTAGAGTTTCCAGCTCATCTGACCGGCATGTCTTTAGACTATATCAGGAAACTCTTGCAGTGTCTGCCTTGCTTACCCTCTAATTTGGTTTCAAAGTGAAGGTTTGGACAAAATGTATGAGCCATACATCATGTCAAGTTTTATCACTAAGGACCTGGACTCTGGGTTTTGTTACATCACAGTGCTCCAGAATCAAAACTGAACCTAACTGCAACTTAAGGGGATTTCCAGCTCCAACATACTGGGCATGTGCACCCCGAGCAGTAAATCCCACCAGGTGGATGATAAAGTTTGTCTCCTCCTTCCCTGCGACCTTTTGTTGCCTCTAATGAGGACAAAAGGAGAGACTTCAAGCCAGCAAAGAAGCGTGACAAGATGTCTCAAAGCACCGGACAGATACAGTATGTACTGTGCGCCTTTTTCTACATAATCATTAAGCGCCTGCTTCACACTGTGGACCTGAAGCTGTGTGCATTGCCCTAGTTTACAGTATGTGCTGCTGTACCCGCTGCTGAACTTCTCAACTGGAAATGAACTATGCAACTTTAATGTACTACAGATTTCAGAGGACAATCTTGTAATTTAGTTGAGATGTGGATGTCCACATGCCATTCTGTTTCCTGAATGAGACATAATTGCTTTGAACTACAGTGAAAGGCAGAACTGAAAAGGGAGGAAGGGATGACGATTTTGTGTTTAAAAAGAAGTACTACAAGCATTTCTGTTCAGCTTGTGGTAGAGCTGAAAAATAGATCACAGTCCATGAAGTTTTTAAGTTCACTGTGTGAGTGTTTGGGGAAAATGGTGCGACTGCAAAACTGTCAAAGAGACACATGTGAATACAGCAACGGAAGGGTTGCAAATGTTGTTTTCCTGTTGACTTTGTGTTCTGTGTCTTTTAAAGTGTGCTTGCTATTGATGGCTCCAGTAAAAAGTCAAGCACTGGTTCCCTTTGAATTAACACAGCCTGCTTTTAGGTTCTCAAAACCGGGACAACATGTACAGATTAAAAAGATTTTTGGCCCACAGTTATGGTCAACATTAACTATAACTTTACAACAAACTTGAACCTGCTTACTGTGTTGTGACGGTGCATTACGTTGATGTTTACATGGTGAGAAGTTTGAGGAACTCGGATACTTATCTTACAGTTTAATGTTGGAGGTCATTAATAAAAATTTTAAACAATATCCTTAATCGATAGTCGGCCATGTTCACATTAAATGATATATTATAGTCCATTAATCTGTCAATCATTTTCTCTGAAAATCAATCAGTTGTTTGGTTCGTCAAATGCAAGAAAATTATGAAAAATTACTGCCAAGAAGGAGTAAAGAAATTAGAAAATATCCAAAGAAGCTGGAATCAGAGAATATACCAGGATAGTAGCTTATGAATTGAATAGTTGCAGCTCTATTGAAGAACAGATGAAGTAAGCACTGGATTACTTCAACTATAAATAAAATGGCAAAAAAACCCAAAACTTGGCTTAATTTAAAATTGCTATTCAACGGCCCAACAAAATCTTAACTATTAAACACAGCAAATGAGCTGCAGTCTTGACTCTGACCTGATCTACTCAGTACAGCGGCTTGTTTATGGTAGTTAACATTAGTCCAGCTGCTGGAAACAGCTGCTCAGCCATCAGTCCAGGAAATCTGTCAGTATTTACTTTGAAATGTATTTATACTCAGAGTAGAGTGTCGCTGATGCACTCCATCACTTTAGTTTGAATGTTGTTGGATGCTTCTATTCATTAGCAGCGCTAGCAGCTCAAGATGTTCTCTGTTGACAGATTCTGAGCTACCTTCCAGTACTGGACAGCCACAAGACACCCTTTAACCCTTGATGCTGCAGAGTTCATCAACACAACTGTCACAGTTAGCAGGGAGTTGCACCTTTTTTATACAACCTTAACAGGTGGTCACCAAACACACCATTAACTCCATCTTATCAAACAGTAGGAAGCTCCATTTGAACCAAGTACAACAGCAAATCTATAATATATTTTCTGACAGTCTTCTGCCTTACCGCTTAACATATTTTAAATCAACGAAATAACAAACAATTAATCATTGGCATCACTAACCTGTTGATTGTATAAACAAGGAGTAAACACTACTTTTCATCCAGCTATGTATTTTAAACAACACACACAATTAATAGTATGTTTTCACCTGTAAAAATGAATAAATACAACACAAAATTAGATGCAGGGGCACAAGTGGGAACATCAGAGTGTTATTCTACTAGTACGCCTGCACTCTGCATTGACATTGTGGTGATTAGGTGTATCCTGCTCAGCTCAGGCAACATAGTGTGGGACAAGGTTCATCCATAATTTTTTTTTGCGTCTCAAAAAATCATTAATGAAGCTTTATTTGCATAGGAGGACAGGAAGGTCACTGGAATATGTTTGTGCTCGCTTCTCACAGAAAAGAGAAGCTGCACCACTGCAGGCGGCACAGAGCAGCAGTGTCATCCTGGTAGGTGGCTTCTGCCTGACTGCTTCACAGTTCAGCTGTATATTCAATTCAATTCAATTCAATTCAATTCAATTCAATTCAGTTTTATTTGTATAGCGCATATTTACAACACAGGTCGTCACAAAGCGCTTAACATTGTAAGAAAGAACAGGAAACAGTAAAACAGGAAACAGAAATATATATATATATCCCGTCCTGAGCTATTAGTCAGCCCAGCAGCTGTCTGATTTGTATTCTGGTCATTTCAAACGAGTAACTGTGGCAGGATAATTCCATACACATCAAAGTCGACATTAAGCCATGTGCATATTTTTAATAATGAGCAACATTCCCATTTGTCCACATGATTTAAAAATTGATGGAGAAATATTCCATTATAAGAGTACATCTGTTCAGCATGACCCAACTTAGCATGATGAATGATGGAATTAAACATTTCACTTTCCCCACAATATCTTTAAAAAAGTAAATCCATGATGACTGACACCGGGAAGAGAAAGCAGGTGTTTTGGAATGATAGTTAAAGAGAAGCACTTTTAATTACATCTGCAATTGCTACGTAGCCACAAGCTGAAAAAGTTTCAGCCTTTATTGAGCCATGAGGCAGTAACAAGCGCTGGTCAACCCAAGTTCATTCACAGAAAGAAGTGTTCAGATCTTTAACCGAAGTAAAATACCGATACAGCAATATAAAAAAAACTTCATGCAAGTAAAAGGGCTTGTAAATATACTAAAACTGTTAAAGTAGTAAAGTAAAAGTACTGCGTTGGTCCCTTCAACTGATACAATATGCAGCATCATTGGATTATTAATAATGCGGCATCAGTGTGTCAGCAGCACTTTACTGTTGTGGCTGCTACAGGTTTAAACTATTTTATATCCAGTTTTATTGACAGAGACAGCAAATAAATCTGAGGAGTGCTCAGATGATTAATGGGAGAAAAAAAATCATGATCCCCAAATGTGTCTAATCTAATCACTGGTTTCCGGAGAGATACTGGTTCATTGGACTGTTTATTGAAATGAAAAAGTATGAGAACTATGAGAAACAAAATCTGTATTTTCTATTACACGCTACTAACAACTCATAAGACATCTCAGATATGACCCTGACTACACACTGCTTTTTGTTAAAACCCCAAAGGACTGGAAACCACTACAAGGTGTTGTATTTTAATTACTTCTTATATTATATATTGTGTAAAATGTTCATCTTAAAATGAACTAGAGCTGTCTGATAAATGTAGTGGAGTAGAAAGTACAATATTTCCCTCTGAAGTGTTGCAGAGTGGATGTATAAAGCAGCATAAAATCTCAATATTCAAAATTTAGTTTCAATACCTGAGTAAAGGTACTTAGTAACTTTACACCACAGGAAATATGTGGACACAGAGGCTTTACATGTACTGTTAACATACTTTCTAACTGGGAACATGCTAGTGCTGGTCAAACTCTAGGGTAGTTAGCTCTGAGCGCTGCTGTGACTAGTTACCAGACTAGTTTGCTGACTCACAGTTAGCTTAGTAGCTGCTTTGTCAACTGAAGAACTGAAACTAAATCAGAAACGTTACAGTTAAAATGACGCCCTAATTGAGTGCTGAAGTCACCAGGCTTTTTCCTGGTAACGTGGCATAATGTTACATTGCAGATTTCCTTTATTCCGATTTAAACACACAAGTCTTTGGTGTTAAAAAGCTGATTTCTCATACAGTGTATGGATTTACCTTTTTTCAATAGGTGGACGGTGTTTTCTCCTAAGATCTGCTCCCATTCGGTCACAAGGGCCTTAGTGAGGTCCAGCGCTGATGCTGATAACACCTGACTTGCATCTGACATTCCAGTTCATCATAAAGGTGTTGGATGTGATAAAGGTCACACTACAATGGGAAAAACATTTCTTTATGGACCTCGCTTTGTGCAGTCTGGTTTGTCACGTTGAAATGAGAAAGGGCACTTCTCAAACTGTCAACACAATGTTAGAAGCCCTGTAACATAAAGATTCTTTCTCTATGGAACTAAAAGCTGCTGAAAATAGCCTTCAGGGCCGGTTTACGCCTGCCAGGTTTTATAGTCATTTCTCAGGGGACAATTTGTTCAGTTTGAATGAAATTATCACGTAGCGTCAACTTGTAATTTGTACCTTTACATTGAATCTAAACAACTACAGTACCTCCACACCAGCAGTCGTTATGTAGTAGCTCCTCCCTGGCAAGTGAGGTGATTTTCTTCACAGCATTGCCTGCTGGAGTGACTTGGACACTGCAGGGAGAGGAAGCAAAGCAAGATCAATATTCTTTCAGCATAGTTAATATTACCTCTTAATGTGAAATTATATGAGAAGCAGGAAATTTTGATTTGTTGAGTGTGATTTACGTCCTCCCATTCCCATCTGCAACCCACTACTCCCAGAAGAGAATATTTCAGCTCATATTAGTTGTATTTATTTGATCTGCAGCAATTTTCTTTCACTGGTCATTAAATCCTGGCCAATGTTCTGGGGGGGGGTTGTGGGTTTTTTTTCAAATCCCTTGAGCTCTACACAATTAAAGGTCATGAGCACCCAGTGGTTCGCTTGATTATAGACTTTAGTCTAATTGGTGAGCTATTCAAACTGGTGCAGAGACTGGGTAAAAGGTCAAATGCATTTCATACGGTGGCAGCAGTATTAAAAAGTGTAGGTTGCTGGAGAAGGGCAGTCTATCATTAATTGCATTATAGAGCGCATCTTCATCTGTATTGTTGCCAGAGACGACCATAAGAGCAACTGTTGCTGAGGAGATTTTGTCCTTTGTCTGCTAGCTAGAGAGCATCTTTAACAGCTTCGCTATTTTTCACTTTCTTGCAACCAAAATTTGATTCTGTAAAGTGCTACCTCTCTGAACCTTCCTCTCAATCTCTGTAATTTGTCTCCAAACTCCTCTTTGCCCTGCGTCAACGCAGCGTGCAGTTCAGCCGAATAGTCCCTGAAGTTTTGTCATGCGACTGTTGGTCATAGCTGAGGCTTCTTAATGGCATCGGAGCACAGAATTTTCTTTTTTTGTTTTGTTTTTTTTTTTTACAGAATTTTTTGCAAGCCATTTATTTTTGGTGCATTTTAAATGAGACATGTAGACTTGTGTTATTATATCAATCTTAATTTGGGATATTTTTCCCAGTGCACCCACATGCCACACAAGTAGTCCAAGGGAAAGTCACAAATCCAGTGATTCTGTTTTTACAGCTTCACGCTCTGATAAACGCTGTAGTATTGCTGCTTTTTTTTCTTACAGGTAAGATGCACTTCAAACCTGGTTTTGTTGGTTACTGTAGAACTATCATATCTAGTTTTTTAGCACTACATAAAAACTGAGTGTCCAGATTTTTTGCTGAAATAGCTTTGGATCAGATCACCTACTTTTTAAGACTGTTGTGTATATCTTCACAAGAATTATTACATTAATTTCCTTGAATTTAATTTAAATGGGAAAATGTTAATATTAATATTTTAACAATGCCTAAAACCTGTTATTGGAACCCAAAAGACTCTTCTGCATTAAAAGAAATGTTATATTACACCATCATTTATTAGTTTTTGGAGAGTAACATTTTCTTTAACTTCTTACTAGCAGTAATATCATATTCATATTTCATAGGAAGGTATTTATATCACGTTGACATGAAGGTTTTCTTTCTCTCTGTGGTACCTATTGAGCCTGTTTTTCATTGGGTTCAGGAAATTTGCAAGTTACAGCTTTTAATGGCTCGGTCTGTTGCATACTAGATGGTATCATCTTGTTCCTTGTGTCTGGTCAAAAGATTTATCTCTGTTCATTTCCTCCATACACATATTATTTCCCAATTTCAGCCGTTTCTGAACTAATTTTCTGGACTAAGTCAAGACTCAAATCATGTGCCTGCATACATGAGTACACAACAGGACCTGGATGTATATGAGAATGTATATGCAGTCTTGGGAAATGTGTGAACATGAATCGGCTTTTCACTGTTACCACTTCACACCTACAGGTGTTAAAATCACCACAAACTGTCACATCAGTATACTGTAGCACAGCTATATGTTGTACTACTTTCATGTAAACAAGACAGCATGATTAAAAAGACATACAAAGAAAGGTTTTCATATTAGATTTTGAGAAAAGACTACAGACCAAACCCACCATCAGCTCTACAACCGCAGTCGGATGGACAGTTTCATTTTCATGTGACTAAATGAGATGCTGTAACCTTCCAAGCTGCCACTGTTGGACACTTGAGTAATGTTCTTAACCCCATCAGCTCCAGGCACCTTATCATGGCTGACTCTGCGCTCTGACCCCAACTGGAATACGCAAAAAGAGAGTTTCACGGTGATGTTTTGTATTTCTGAAAAATAAAGGCTTCTTCTTGTAAAAAGTCCAGCACATAACTCCTAGTAATACCACAACATGTCAATAGAGCATGGAGCAGTCAGCTTCAGAGCCAATGGTAGACAAATTCTGTTATTTGTATTTCTGTTGTTTCACGAGGCCTGAACAATAACACAATAGTGATATCTACAGGTGACAAACACTTGGATGGAAACTGTGATCCACGCACAAAATGAAAACATATAGTTTGGTTGTGTGAACAAACCCCAAGCATGTCCCTTCTCCTGTCTGCCTGTCCTGGCAGTGAACATAGTGAAGCTTGTAGCAGCCAAACAGCCACACATGTCCCTCCGGATATGTCAGTGTTGTGTTTTCAATTTGATCTCACTGCCCCCAAGTGGCAAATAAACATCGCATCATTTTTACTGGAGTAAAAGTGAGGAAACTACTGGTTAAGTCGTGTCCAGTAGTGTCACGACTACTGGACACGACATGAGGCTGATGGTGTCCATAACCATCATGAGGCCGGTTCAGTCATTGTTTGAAACTAGCAGTAGTGTAACATAATTCTATGAGAAATACTGTTGAAATGCCTTTATTTATGTTTTGCATATTTTAAAGTAAAAGTGTACTTTTCTCTAATCAATGATCCCAGAGTCTAATGTGGGAAGGACATTGCTCAAGATCTTAAAGTGGTGACTACATGTATGAAGAGGTGGCTGCATCAGAGCCAAAGTAGCACATTTTTAAATTATTTTTTTATGAGGAATTGTTAAAAAAAAAGAAACAATACAGACAGCGAAAAAATGCTGAATACTGGATCTGATTCAAGCAAATATTTGCCAACTCATTGATACTTTATCCACACTGCACTCTTTATACAGTCGTCCAGCCACATCTGTGTGCCTGTAAACCTGCTGTCTGCCACCAATCTAAAGGCTTGTCTTTACCCACTTATCCTGGCTCAGCCTGTCTCCAGGTTGCTGACTCAAAGCCTGTTTATTGACTCCATTTCTAGTAAAGTGCCTTTAATTCGGTATGTTTTTTCCAAGTTTCTCCATTTGAGTTCTTTCCTAACAGTCACAAATAAAATACAAGCAGAAAAGCTTGTAAATCCTCGAACATATCTACTGCATTTATGTTCCTTGCTTTTCAGTATGCTCAGAACTGATCTACCTGACATCTGCTGCAACAAAAAGCATCTCAGTGACTTTGATGGACTGCACTCTGATCTCCAAGTGACAGGATATAAGAGCTGAAGGTTTCTACAAACCAACAGGGAGTTTTTTTGTGAGTGACATGTGTTCTGTTCAAATCTAAAAATACTGAGGCACAGATTTATACTGATGAGCGAAGTCATTGTGTCCACTCGCGGATGAAGCGAATAACGCTGATTGAGAGGAGCTGCAGCCTTGGAGAGGTTGCACTCAGCACAATGGTGAGTTAAGCCGACCACTGAGAGGTGTCGGGTGAGGTCTGTGCTCGATTTACGGGCCAGCGAACAAGTGAAATGATAAATGCTCCTGCTGGTGAAAGAGATGATGGATAGATGGCATACAGAGATGTGTTTCTGAAACACATAATCATCCTATTCAGTGTCCTTTACAAAGAAAATCAATAGTCTTGAGTAGCGGCTGAAGTTGGTCCCTTTTTCTCTCTACAGCCACAAAACAGCTTTAATGCTTTTTTTCTCTCTCAATGAAATGGCATCAAATGATACTGTGCAGAATGTCCACTTACATACATTTCACGTATTGTATTTCTTGTGTGCTATTTTTAGGAATACCAAATTGACATCATCTTTGCCCAGACGTGGACAGACAGCCGCCTCAGATACAACAGCACTATGAAAATACTGACTTTGAACAGCAATATGGTTGGACTTATTTGGCTACCGGACACCATCTTCAGAAACTCCAAGAACGCAGACTCCCACTGGATTACAATGCCTAACCAGCTGCTCAGGATATGGAATGATGGGAAGATACTTTACACGTTAAGGTAAACACAGAAGTCTGTCACTTAAAAATGTTTCGGCAAAATACAACAGAGTCACAAGTTTGTTTTCTGCATAACCGAGCAAAGATACAGGTGCTTCAGACAGTAGTCTGACCCCCAATCCCCTTTTATTGTGTTTTAGGTTTAGTTTTAAACAATTAAAATAACTCGTAGTCATTTTTAATATGTGTTTGCAAGCAAAAACAAATAAATCTCTCATCTACAAAAGTATCCAAACCCTTAACCTAGTGTTGTAGAATCTCCACTGGCAACAGTTAAAATCCTTGAGTCTTCCTGGGTGTGTCCCTGCAGGTTTTGCACACCTGGAATTGGGAAGTTCTATCAAACTCTATCAGACTGAATGGGAGGCATCTGAACCATAGACATATATACGTAGACGCCGCGTTGACTGCCGCTGCCAATTGGAGCCGACGTGCCTACGCAGCGGCCATCTTGGTACAGTGCCACTCGCCCCTACAGTGCATTACGTCTATAGAGGAATGACATGTCTGCACTATAAAAGTGATCATAAATCCATCAGTTGTCAACATATGTTGTTTGTTACAAACGTCAGACATGGAGGACGGACAGGCCGACATAAATAGAACAAAAGCATCCAAGCATCCTGTGTCATAGCTAAATGTGTGACGTTTTTAACAAACCAAACGGTTTGGAAATCGATCGAAAATTCAGTGAATAATTCTATTTTAAGATTGTGGAGTACCTCTTACCTCCATAGACTTACATTCACTCCCGCCTCTGCTAGCCCTGTACCAAGATAGGCACGTCCCTCCAAAGTCAATGTGGCGTCTACGTATATATGTCTACGATCTGAACTGCCACCTTCAGGTCTCTCCACAGATTTTGTATATGACCTAAGTCTGGACTCAAAGACAGACAGACACTTGTTCTGAAGCCACTCCAGCATTATTTTGGCTGAGTGATGAAAGGTGAACTGTTTGGATGAGTCAGGCTGTCCCACCATAACAGCTTTAATGTGTCTTTGTATTAAATGTCCGAGTCTGGAGCTCTACTGGAGGGATGAACACTGCTCTCCTCCATTTGGTGTTTTGATGATAGAGGTGGAAAGCACCGTCTACCATATCAACCCAAAAACTCCCACAAGGGTCATCTCATCAAATCTTTAGAACAATTTCAGCTCCACCATTTCTTTTGCACATTGAAATTTGAGGCTTTGTTTAAATGACACCATCTCAAGAAGCATTAAAACCGACAAAAATGCCTTAAATTTTCACTGTTATTTGTCATCATGCCAGCTACTCAAAATCTGCAATATTAATATATTAAATAGTGATTCACTATGATTAAGTGGAAATATGAAAAAAGTAGAAACTTTTATGAAAACTTGTAGGAAAGTTTAGGAAAGTATTTGATATATCAATCTAAAATGTCACACCTACCATTATAAGTATCTATAGTTTATGATAAAAAAAAAGAAATGTCTAGCAAATCAAAGATGGTTAAGCAGAAGGCCTCTGATGATATGAGATGGAAAACCCAATAGGTGTTAGGTTGCTATGAGATCTGGTGACTGATGAGGCCACAGAATATGAGATTCACATCATTTCCATCAAACCATTCAGTGACTCCTCATGCACCATGGGCCCTTCCTTCTAAAGCAGACACGTCAAACTCCGGTCCTCGAGGGCCACTATCCTGCATGTTTTAGATGTTTCCCTCTTCCAACATACCTGATTCAAATGATCAGGATTGTTATCAGGCTTCTGCAGAGCTTCATGATGAGCTGATCACTTGAATCAGCTGTGTTGGAAGAGGGAAACATCTAAAACATGCAGGATAGTGGCCCTCGAGGACCGGAGTTTGACACCTGTGTTCTAAAGGGACAAGAGGAGCCAAACCACGACCTAACAGAGTCACTGGAGCTCCTTAATGTCAGGGAGACTTTGTCTTTAATTTGTCACCTATCTGAAAGTTATCTGGATAAAGATTGCATTTTAATACCTTGTGTACATGGTGGGGTTCATATATACATTAATTTATTATGTACTAATTGCAGAAATTTGTAATCTATAGTCTTAGTATGCATGTTTTTTTTAAACTTGGAAATGATATCACTAACATGGACTCTGTAAATATATAGTCTAATTTATGGGACATTATGTAGCCTATTAACTGAGAGCTGTTTTGCCATTCCTCAATATGGTTCTTGTAATTACTTCCCTGGATCTCGACATTCTCTGTACGGTTTCTCCATTTAGAATTCTGCTTAGAAACCAGTAAGATTTATTAATCAGCCAATCGGTTCATGTTGTAGCGGCCTTCTTCGGTAATATATTTATGCAGAACCATTTGTAATGCAAACATTTCTCAAACAGAGCAGTGCAAAAGCAATTAGCCCCTGTCATCAGCAATTGTAAGTGCAAATTGGCTGCTTGAGCTTTAAGACCAATTTACTAAGGCAGCCACCCTCACGCCCTACAGCACTTTTTGTAACTGGAGCACTCCAAATTAATAAAACTGCTCCTTCAGTAATAAGCATCTCTTGACTGTTCTCAGTCTTTTTGGGGCTGTCCTTCTAATCGAATGTAAGAGATCTCCAGATTTTGCGATTGATGCTAGTTGTTAGGAGTTTTCCGGTTTCATAAAATGTATTCAGCGTGTTGAGGATAGATTTAGTAAAAGACTGCCACACTTTTTCGTTTCGTGTCAGTGATTAAAAGAGTACTGTGTTGGGGAAACAACTCACAAAGAACTACAATATTTCCTAATGAACAAAGAAGTAGCAGCATTTTGATGCACCAGTCAAGTCACAAACAAAGCCCTTCAAGATTCTCTGTCATGCTGCTCTATTGTCTATTCAGAAGCATATAAACTTTGAGGAGTAATATCCGCTGATGGTATGAGAGAAAGACAATGAAATGTCATTGGGTATTAATTGTGTATTGACTTGGCTGGAGTAAACAGAGATGACATTTCCTGATATCAAGCCTCTCCCACATGCATGGTATTGTCCCGATTCCATGCCTTAATGAGGTTGAAAGATCACACAAGAATTACAGCCCATTTGGGTTATTTCTTGTGTCCACTCCTGGACACTGTGCCTTTCCTTTCAATATTTCTTTTTTTCTCGGCTTTTATCTTGTGCTTTGAGTGGAGAAAGTCATTTTGGAAAAATGCAGCTCATCTGTTAAGAACATACTTTCTTTCATGTTATCTCGGTTGGTTTCTCAGCCACATGATTTGATGTGTGAACAGAGACAGTCAATTTCATCATGTATTAAGAGGTCAGGGCATCCTCTGCGGTTCCTGTAGCCTCCTTTCTAAAAGAGATAAGAAATGTAACTAGCTTTTTCTTTAACTCTTTTATAATTGAAGGTCAACAACATACGGGCTTCATAATAACATCACACCACAGACGGCTTTTCCTCAATATCCGCATGTGATAATTGCAGTAGACCGTTTTCTAAAAAGAGTGTGAGAAGGTTTTGTTCAAACGTCGTCACCATTGTACTTAACACTGAGGGAGAGAAGGAGGTTTTGTGAAGCATAAGCCATTGAAAGCTGTCAAAGACCAGTCAACACTGCAAGTCCTTGACTGCCAGTGGAGGGCTCAAAAATGTGCTGTCTGTCCTGCAATGCAATGTTTCAATAAAAACATAATGTGTTAATGTGATATAAGAATTTGACAAATAGATGTTTCTATTGCGTATTTTATTTACTGATCCAGATAACCTGAACTACCACAAAAAAGGTCCACTTTAGGATTAAATCTGTTAGGATCTCATGTAAGATAAGGCTGATTTACCTTGGTCACATAGACAATTATTTATCTATTAATCGTTAAATTATAAGATGGAAGTTTTCTTTTAATTACTGATTTAACAACTGACACTTAATGTTTGCTACAAAACTGGCTCAGTTAAATCAGGAATTTGAAGAACAGATAATGTAAACACCTGATTGCTTAAATTATAAGTTAGAAAGCAAAAATAATGGCTTAGTTTAAAATTACAGTTCACCAACTGGCCCAAAACAAATCTAAATATTAAATACAGTGAACGAGCTGCAGTCTGCAGTAGGGATGCACATTTTTAAACAATATGCCTAACAACAATCTATAATCAATACAAGAACAGATAAAGCAAACACTGAGTACTTAGAACTAATAGATACATATTATATAACAATTGATATTTACTGTACCGGTCCTGGTGACCATGTCCTCAGGTCACTACAGTATTAAACACAGCAAACAAGCTGCAGTCTTCCACCTCATGAAACAGTAAGAGGCTTTACCTGGTAGTGCAACCAGGTACTATAGCTAATGTAGAACATGCCCCCTTGTCTTCTGCTTTATTGGTTAATATATACGTTATCATTTGAACTGTGAATCACAATTAATCACTTAACTATCAAACATTAAAATCCCCAGTCTGGAGTCACTCAGTCACTGTAGTTAACGTTATTCCAGTTGTTGGAAACAGCTGCTCAAGTGGAACCCATGTTCACAAATACTGTTGCAGAAATCAGTCCAGGAAATCTGTCGGTATTTACTGTCACATCTAAAATGTACATATACTTAGAGCAGAGTATCGCCGATACAGTTCATCACTTGGGTTTGAATGTTGTTGGGAGCCTGTAATCAGAGTGCTGCTGCTCCTGAATGTCAGCTGCAGCTGGTCTCTGCTGAAAGACACAGCTCCCAGCCCGTTTAGTGGTAGTGTGACACTCAAGTAGCTTAACTGGACACCTTTTTACAACTTAATGCTACAGAGTTGATCAACATGTCTACCACAGTTACAAGTTAAACAAAAAAAATTATAGACAGCAGTTAATTATTACTACAAAATAGTTACATCAGTGGTAAAAAAAAAAAATTCTTCATAGATCCCAGAGTCTAATGTGGCATCTTCACATCTATCCAACAGTCCCAGAGATATTTAGCTGAAGAAGCTGTAAACAGTGAACTATTAAACACTGCTGGAAAGTTTCTTAACGAAGAAATGACTAATAAAATAGCTGCAGAATAAATGTACCGAAATCTGTTGACGTTGGCAACTTTAAAAACTGTGCTCTAAAAACATGCACTGATGTTTTCTTTTTACTGCTTCAAGCTTCTTTGTTTCATATTTGACTAGAGATGGCCTTGAGAGGTTTTCAAGCTTTTTATATATAAAAGACCCTAAAAGAGCAGATTCTTCTCCAGTCTGTGTCTCTGTGTTGACCTGTGCTGTAGCTTTGTGATTTAAAGACGTATCTTCACTATCTCCACTATCTCCACTAGCATCTCCACCAAACCTTACTAAACTCCTACACTGTAGTTAGACAAATGCATTTTTTGCCTAAATGATAGTCCTTTCTGCAAATTGCTGCTAAAAATATTATACTGAACAATATCAATTAATTGTTTGCTACGGTACCATAACAGAAGAAAACAAAATGAGTCTTGTGTTTTCTTTCCAGGCTGACTATTAATGCAGAGTGTCAGCTGCAGCTGCACAACTTTCCAATGGACGAACACTCGTGTCCGCTCGTCTTCTCCAGCTGTGAGTACACCGTGCTCCATTCAGTGCATTTCTATTTCTGCTATGTCTTTCTCTGCCTAACATTACTTAACATCGCCAGTACAGAACATGGTATGCTTTTGGGAATAGCTACAAAATGACTCAGTATGACAAACTTTTTTTTATCTTGTGCAGCAAAGTTGTTGCTGAATCCTTTTTTCCACACAGCAAGCACAAGCTGGTGTTGGGGTCCATCAGTACTGTCTGCTCTGTACACAGCTGCATGTAGGCTGAAAAAAAGCAGATGAATAAATAGGGCTATGTTTGTCATGTGATATAAATACATGAAAAGAAAATCACATGCTATGTAATTATATTTGTACAGCACATGGAGCTGGTGCGCATAATATGAATTGTCTAAACACGAGCAGGGACACAGGGATGACCTGAGGTGACACAGACCCCACATAAAATCTGCTTCCTGGACCATCCATCCATCCATTATCTGTACACCG
Organism: Dascyllus trimaculatus; assembly: GCA_024666655.1. NCBI lineage: Eukaryota > Metazoa > Chordata > Actinopteri > Pomacentridae > Dascyllus > Dascyllus trimaculatus. The sequence continues at coordinate 21,313,224 of CM045446.1, forward strand.
CTTAATCCTCTGTAGGGTCGTTAGGGGGGACTGGAGCCTATCCCAGTCAACTCAGGGCGAAGGCAGGGGACACCCTGAACAGGTTGCCAGCCTATCACAGGGCTACATATATAGACAAACAAGCACACTCTCATTCACACCTACGGACAATTTAGAATAATCAATTAACCTCAGCATGTTTTTGGACTGTGGGAGGAAGCCGGAGTACCCGGAGAAAACACACGCATCCACAGGGAGAACATGCAAACTCCACATAGAAAGATCCCAGGCGTCCTAACCGGGAGCTTCCTGGACCAGAACATATTAATATAATGGCCCAGTTAAATTACACAAAACAACCATAAAGGATCAAAAGTGTAAACAAAGAGATGAAAAATCGCCCCAATAGGCAACATCAACCACAGTCGCAAAACAACCTCTAAGAAATTAAAGACGACCACAGTTACATAATGACCACTAAGAGACACAAATGACCATTCTTGAAAAATGACCATGTAGAGAAGCAAAGCAGCCACAGAGAGATTAAAAAAATGTCCAAAAAGAGCGGGAAAATGGCAACAAACAGACAAAAACTACAGGAAAAACAAAAAAACATGACCATGAACAGAGAGTAAAACGGCTCTAAATACACAATAACCACTTTTGAAACAGTACCATGAAGAGATAAAATATGAAGACTAAAAACGATCACAAAGAGACAATAAAATTCAAATAAAGAGAAAATAAGTGCCACTTTTGCAAAACAAGGATCCTGAAAAGATGAAAAACAACCACAAAGACAAACAACTTTAACATAAGTACCATGAAGAAATGAAAAACATCAGCGAAGCGACAATAACATGAGCATAAATAGAGAGAAAGGTACCACAAACAGGTGAACAAGGACAACAACTGCAATACCAGAAACGAAGAACGACCATTACAGTTGTGAAATGACCAGAGACTCACAAAACACAAAGACACATAAGTAACCATTCTAGCACAAGTACCATGGAGAGATGAAAAACAATCACAAAGATGCATTTGATCAATGACTACCTAAAAAAAGACTAAAAAACAATCACAATAGTTTCATTTGCAAAACAAGGATGCTGAAGGGCTGAAAAATAACCACAAAGAAGCAACGACAAAGAGAAAATAATTACCACATTTGCAAAATAATGGCCCTTAAAAGACAAAAAAAACACCCAGAATGAGGCAAAATGGACTACAGAGAGGCAAACGAGAATAAGTGTTGCAAAACAGCCACAAAAAATGAAAAAGACTGCGGTTCCGAAACTACCACAAAGAGGCAAAAATTTACAAAGACACACAAATCAGTTCCTTTCATGTTAAGTGTCTTGCTATTATGTAGGCGGAAATGGACACTCTTTACATGTCTATATCCATTGTCGGCAATCTGCCTACTCCAAAAAGGCTATCAAAATAGTAGTTATTCATTGATGTTGCCAAACTCTGTGGCTGTAATTGTTTGTGTGAACACTGGTCACTGCCAGCCATTATGGAGATCAACATGACAGCTGTTATTAGAAGGTAGCCTGTTTTATCCTTTAGCTTCTCATATTATGGTTGGTTTGCAGCTAGTAGTGAAAATATAGTAAAAGAAAAAAAGACTGCTATCATCAAGGTAAAACACAACATCAAACTGCAGTGACTCAATGTTATGGGCCAGCCACAAACTAGAAAAACACCTGTGAGTCAAAGCACAGGGCACAATAGCCCTAGAAGAGCTAGTGGAAGATCACAGGAATCAGCTACAGAAACTAGCAGAGCAGATGGTCTGTGATGTAGCGCAGAATGTGGATGGGGAAAAGAAATGACGTTACACACACTGACAGACCTGCTACATGTCAGGTGTACCAGTGCAACCAGTGAAAATATTTAGCTGCATTTGATACACTCTGACATACAGACTCTGAAAGCTTTTCCCGTTGCTGTTTGAAGGTAATGTTAAAAGGGGTGTCTGTCCATCTTGCAGACCATGCAGTAAACCTGGTTATGCCCAGTGAAGGGAGCAATGTGTTGGCAGTTAAGCTTTAAATATGTGTGTTGTGTGACCTCCTGTGGATGCGTCGTGGTGTCTCAGATCACAGACTGGTTCAGAGTGATGATACCTGGCTCCTTGTGCGGCCTATTAGGGCTTAAAACGTACTTGTTAGACTGCCTCGTGTGTGGACCCATCCTACTGTGATCCATTACACCCATTTCCTTACCAAAGGACATTAAAGCTGGTTTCCATGACGACGTCTGCGTTTTCTGATTAAGTCAGATTTGCTTATCTTTAAAGCCATCATGCCTCTAGGGGATTGAAATAATCAACACCACACACAATTCAGTGCAATGCAAATAGGCATCACAGTGGAATAGGCAAACATAAAGGGAGCAGAGGATGGACAGATAATTGTCATACTGCAGCTGGTGTGACAGAAACAATATATTCAGTCTCATATCAATACCTGGGAGAAAACATCTTTAATCACAATTCTAAATTAATGCAGTGTCAGGCGTCGAGGAGGAGCGAGACATTTTTTAAACCCTTATTAATAAACTCTTGTTTATTGAATATTCTTTCTAATATTAGAACTGCACTAATCAATATGTTTTATCAGCAGTGACTATGTCTAATGTGAAACACAGAATCATTACTCAGTTCTACAGTTCTCCTCAGCTCTACAGAATGTTTCATAGTCTGTCAGCTCACTGTTCACAGTCTTCATTGTTATGGCCTGCACTCTACTCAGGAGCTGGCCACACAAGGTAGCCATTTACAGCAAAAATGCTCAGCTTAACAGAGTGTATGCTACATGCGCAGCACCAAATACAACACAAGCACAGTTAGCATCTAACTGGTAAACACAGTGAATCATGTGGAAGCTTAAGAGCCACAATGTCTCCTTCAGGAGGTGGTGGAGACCCAAAACAGAGCTAAAATGATTCATTCTGGAAACACAAATCCATAACAACATTAACAGTATTTGATATCCGCCATACCAACTTTAGGTTACTTCCCACTCACTGACCTGCTGCTGCATTCTGAATAGCAAGGCCCATTATGAATCACAGTTTCACAGCACAAACTTTCACATTTGAATGGAATAAACCACTTCAAGATGCCAATTCCACAGCAACGATAATTCCTTACTTTGTAAGACAGTGTGCGCAGGATAACTGTTTCTTGTTGCTGTTTGTCTTCTTGAGGAGCACGTTTGTTTTTCAAGCTTCTTTTTTTAAGTTAAAAAGGGATGAATGTTGAGAGGTCAAACCTACGACAACAGATCGTTTGGCCACTTGGGGACAATAAAAGCAGATATAGGCAACATTAGTATTCATATAATATAATCCCATTTTAGCAGGTTTTGGCCTCCACCAGATAGTAGCTGAATGTGTCTAATCCCTGCTCAACACCAAATGATGGACAGCTTTGCAATGAGTGGGGTGAGAATACGGGAAACCAAAACAGTTCAGCTGAAAGATAGTATTAAGCTTTGAGCTTAATAGTATGAGCGGCACCTTTCACAGGCAAGCAGTCATCTGATCTACTGTTAATAGAAAAATGTCTACAGGTGTATTAAATATTTTTGGCTCCATCAAAGAGAATATTAACCTGAATAATCACCCTCCTGAAAGATTTTGTGTGAAATGCGCTTATTGGAGTGGAAAGCTGTAACTCTCTGTAACACAAAGCTGCTGACTGAGAATATTACATGTTTTGGGATGATCAGGCCTTTTAATTTCCAGATTATTACTGAGAACTGTGCAATTTCCTGCAGTTGTAAATAAATAGTTTTAGTGTAAGATCCAAATATTTCCTGTTGACATTGTCACACTGAGACGCTGGCCTATTTTCTTTTTCAACAGATAACTGGAGAAAAAGCCCAGATTATTCAGGTGCAGCTACTGTATCTATACCGCAGCAGGCCTGACCAGAAAAGCATTACAGATTTAAAAAATTTGGTTGTCATTGTCGGCTAATCAGATATACATAACCACAGAGTTGCAATTCTACACCAGAGTTCAGGGGAAATCAATTGTAGAAGAGACTGGAGGGCAATTCTGCTTCTCCCAATGGCCTCAGTTAAATATAAAAACAAAAGAAAGAAATGTTGCATCCTGAGTAAGGGGAAATTGAGCAAATGGGAAATTTCATTCCAAAGACAAGTGAGTAGCACTTTAAACTTTGTGTTGGGAATTCTGATACTTGTTCCAACTAACTCAGACCATTGATCTCTTATATTAAAGGATAAGTCTGGAGGTTCTCTATATTTGTGTCAACAAAAACCAATGGAAAGACCAAAACTACCAGTGAATTAAACAAACATACAATGCTGTCCCAAATACTGAGAGCGCAGTAAAACATTTGTCACATTTTCATATAAATGTGGAATTAATCATAAAGTTTAAGGATTGACACACGTGTTAAAATCTGATTTGACTTGTGATTTTTGCACATGATAGTTCGTCACAAATCCATCTGTTGGACACTTTCCCCTGAAACTCCACGTTGGTCGAAGCACAATGAAGAAATAGTGGCTAAAATTTAATGTCACGAGTACTCAAGCCCCCGAACAGGGACTTTTTAATACGTATAATAAATTTGCGTGGTTCTGTGATGAAAAGCAAAAGTGCTGAGCAAAAGCCAGGTCTCTTATCCCCAGGAAACCATACTGTGGTGAAAATGGAGGTCATGAAGCACTGACATTGGGAAACATAGCATCAGAACTAAGTGAGAGTGTCAGAGGTCAGATTGTTTTTCCAGAGTTTCTTTTGCATCAAATCTTGACTGAAGGTTTCTAAAGAGGTTGTGCATGGAGCCCTAAAACACTTTGGGAAACTGGATCAGTTGTATCCAAAGCAAGATCAGGCAGACCAAAACTGAACACACCATGAGAAGATCAATACATCAAGCTTTGTTCACTGACAGATAAAAAAAAAAGCAGCTTCACCACAGATATAGAATTTACTGAATAAAGAATGCAAAACTCCAATCAGCAGAAGTCCTGTCAAAAGAAGGCTGTCAAGAAGTGTCTCAAAGGATAAATGCATCTCTAAACCTCTTTTCAGGAGGGGAAACAAGGACAAACGCCTAGGGTGGGCTAAGGCATACAAGATTACACAGTGGATGATGGATAAAAGTCGTATTTACTGATGAATCCCAGTTAGAGATTAGTGGCAGTAACAGAAGTGTGTATGTAAGGAGACCAACAGGAGGGAGAAAGACATCATAGTGGATCAAACCCACAGTGAAACATGCTGATGGGAATATTAAAGTCTGGGAAAGCTTGCTACTGTGGAGTTGAACACCTGCAGAGAATCGACTCCATCCTGACCAAGGAGAAGCAGCTTTCCATTCTTCAGAGACATGCTCCACCCTCTGGTTTGCATCTTTGTGAAGAAGGATTCATACTGCAGCAGAATAATGAGCCCCAGCAAAGCTCAAAGCTTAGAACTCAAAAACTAAAAAAGACCAAGCAGAGGTGAATGTCATTAATTTTCCTCCAAAGTCACCTGAACTCAACCCTGCTCAAGATTAATTAGAAAAGACAGTGCCTAGAAGAAGTATTTAATTCCCAGGGAAGTTTTCCCTTTTTGTTGCGTTTGAACATTCGATCATGGTCAATTTACCTTAGCTTTTCTGACAAAAAAAATTGGAAAAAGACTCTTTCATGTCAAAGTGAAAACAGATTTCTAGAAAGTAATGTCAAAAAATTAAAAATATAAAATATAAAATAGGTGACTGCAAGTATTCACCCCATGACTCACCTACTTCAGCACAGGTGCAACCAATTGGTGCTAAAAGTAAGACACTTTTTAAAATTGAGACCATCTGAGTGCAGTGAATGTGTCTCAAGTGACGGGCATATAAACACACCTGTATTTGGAAGGTCCTTGCTCTTATGAATCACACCTTCTGGTTATAACTACACCATAAAGACAAAACAACACTCCAAGCAACTCAGTGAAACAATTTTGAAAAGCATAAGTCAGGATAACACAAAATTTCCAAGTCACTGAATGTCTGCTGGAGTACAGTTAAATCCATCATTAAGAAATGGAAGGAATATGGCTCATGCATGAATCTGCCTTCAGCAGATCAGAAAGAGAAGAAAGAGACTAGTGAGGGAGGTCCACCAAGACACTAATGACTCCTTTGAAAGAGTTGTAGCTGCTTCAGTGGCTAAGATGGGAGAGACTGTGCATTTAACAATGGTTGTCTGTTGTTCACCAGTCAAAGCCTGATGAGATAGAGGCAAAGAGAAAGCCAGTGTTGAAAAACCTCATATTAAATCTCAACAAGAGTTCACCAAAAGGCATGTGGGCAACCCTGAAGTTCACTGGAGGAAGGTTCTTTGATGTGGAGAGACTAAAATGGAGCTTTTTGGCCATCAGACTAGACACTATGTTTGGCAACACAAAACGCTGCATAACATCACAAACACACCATCCCCACTGGAAGCATGGCGGTGGCAGCATCATGATGTTAGACGCTTTTTGGCAGCAGGCCCTGGAAGACTTGTCAAGGTAATGCTGACTTTGAGGGGGTTAATAGTGATGCAACATTTTATTTTCCATATTATATGTTTAATTGGCAATATTATTGTAAAAATCTGTTTTCATTTTACCTATTTTTCTTTAAATTCCTAACCACATATATATTTTGCATATTGAATTAGATCATTGCAGTCCTTTACAAAAGGGGTAAGAACACAAACAGCTACAGCAGTAAAATGTGTGAAATGTAACTGTCCACTGTAGTAGGCATCATGCATGAATGGTTATATTCCGGTCATCATGGCCCTAAGTGTCAATTTAGCAAAATAACATAAATGTTTACAGTTTGGTGGTCCAATGTAAAAGTTCAGTTCATGCAACTTGTGTTTAAAATTTGCAGAAATTCCTTCAAGGTGCTCCTGACATATCATTTTCAGGAGAGGTCACAGTAATGGAAATAAAATGTTTTTTTTTAGAAGCAATTATATATATATAAGCAATGTTTATGCTAAAAAATAATGTATCCCATTAACATGCATTTATATGTTTGTGTAACTTGCACAAAATAATAGATACTGCAAAAAATCCACTTGGAAAAGTTTTAAGTCTGGCTTGAGAGTATTATTTATTGTCTTTTTTTCTGGTTCAGTTTTTTATTAATTCAGAGTGAGGGCAGACTTAAAACATGTTACGAATGACTAGCAATTGCCAATATTGGTTAAATATATATTTGTACTTAACTTTATATGTTAGAAAATCAATATGTGTTGCAACAAAGTTAATTTTCTCATACTGAAGTTGAAGAAACATTTACAGGGAAAGTTAATCAGAGGTCAGATGCATACTCATGCAGTTAATTACATACCTGATGCAACTATAACAGCAGCACTGCAAACAATATGAGCAGAGATATTAAATGGACGGTGTTATCCATGAAGCAAAATTTATACTGGCTAATTATCTTTGTCACCTGTGGTTACATATTGTTCTATTGGCCAAGACTAGATGTGACCCTTCCTGTAAATTTTAAGCTGCATCACCTGTAACCTTTGCTGATGTGTATTAAATCTCTTGAATATTGTTCACTTAGAAATGCATCATGAATCGTGCCTTGAGCCCATAACTAATGTTTTATGCAAATGTCTTGCAGAATATTGCTAGCCCAGTGTTGCAGTTCATGAGCGTTTACTCAGTGAAAGAGCAGCTCTCAACAGTAAGCTGTTGCACAATATTCTAAATTCAAGCAGGGTTTGCTAAATATTTAATGACATCATTAATAGCAAATGAAAGAGCTGTGGTGGTAAATGTTAATGGAATTCATTCATCAGGCATGTTTGAAAACAATTAGCAGTTTAGATCTTTCCTCACGGTTAACGCTTTTGTTAATTGAAAGTCTATTACATCAATTTGCTATCAGGCAAGATCATAATTTTGTTAGCTTTTCCACTTAAAATGATTATGTGTCTCCTTAAGACAGGAAAGGATCCAGGCTAACACAACACCAAAACAGAAATGGAATCATTAACCCATCATTAACCTCAAATGATCGATTGTAAAAGCACTTCCAGGCCCTGTGCACATCATGTGAAGGTCAGGCCCAACATCAAGATGGATTCTGTACATTATTGAACCAAAGCTTTCATTTAATCTACTTTCCTTCTGCCTCTGTCCTCATTCCAGACTGTCTTTTTATTAGCCAGCCTCCAGCACAAGACAAATGTTGCTCTGGGTGGCCCTAGGTCTGCCTGCACAGGGTATCCATCATTAGGATGTGCCATGTAGCACCAAGGGTCACACACACACATGCTCTGTGTAATTGCAGATGGATACCCACGAGATGAGATGATTTACAAGTGGAGGAAGAACTCTGTGGAGGCGGCTGACCAAAAGTCCTGGCGTCTGTACCAGTTTGATTTTATGGGCCTGAGAAACACTACAGACATAATAAAGACTACAGCAGGTAAGAAGCACAAATTGTCTGTTTACCCTTTGCAAACTTGTTACTGACAAGCTGTGTCGATATTTAGTGTTGGCACATGCAAAACCCTTCTTATTCCACTTAGGTTATTACTTCTTCATTCACTGATTGTGTTGTGTTTGAGAGTCGCATCAGCTGCAGATTACTACTAATGTTTAGATTTTTGAAAGGTGAAGTCCATCGAAACTGTTCAGACAAGTTTGAAATGCCAGATAAAAACCCCACAAGAAAAATACCTGCAAAACTCTAAAGTGCAATCCACATGGCGATAAATAACAGAGCAAATAAAGTATCCATACGGCCTTCACTCCCTACCACTCTCACTACATGCTTTAATTCAATTTGTCAATGAAAAATAACTCTGCCTTTTTGTAGAGCTCCTGTGGAGACCGCCAAGTCAATTCCACATTTTAACTGTAAAGTCCCTGCTAGGATAAAGGGACAGATCCATTAGTCAGACCACCTACTGTCTCATCACTTACGTCATCTCCTGGTTTACACTGACCTCCCAAAGAACAGAAAACAGTAGTCCACAAAACAAGTCCATTTCTCCTCTTCTCCATCTGTTCTTGTTATCCACTGCATTGTATTCTCTTTTAAACCATCTGAATTTGTTGAACACGACAGGTTTAGCAGGAGCTTAACTGAGGAAGGTGCCCTCATTAAGACAACATCATTACTCACAATTTTAGAAAGTTACGAAGAAATTTGAACATTTGAGGAGTTCTCATGTTTAGGATTTCCCACACAATTTAAAGTTTAGGCCTTGTTCATTTGTCAAGATTTGAGGAAAAATTGAATACAGTTTTATACTACATTTATTTACTCCCTTAAAAACACATTTTAATTCAAACATGCTTCTTGGTTAAATAAAAACTAATAAAATCAATACAGCAAACATGTCTTGAGCAGCTGCACTGTGGAGATGAAATAGAAGCTTGACTGCTAAGCTGAGATCACAAATACATTCGCTGTGTCACAATTCAGGGGCTGCATCTTTCGAAGGACAAAGGCCAAGTCTTCAGTGGATACGAAGGTCGAGCTAAGCCTTGTTAACTGAGACAGTGTGGACTATTTACGTCACAAGCTGTTTATGCTTTTACTCTTGTGTCTTGGAGCACCACTACCATTACCAAGCAACCATGACAGCTGAAAACGACAGTCAGGACAAGTTTTTTTTTCTTTAATATATTGCAGGAAGGGCTGCATGGTGGCTCGGTGGTTAGCAGCGTTGCCTCACAGCTAGAAGATCCCCGGTTCGCGCCCCGCTTGGGACGCCTGGGATCTTTCTGTGTGGAGTTTGCATGTTCTCCCTGCGCATGCGTGGGTTCTCACCGGATACTCCAGCTTCCTCCCACAGTCCAAAAACATGCTGAGGTTAATTGATGATTCTAAATTGTCCGTAGGTGTGAATGAGAGTGTGCTTGTTTGTCTCCATATGTAGCCCTGTGATAGGCTGGTGACCTGTCCAGGGTGTCCGCTGACTCGGCTGGGATAGGCTCCAGTCCCCCCCCCCGACCCTACAGAGGATTAAGCGGTGTATAGATAATGGATGGATGAATGGATATTGCAGGAAATGGAGGTATCTATGGCCACTAGTTTGTGGACTTTTTTTTTTTCAAAAATCCAAACATCACCGACATGCACTGAATTTTAGGATTCGTTGGGTCACAGTGGTGCTAAGAAGGCAGTTTCCATTTCTAAGGTTTCAAATGTGCAGTAGAAACGCAGAACTATTTTCCCAGAACGCGAAGGAACCAGCAGGTTAACGCTTTATGGCCCAGTAAAAGAAGGAGACATCTCTGGGCCACATTTAAAGGAGCCTCAGAGATGGTTTTTGTCGCAACATTGTGACAGACTTGGTTTTGAATGCAGTTGTAGAAGGATGTAGCCCTTGAACGGGAACACAGCTGTTGTGTATTCTCTGACTGCTATAGATCAAAAGTTATCCTGTATTTTGCTAATAAATGCCTGATAATAATAATAATCGGCTTAAGCAAGACATTTTTTTTTAAAGACCACCCTAACATGCTGCTGTATGTGACCAGAATGGATCTGACTCAGTTCTTTTCATTTTTAGAAATGGTGTACAGGGCTGGTCAAATGTTGTAGGCACAATATAGCCATGACTTGTTTTATGTTTCACTGAGCTTTGTACAGTGCTTACTGCGTTTAACTGCCACTGTTTGTTGTAAACAGCTACAGTTTTCCTTGGCTCTCCAGTTCACACTTTTTCAAGGAACATGGCAGGCAGGCTGTTCTAGCATCTCGAAGAACATCCGATAGATTTTCTGTGGATTCAGTCTGTCACAGTTTCTTCTTTCTCTTCATGTAATCCCAGACGGCATCCGCGATGTGGAGATCAGGGGTCTGCTGGGGCCAGACCATCTGTTGCACGACTCTTTGTTTTTATTGCGGTTCAAAATAGTTTCTTTGTGGCTCTGGCTGGATGTTCAGTCCCCGTGCCTTGCTGCACAATGAATTGGAGATGCCTTCCTGATGATAATCTGTGATGGATAACAATCTCAGCATCTAAAACGCCTAAAATCTTTGTATAGTGCTGGATATAATCTCCACATAGGTTTTTTCATCAGCTATGAAAAATACTTCTGTGACTGTAAATACACGGATTGGTGTATAACTTCTTTTTTAAATAACTGAGAACATGACGAGTAGATTGTACTTTACTTTACTACTCCAAAATATTTGTGCAAGACTCACACTATCCCCAAGAAGTTGTTAAAACAGGCAAATGTGCACACACAGTAACAGGTCTGTCCAAAGACTGACATAATGACAATACAAAACACCAAAACAGCCTAACGACCATTGTATTATTGTTAAGAAATGTGATATACACTAGCACAAGAATACATCAGTAGTCGCCATGTTTAGACTGTAGCACTGAGTGAACACAAACACTGAAGGAGTACCGGAATACTGTTTTATCTTTTGTTTTTTTTAAAACAAATATAGCAGAAATATTCTTATTCTGATGGTGTTAATTTATTGCATATGAACACTAGCTGCTGTGAAGGGGGCTGTAATACAATCACTAATTAATCTGTTAAAGACATAGATCAACCTGTCAATAGTTTTCTCGAGTTATTGATGTTTGGTCTATAAAATGTTGGGAAAATGTTTACTAGTGTTCCCCAAAGGCCAAGATAAAGTCCTCAAGTGTCTTTTTAGTCCACAACCCAAAGATATTCAGTTCAGTCCTTCAGTACAGTCATAGAGGAAGAAAGAAACAAGAAAATAGAAGCTGAAATCAGCATTTTTTTCCCCAAACTGATTAATAAACCATCAAAGTAGATGTTAATTAATAGCTAACGACTCATAGATTTATTAATCACTTGTTGCTTCTCTCACAAGTTGTGACGTTGCTTTACTCATTTTCATCCTAGAGTGTGAAGTAGAGCGACAACAGGCATGCCTTTCTGTAAACCTCCACACTGTTCTGTTATTTCCCCACACAGGTGACTACGTGGTAATGACGGTGTACTTTGACCTAAGCAGGAGAATGGGCTACTTCACCATCCAGACTTACATCCCCTGCATCCTCACCGTGGTTCTCTCCTGGGTGTCCTTCTGGATCAAAAAGGACGCCACTCCGGCCAGAACAGCTTTAGGTACTGTGGACTCACTGCACTTCAGCAGGTCTGTCCTTCGCGGGACATCACTGTCAGTTTATGACTGGATAATCAGAATCAATCAGAATCAGAAATACTTTATTGATCCCCGAGGGGAAAATTGCTTTTTTTGTAACAGATGCTCCCAATCAAAGACTTAAAAATAAGTACGACTAAAGCATTGAAGTAACTGGATATAATACTGCAGGCATCTTCTCTTGAGCATACTTTTGAGATTTCTATTTCCACCTTTTAAATCATGTTTTGCTTAAAATGTGCTTCATGTTTTCGTGCTGTTATCGACACTGTGCGGATATTTGTTTGTCACTCCATCTGCCTCTTCTGTTTTGTTATACTTTTTCCCTCTTTTGTGCATGCTCTCTGTTGTTATGCAGTCCTGTGGAGCATTTTTGTGGAGGTAACTGATTCTGTTTCTTTTCTTTTTTCTGTTTAGATTTTATCCATTATTTGCATATTTCAGTGACTTTCTGTGTCCCCAGGCCTTCAATTTAAAAAAATGGATAACAATGCCACGTTGAACCACAGCAGTATCAAACTTTTAGACTTAAAAAAGATATTAGCCTACAAGCCATCATTAACAGTGTTGTATGAAATTTATTATATTATTTATGTTTGTGAATGTGTAGTTTTTGCTCAGTTCGTATAGGAGATTTTTAAAAAGCTACAGCAGCCACTTTCCACAACACAGTGTCATGCTGCCTTGTTGCCGTTTTGTCCGACATGAAGTTTGCTACTGTGTGCACAAATGTAGAAAATGAACTATAGGGTTCTGACACGTTGTCCATTTCAAAAATTCTCAGTAGATTTTTTCACCTATACTTGACATCTAAGTAAATAACATTCATTGTGTAAATAAATAGTTTTAAAATCTAACTGTGAATATGTATGTTACATTCTGGCTATGTATGTTATTACACTGCCTAATAATTGCCACAGCACTGTGCCACTGGGTACTGTTGCTTATACAAATTACAATTACTGCAAAAACAAGACAAGTTCAGTGCACAGTATTATATTCAACCTGCACGGATTAAACTGAATCAATCAATAAATAAATATTACTATAAATGCACCCATACTTTAATAAATAGGAAATGAAATGAGATGACAAGTTAGTCAACCTAATTTTCACAATTAATTGTACTTTTCTAATAACTACAACCCTGCACCACCTTAAAATGTTCAGACAAATTTAATACTTGATTATTTGTGACACTACGTTTACATGCCATTTACAGATATACATTTGTTTTAATCTCAACTAATTTGGGCCTGAATGTCAGCACTTTGGGCAGACTGTTTTGCAGGCTGTGATGTACAGGTGTAGAGGCAGCTCTGCAAGCTTCTTACTTTCAGCCACATCAAGCTCACTCTGGCCGACACTCTTTTACACGCTGTGCTGGCTGCCTTTTCCAAATGCCATAAAAACAATAATATATTTTTCAGAATTCTGAGCTTAATATTTTAGAAAACAGAATAAGGGCAACAGTCTGGAAACCCAAATATTTTTCAATAACCTCTCTTCCATACTTACCCAGCCCTGGAAATTATATCAAATTCTGTACCTTTTCATACTGAGTAGGTACCCTAAAACTAGTGCCTTTAATCTGTCATCTTTGCTCTAAAGCACACAAATCAAGAGGAAGAAAGAAAAGATAATGAATGGATCTCAGATGTAGGCTGATTGTAAAGTTATCCGGCAAGCCAAGCCAGTGTGGGAGTAAAGATAAAGCCCTTTTAAGATGTAAAAGATGATTAGGGTGTCTCAGCTTATGGCAGCAAACCTTTGAGCTCAGGTATGAGCTTCAGCATCAGACAGTTAGACTCCTAATTTGACTTGGTAACAATTTATCACACCTTCGATGTGCCCAAGTTTTCATTTTCATTGCACCTCATGACCATTTATGTTTGACACATTCTATACAGCACCTCACAGTTTCATCCGTACTAAGCTGTCCATAACAACAAATCTTGCTGAGATTTCTTATCTCTTCAAACCTGCGTTCATTCTATTGTTTAAAGCAAAAACTCTTGAATCTGTGCCACAGCATCAGTAGAAGGCAGGCAAGGGTAATCACTGTGGCCAAGCAGAGGCTAAAGAAAAAGTGTGAGATGTCCACCTGAAATAGATGGGGGCAGCTTGTTACCATGGGAACCTCCAAGAAACAGTAACAGATGTGGGTTTTTCTTTACAGCTCATGGAAGAGGGTGATGAGAGAGAGAGAAAGAGAGAATGAAATCCTACAGAGATGATGGAGGGATAGAGGTCTTTCTTATGCCTGTCAGCCTGAGTAACACAGTTTGTCACTTCAATGACATGCTGCCGGTCAAAATGCAAACGCTAACTTCTAACCTAGCAGCTAAATGATACTGTCAGGATGTAGATGCGGTTACCTTTACCACAAATAAAATAATGATGGAAAGGCATATAACACAGACAATTTCCACAGATACCATTTGTTTTCGTGGTCACGTGTGTACAGTTGGAGGTTTATCCACAATTACATATTAAATAAACATATATATAAGGTGGCCCATTGCAAATAACTTAATGGCTCCACATAGTTTGTAAACAATAACATTAATAAACAAGCAGATAACTTGGTAACCTAGGTGTGACGTCGGTTCAGTGGACTCTTGTTGTCGGAAGTGACTGAGTGTGTGAGAAGTAATGTTTCATTACATTAAGTCAATATAACCAGAACATAGCTGCTGCTACTATGAAGTGCATGTCAACAAAGATGAATAAGTTACTGTAGTCAGCTATAAAGTGTCTGTATAGGCCCCATTTTCATTATAAAATGTTGTCCAACTGTTGTGTGCTGTGGTTTCATGGCCCAGAAGGCCCCATTTACACAATATTATGGCGCTGTCTCTCCGCCTCTCCTCATCACTAAAGAGTTAACCCAGCATTATGCAGAGTTCCGCCTCCTTGCGAAGAATTGCACACAGATAAAAGTGTCACCGCTAAACTGAAAAATATCTAAGCAATATTCTTGGTCAACTTTATTAAAAGTCACATTTCCACATAATTTTCAGGCAAATCTGAAAAAAAGCAACTTAGGCTTGTTTCCATTAAGTGCTTTGGAGCAAATAAACTGGGCTGTATAGTTTGCCAGACTATATTTGATTGCCAACTGCCGAAAACCTCCAAGAAGAAAAAACAAACACAACTTTGATCATCAATGGGAGAAAAATGAAGACAAGTCTTCAGAAGTGTTTTTGGTCTGGAAAGTTAGAATTACTCTTTCATGTCAGCTGGTGTTGGCCATACGCCATGCTGTTGGGGGGAGAGATAAAGAAATAAAGCAGAACCAGCTGATCAGTCCTGTGACTTCAATCAGAACTTCTTCAAGTTGTTGAAGTGCATTAAATCTTTTTTTTAAAAAATTTCAAATCCACCTCAAACAAGCACAAAAGCTTCAGAACGCTCCACAAAAAACACAGCTACTGATAATATGGCATCCAAAGTCTATAGTTCAGGAACGTTCAGAGGTATTAAACTAAGGAGCGTCACTTCTGTTAGGTTTATTTCAACATTTCTAAATTTCAGATCATTGCAAACTGTGCTGGGGTGATTTCTGACCAAGGTAAGCTGCCAGGTAATTCATGAGGAACACCGATATAGTGAGGCAGGAAACCTCAAGGCTCCATGAATCAGTGTTTTTTTTTAAACTATGTGCCGACAACAGTCAAGGCCAGATGCACTGTTTTTGTGGACTGTCAGTACATCTGTCCTATTCTTGTAAACGCAGCATCTCAAACATGTGGAATTTCTTCAAATTTGGTACAAATGCTCACCTGAACTCAAGGATGGACTGTAGTAAAAGGTAAAAGGTCACTGTAATCTCACAAAATATGCTTTTGGTTAAATATCCAGAATTCAAATGCCAATTAGACAAAATTTCACACAGATGTATAACATTTGTGTGAAATTTTATATCCAAAAGGTCAAAAGTAACTTCACTGGTTGGTGGACTCATACAATCAGGAAGCAATAGTTTTTATTTATGTTGACAATGTCTCAAAACACCTTGTATAACATTCATTCACAACATTAAACTGTTGGAGGTTAATGAATAGGTAAAAAGACAGTATTCTGCGCACTTAAGAGCAGTTCAAGTCTTTTATAGCTATAGAACTAGTGATGATGTTTTTGTGTTTAGACAGACGGTACTGATCTCTTCTTCTTCGCTCCTACTACAGCTTCTTTATATAGTCAGCAGGGTTTTAAGTACGGTATTCCTTTTTCTCTGTTTGGAAACTAAGAGCTCCTTCTAGAGTTTGAAGTGAGTAAAGATCTTGAAGGAAATGCTACACCCATCTGTCAATATTTTCATTGACCAGGATCCACTTGGTTTGTTTAATCCTCATCCTGCTGGTCCTCTGTTGAACTGACTAAAACAACATTAATTATAACTTATGTTCATTATTATATATAATCTATCCTATATAGATGATATTTTTGTGTTGTTTGTCCAGTTTTTGTTGTAATCCTGCATTGTTGGCTCAGATCTCTCTTGAGATTTTACTGTCAGTGAGACAAACGGTTCAGTAAACAGACATTAAAATCATTTTAAAGTGCTACAGTTTAAGCTGTTTGTAGCAGGAAGAAGAACCAGTGCAACTACAACCATCACTGTATTCCAATGTTACAACCAAACTGAAAATAGATCCTCAGCTTTCCCATTAACACATATGAGTGATTGGCTGAGATGAGTTTGTCCTTGGTTCTGTCCTTCAGGTATAACCACAGTTCTGACTATGACGACTCTCAGTTCCGTGGCCAGGACGTCACTACCCAGAGTGTCTTATGTCACCGCCATGGACCTTTTTGTCACTGTCTGCTTCCTGTTTGTCTTTGCTGCCCTGATGGAATATGCAACATTAAATTACTACTCATACAGCGTTCGAAGACCCAGCTGCATGGAACATAAAAGATCGGTAAGTTAGCCCTGTCTGGCTTATTTTATGAATCCTTTACAGCTCTATTACATATTCATGCTGCCACATTCCTTAACAGTCAACTGAGTGACCTCATTGGAAAAGAATAAAATGTAGACTGAGGTGATGCCCTCATGTACAGGATTACTGTCACATGTTAAAAAAGTAGCTTTTCTCTGAAAGTGCTTTGGTTTTGTTATCACAGGATTGAAGTAGGAAAAGCATTCAGAGTTGAGATGATGTGATCCTGCCCTTTATAAGCTCTTTTGATAAGACTGTTACTATTTTAAGGGACACTTCATCAGTCTGAACAAGACAGACGGACCTTTTCTAGCCCGTCAACAGCTGAGTGGAACACAGTGCTGACTTTGACATCATGTCCTTTGCAGAGAAAAAACAACTCTCATCTTACAGTTTTATTGCACATAAAAATATCCAGAAACTAAAGTGTATCACAGATTTGTTCTCCTGTTCGCTTTTAACAATTATTGATTTCAAATCCAACCCGCAAATCGTTAAGGCTGCAATTCAGGATGTACTGGGTTCAAGATAAATTCTTAAATTTTGTTCAGTTTAATTCAAGCAGATTGAAACTGTCAGAGGTTGTTTATGCTTTCCTGTTGATCAATATATACTAGATGCTTTAGGCAAACACGCTGTGGTTCAACTAAAAGCAAGTCAAAAACACTTCTAATCTGTTAAGTGGAAAGCAGATGGTACTAGAAAGCTTTTATAGTACGCAACTGCCTTCTTGTATTTTCAGAATTACTCTGTCCTGGATGTGAGACCTCCTCCACACACCGTCATTGCTTTAAACAACTCCATGTACTGGCAGGACTTTGAGGATGCTTGTGTTTACGAGTGTCTGGATGGAAAAGACTGTCAGAGCTTCTTCTGCTGCTTCGAGGAGTGTAAAGGCGGCGCATGGAGAAAAGGACGTGTCCACATAGATCTACTTGAACTGGACGCATACTCGCGTGTCTTTTTTCCAACATCCTTCTTGTTGTTCAACATCGTCTACTGGGTAGGCTATCTCTACCTTTAGCACATTGCAGGTGCCTGCTTGGTTTTGAAAGGAATACAGCACAGTTCAATAGTGGAAATTCAATATTAATAAAACACCAAATAAACCTGTTCCTGTGGTACCTGAGGCTGTTACCCAGAGATGAAAACACAGTCAAAAGGACCGCTGAAGTCTGCAGGCCTGTACCTCCCTTGAGATTTCTGCCTCACTGACGTCAGGTATGAGAATACAACACCACACTGGTTCCCTTCATATGCCGTACACAGAGGGAAGTCAGGATGGACTAAAGACAACTTGAAGACAAAGACGGAAATGTGCTTTGCACCGCTACCCCAGACTTCTCAGTCAGGAGGACGGCTTGCGTTGTAGGGAATGGTATTATCCAGCCATCAGTCAAATCCAGTTGATGAAAATCCAAGGACATTCAAACCATTCATAGTGCCTTCCTCTGGAGGGGTAGATACTATCTGCTACAATAATCAGGGAATAATGATTTATAAAAAAAAATAGAAGAGCCTGGCTTTGACTGATTATGGCTGCTCTCATTCAGAGCCTTGAGTTCCATTTATAAAACAGCCATTTGTTGGAACAACCACATGAACCATACTAGATTCCCATCTCTTCATTATGACTTTCCAACATAAGGCATGACTCATCTCTCCTTCTTCCAGCGCTGTTAGTATCCTATGCGGTGTGATGAATAAATAGTTACCGAAGCAAGAGGATGATTCAAATTAACCTCACAACTGAGATAATAATTTGTGCTTTATTGGGCTATTTTTAAAGATTTTAGGGTGTAGAACGACTTATTTGAATGGTTCTTTGTATTTTATTTACATTTGTGTTCACACAGGGACAAATCTCTCACTGGGTTATCCTTAGAATATCAAAAAAATATATGGGAAGCTCCTTTCACTAACTGCCTTCAGTACAAATGGTGACCCACCTCATAACAACATGATTAACGAAAATATGCTTTCCTTTTAAAGAAAACATTTTTTTGATATTTTTGGAAATGCATTTATTCGATTTCTTGCCCCAGAGATAAATACAAAGTTTGGTACCTCTCTTATGTCTGTAAACCAAATGTAAAGTTCAAGTCAGCAGCCAGTTAGCTTTACTTAGTCCAAAGACTAGAAGCAGAGGCCAAAAGCTAGAATGGCTCTGCCCAAAGAAGAGGAATTTCATCTACATGCACTTTTGCAATAATTACTTGAACTTGTTATTCATAAATATATAGATTTTACCTGGCTGCTTGCTTCTGTTTCCTGTTTCCTCTGTGCTAATCTGAAGCCCCTTTCAGACATGCACTCCTTTCCATTAATCTAATAGCATCTGAACAGGTCGGATTCATGTCTGAACAAGCACCTTGGTCAATCCTCTGCAAAAGTTAAAACTGAAATCTTTCTAGGTTGGACGTAGTAACATTTCCATTTCACTTTTAACATGACACAAGTCTGAACTGTATGCAGATAGGCACTCACAAGTGATGTACTTCAAGCTGTGTAAAGTGATTCAGTAAAATCATATCCCACATTTTCGCATCAATATTGGCCAAAAAATATTACAGAGAGCAAAAAAAGACAGTGTGCATGCTAAAATCACACACCATTCTCGGTCATTTTGCCCTACAAAATTTAAATTTATTCAGATCTAAAATTACTACAAAAATAAAACTTTACTGCGATGAAGATCGGACAGATCAGATTAATGAAAATCACAAATAATTAACATTTTTTTTTTGGCAAAATGTTAACAGAAGCTGAAGGTCAGTTTGTTCCTTCCAGCTGTTTGTAGGAGTTTTTCCTCTGACTTTGTGTCTCTCTCAATCGCTATGTTGGGTTGTCTGAATTAATTCTTGTGAAACACTCATGTAAAAGAGGCCTACGTCTGAATGACAGAATGCCATCACTCAATGAAGCACGAATGTTACATATTACATGTCTGAAAAGGGCTTAAGATAACTTGCAGCTGGCATTAGCTTCATATTTAGCATACAGACATGAGAGTGTTATCAATCTTCTCTCCTCTCATTTAAAGCTCAGCGGGAAAGCTAATAAGTGCCTTTTCCAAAATGTCCCACTAAATGTTGAAATAAAATTCCAGCAGTGAGTGGGTTGTCAATCGATACTACATGAGTAACATATATGAACTTGTTTTTGTTGATACATTAGCATTAAGCTGTGGTGGGTCCTAAATCATGAGCTGAATACAGTTACAGACAGAAGACAAAAAACCTGTTTGTTATGTCCACCTGCTGCATTGACCCAGACTGGGGCCATTTCAGATGAAACACCCAGGGAGCAAGGGCAGCCATGCTTGTAATTCAAGTGTTATTTTGTAGATGTTGCACATATCGCACCATGTACTGCCGTTGCACAGCAGCCACTTCTAGCCAGAGCTCTGAACACAAACTAGATAAAATGAATAGGCAGACTGGTTTGTTTTTCAGCTGTTAAACTAGATCTAATGTAATGAGTGTCATTTGTACATTACCGTAAGCACAAATATAATAATCCCACTTATTAGGATCACTTCACTGTTTGGCCGTTGACACTTCTTTGCATGCAACAGACAACTGACCTTTATCCCGAGGAGGTTGTGATACATTTGGAGGTAGAATTATAGTTTTAATGTGGACTATTTGTATTATAATTTAATTTTCGTGTGTTTAGACTTGGCATTAGCAACCGTTGAATTGCCTTAGTGTAGCCCACCCAGAGTTGAGATGAACACCGGAAATGCATATTTACCTCTGATAATCTCAGCGTGGTGAAAACCTCACTGCAGCAAAGGATACTCCTTTGCCTTGTGAAGTAAACTTAAGTGAAACTTTTTATATCCCTTTTATCAGCCGTTTTCTTTTTATTATATTTGCTATGTATGTGCCAAATATTTCACATATGTGCCCTGTCATTTACGTTTTCAGACAAGTCTGAACAACCCTAAAATGGTTCTACTAATATGTTTTAATACTGCACAGTATAGTATGATGTGTAAGTATATGTAGATGCCAGGTGTGGGAAACTTTAACAAGAAAAGATGTATGTACATATATAGATATGACAATGGCTTTTGAATTGTGGAGTTTTCAGAGAGTACCAGGGTCGATGTTGCGTTCACATTGTGGCATGATGCTGCTAAAACTGAACTATTGCCAGCAGGAAAACAAAAGTAAATTCTGCCTGCACTGGTATAAAGTGCTGCCTACTGTGCCTGCAGATAAATAGGATGTGGATTGAAAATAAAAATGGATTCTGGCACGTGTCCGTGCGCCTGCTAATTGAATTTTACGACAAAAGCAAAGTACTGACAGCAGTTCTCCTTTGGACTGGTTTGTTCCTTTCTTTGGAATTAAAACTAGACTTTATAATCACAAAGGGGCACGTGGCAATTTCTTGGCCTCAATGTGAATGCAAGACTATACTTTGATAGCACATTTATGACCAGTGTTTATTTTGCAGTGCTTGTTGATTCATTAGTCTGTGCTACCCCGATGTTACAGTGTTCCGACTCCCTTCTGCTGACAGGTGAAGGGTAAAGCAATAAGGTATTCTGAGTGGTGCTATACTTTACAGTAACTCTTGCATTGCCACAAAAAAATAAAAAGTGATTACAGAGAACGTTCATATACACAATATATACATGTATGCCTCATTGATATCTGTTTTAGGGTGTTATTGCTTGTATCAAACAGCTGATTGAAAGAAGGCAGGCATGTGACAGGGATGTCAGGCTGGTTCACCTTCACCACCTGAGTACCAGGATGCACCTATTTTTAAGCCTGTATTCTGCCAAATGGGACCTTACTCTTCATATGTTATACTGATTGTCAACTAAACTTGTCTCACTCTGTATTATCACACAATACTGTCTAAAGCAGCAACAGCTACAAGAAAGTGGCCTCATTTACTAACCAGATGCTCAGAGGGAAAAGTCAAGCGTTACTGTTGTTACTGTGAGCATGGCTCTGGATGGTCTCGGGAAGTTTTCAAAGGTAATGGTTCAGAAATTTCATTTAATATCTTATTACTATTACTTAAAATAGACTTGTGTCACAAAGCATAAGGACAAAGATCGTCTCTGGGCTGTATGTAAAAAATTCACATCACCATTTCCTCCCACTAGACAAAAGTGAAGCCAAAATATCCATCCTCTAGTCATCTTGTGCTGGTTATACCATTTGCAACAAGAGTCTGCACAGTAACATCTGGGGGGTGAGGAGATTTGTTATAGAGGTTCTGCCTCCTGACCAACCCAATTATGAATAATATTAAAGACTACATGGTATGTTAGACTGAAGAATTCAGATTTGTGCCTCAATTTCTAGATTAAAAATGATTAGTAACTTCTAGTTGTCCAGGTAGCTACATATCAACTTTTATTTTTTATTTTTTACCATAGATCAGTTGTGGTCTTAGCTTGTTAGCTACAACAATCAGTCATTAGGTTAGATTTCAAAATGTTAACATGACTGACTTAAAAACAGAATATTAATTAGTGCAATTAACTGTAGAACAACTCATTCTGTGGTTTGAAGCAGACAGTAAAAATCTCATGGTCAAAGGATAATTCTGGTATATTACAACTAGACCTAGGCAATAAAATGACAGCAATATGTGTTGATGACATTTCATCAATAGCAATAAGAAAATCGCCCCAGAGAATGTTTGACAGTTTCAAATGTCGATGCATTAAATACAAACTGCACAAAATAAAAACACAACGTTTTGGTTGCATGAACAAACCCCAAACATGATTCATCCCTGGTTCATAAACAGCCTATCACATTCATACATAACAGAGCCCCTTTGTCCTCTGTAACTCTCTCAGTGGCATTCAAGGAGGTTTTCCCGAGGCATGCAAGTCTACAACTGCCTTGGTATCCTGGTTTCAGATATACCCCCCAGCCCTCATTTCAATCTAGCATATTTACCATTACTGTGGCTGTTGTGGCTCCAAGCATTATCAATAAATAATAAAGTATAGTTTGTTATTATTATTATTATTATACTCATTTTTGCCTCCTTTGAAGTGATTTGGGGAAACAGTTTAGTGGTCAATTAGCATGAGCTCCCTCCAGCTTTCTAAAGAAAGCTGACTTTCACAATAATCATTTTAAGCTTTTGTTTTTGATGCTGACTGAAAGTAAACACCAAAATTAGCCACCTGGAATGTACATTTAGCTAGTTATTATATTTTACCATATGGACAGCTGAGCATTAAGTCTGGCCAGTCTTGGTCTTTCCCTCTAGTTGATTTTGGATAGGTGAAACAGCATCTCTGGGATGTTGAAGATGCAGACTGATTAGCTGTAGTTCCACAGCTTTGATTATTCTGATTCATGGACATGTGAAAATTATCTAAGTCTGGCATCAAGAGGTCCCAATCTGTGCAGTAACAGTTTTTGTCCTTAAGGCACACTGTCTTTCAGGGCATCCTGTCGTTTCTGCTTCTACCTCCACACCCACAGTGAAAATCAGCCTCACACATGTAAATAAACTGGCTGGATATCACAAATGCAATTAGCACAATGTCCACTCCAGATAGCTCATTTCTGTGTTTAGGTTCAGCTGGACTGAAAACAAATATTTAAAATGATTAATGTAAAAACAACTTTCTTTGGAAATCTGTAGGGAGCTCACATAATTGTCCCCCAGATAAAGTCTGTTTCCTCAAATCTCAACATAGGAGTGCGAAGTTACCCGCAATAATGGCAAATATGCCAGGTTGAAATATATCAGAATTATCATTTAAGGAAAGGGACAGCCCTTGGATGTTCTTTTAGCTAATTCCCAGAGGTCCACATGTGCTCCTGCAACCTTTTTAATGAGAGCTGCTGTCAATCATGGTAAAAAAATACGCCCTTTTTATAGGATCAAATAACTAAGCATTAAACTGATAGAAAATTAACACTTGAACAGACATCAAGGTGATAAGAAATACTTAATATACAGAAATTACATTGGAGGAAATTTACTTGAGGTTTACTTTGATTTTTTTTAGTCTGGTTTATGTTAAATTCAGATATTTTGGCTTCACTTCTGGGAAGCAGTCACATCTGGCACATCTGGAATGAAATGTTGTCTAACCTTTCACACACAGGGTTCACATAGAACATTAATAGATCACCATAAGTT
This sequence comes from Dascyllus trimaculatus, assembly GCA_024666655.1. Taxonomy (NCBI): domain Eukaryota; kingdom Metazoa; phylum Chordata; class Actinopteri; family Pomacentridae; genus Dascyllus; species Dascyllus trimaculatus. The sequence goes on from CM045446.1 coordinate 21,337,452, forward strand.
ACAAAGTTAGGATGTAATAGAGCACAGTAAAAAAAGGCAATTAATCTAACGTGCCTTTTTAATTGACACAATTGATTTTCCATTGGCTGTCCTGACCTGCGCCCTACGTGCCATCTGAAGTTTAAAAAGCCTGATTTTCATCCTCTGCCGCTGCCACATCAATCATGTTGTCAAACTGGACAGCCCACATTTTGTGGTATTATCTTTCCAGACACTGGGAAAGCAAAGGGGGTGAACACAGGGAGGGACTGAGCCTGGGATTTGGTCCCAGGCCAGTGTTTACATGTGTGTGGCTCCAGAATGAACCAGAGAACGAGCTCTGGGCACCGTGTCATCTGTGCCGAGGATGAGCAGGACTTATGCAGATGGAGGGCATCTAAGGCGCTGAGCTGGTGACAGACCTTCAGACATGAAACTTGTCTGTCACTGATGTGCTGTGCAAACCTCTCACAAAGAAAGTTGTGTGTCTTTGTGATTTGGAAAGTTTTGTCA